>CM031963.1:2943640-3543640 GCA_018749465.1 Paracanthobrama guichenoti | reverse complement strand
TTCAAGTTTCAAGTTTATTTGTCATTACACATGTACAAGTACAGTATAACGGAATGAAGTTTGGAGCAAGCCTCCGGGCCGCAGCCTTTTCAGGCGCCGCCACACGCTCTCCAGAAATACAAGAATGCAGTTGGCAAGCATTACATAGCAAACACAACAAAACATAACATAACACAGTACATGTGGTCACGTGATGGGATTTTTTGTATGGAGTGGGAGAGGAGATAGATAAGGACAGGACAGGCAGACGGATGGAGGGGGGCTGGGATCGGGATCGGGTGTGTATGGTGCGAGTGAGTCTGAGATTGTGTTGTGTGAGAATGTTAGCCATAACTTCAGATGTTTTCGAGTTCAGTTCTATGGTTTGTCCTTGAAGGGAGATAAGGCAGTGCACAGGGAAAGATAGCAGACCAAGCTGTCAGGCTGACCTCCCAACCGAGAGATAGGAACAAGTGAGGTTCGGGTGGGGTAGTTGAATTAGGTCAGCAAATACAATTTTTAATCCATTTGATGATCTTCGTAATTTGTCCGGATCATAATCAATCAATCAGTTCTGGTCCTCAGCACTCGCGTCCGGTCTGTGCAGTTTCCCTAGACATTACGTCCAGCCTCATGGCCAGATCGGTTACAGTCCGTAAAGTTCACCGATCTGACCCCGATGGAGCCCACTCTTCCCTGCGTATCCGCAGTCCGGACTGCGTTTGTTACGGTTCAGTTCCTCAATTCGTATCACTCTCTGATCTAATTCCTTCAAACGGTCACACACAGCCCGAAGCATTCCTTAATTTCCACAGACAGCGGCTGGGTGAATTTGCTTGCAGCTGTCTTACCAATCTTCCGATAGGTCAGGGCAATCCCAAAGCCAAAGAATAGGAACCCCGCCATCAATAATCCAATCATGTATAAATCTTCCGCATCCTCCACGGACAGAGCCTCCAGGCACAGGACTTGCCAGTTGTTCCATGCGTCCCTCACGTACCCTGCGGCAAAGGTCCCGTCTGGGCAGGTGGGTTCTCCCGGGGCACCCTTCCTTTGTGAGAAAATCCTATCGATCGCGCTGATTGACCAGTTAATCAATTCCATTTCAGTATTTTCAGGAGTCCAGCAAGCAGCGGGTCAGAGAGAAAAAGAAAGACAAAATAACAAAGCGCCAGAGCACAGCGGGAGCAGAGAGGAAACACGTCTGCACTGAATGAAGGACAGAGTCAAGAGTGTGTACCTTGAATACAATGTAAGTCGCTTTGGATAAAAGCGTCTGCCAAATGTAAATGTAATGCTGAATACTGTTTCACAGGAAGACAGAATGCCAGCACAACTTATGTCTTTGTTTCCCAGTCCAAAACCTGGACTGAAGCTCAGAGTTACTGCAGAGAACATCACACAGACCTCGTCAGTATCAGGAATGAGACTGAAAACTACAGGATTCAGTCATTAATTCCATATTCAGCTGTTTGGATTGGACTGTACAGAACCAGATCTTGGTCAGATCAGAGCAACTCTTCATTCAATAACTGGAGGACAGGACAGCCAGATAATGCTGGAAACAGTGAATACTGCACTGCCGTGTCATTCAGTGACTCTGGGAACTGGACAGATGAAAACTGCAATACTGCATTACCTTTCATTTGCTATAGTGGTGAGCAGAAGTCTTTTAAATGGCCAATACTGTGACAAAAATGTAGTGCTAAAATCTGACACTTTCTCCACAGCTTCATCTTTGGTATCTTCTCATCAGTATCACTTTGTGTCTGAGAATAAGACCTGGGCTGAAGCTCAGAGATACTGCAGACAGAATTACACTGATCTGGCCACCATTGATAACATGGAGGAAATGAACAGTCTGATTAACACAGTTAATGGGAGTTACAATGGTTCAGCCTGGATTGGACAGTATGATGATGTGAACAGCTGGAGATGGTCACTGGAAAACAATGATTTCTATCAGGAAGGAGAGAGAGATTTCAGGAACTTCTCTCTTGTCTTTCATGAACCAGATAACTATGGTGGGAAAGCATTGTGTGTTTATATGGATTATTATGGAAAATGGCATGATATGTCATGTGACAACACTCTGCCATTCGTTTGCTATGATGGTAAGGACATTTAATGTGTCAGATTTTGTTGATGATTTTTCTGTAAGTAATTCTGTGCATATATACAGGTGCATCTCAATAAATTAGATTGTTGTGGAAAAGTTCATTTATTTCAGTAATTCAACTTAAAAGGTGAAACTAATATATAGACTCATTGCATGCAAAGTGAGATTTTTCAAGCCTTTATTTGTTATAATTTTGATGATTATGGCTTACAGCTTATGAAAACCCCAAATTCAAAATCTTTTACATACTCAGTACTTGGTTTGGGCCCTTTGCATGAATTACTGCCTCAATGCGGTGTGGCATGGATGCTATCAGCCTGTGGCACTGCTGAGGTGTTATGGAAGACCAGGATGCTTCAATAGCGGCCTTCAGCTCTTCTGCATTGTTCGGTCTCATGTCTCTTATCTTTCTCTTGGCAATGCCCCATAGATTCTCTATAGGGTTCAGGTCAGGTGAGTTTGCTGGCCAATCAAGCACAGTAATCCCATGGTCATTGAACCAGTTTTTGGTACTTTTTGGCAGTGTGGGCATGTGCCAAGTCCTGCTGGAAAATTAAATCAGCATCTCCATAAAGCTTGTTTGCTGAAGGAAGCATGAAGTGCTCTAAAATATCCTGGTAGACGGCTGCATTGACTTTGGACTTAATAAAGCACAGTGGACCAACACCAGCCGATGATATGTCTCCCCAAACCAACACAGACTGTGGAAACTTCACACTGGACTTCAAGCATCTTGGACTCAAGTAACTTATTTTGCAATTACCTTTTAAGGCTTTCCCTCTTTGCGGAGGGTGTCAATGATGGTTTTCTGCACAACTGTCAGGTCAGCAGTCTTCCCCATGATTGTGAATTCTACTGAACCAGACTGAGAGACCATTTAAAGGCTCAGTAACCCTTTGCAGGTGTTTTGGATTAAATAGCGTATTAGAGTGTGACACTTTGAGCCTACAATACTGAACCTTTCACAATATTCTAATTTTCAGAGATTTTGAATTTGGGGTTTTCATAAGCTGTAAGCCATAATCATCAAAATTATAACAAATAAAGGCTTGAAATATCTCACTTTGCATGTAATGAGTCTATATAATATATTAGTTTCACCTTTTAAGTTGAATTACTGAAATAAATGAACTTTTCCACAACATTCTAATTTATTGAGATGCACCTGTACTTTTGTATTATTCATATCTCAGGTAGAGAAAACCCTGCACAGAGTTACATCAGAATCAATGACAGGAAAACCTGGTCAGAGGCTCGTAGATACTGCAGAGATCATTACACAGATCTTGCCAATGTGAGAAATCAGACTGAGAACCAGAGGATCCTTGAGAGAACAGGTGGAGAAGCCTGGATCGGACTGTACAGAAACAGGGTTTGGTCAAATGGTCAGATTATCAAATATGAAGAATGGAGACCACAAATTCCCTATTCACCACAGCAGCCAGATAATGGTCAATATGATTATGGCTCCTGGTTTTCTCAGCAATGTACTACTGTATCATTCAGCCATTTAGGCCGATGGACTGATGAGAACTGCGTATCCAGCATGCCTTTCATCTGCTACAACAGTGAGCTCATCTTTAGATATTTTATTGTATTTATTTATTTTTGTCACTTTTAGTTTTATATCTCATTGTGTAATTTTGAATATATAAGTTACATTTGATTATTTATATATATATATATATATATATATATATATATATATATATATATATATATATATATATATATATATATATATACATTAGATTTTACGATTAAATGGGTTAAAATTGACCCATGTTGTGATTTGATGAATCACATGTTTTCTTTGTGATTTTCAACTTAGGAACCTGCATACATTCTTCATGCACCCGTCAGTATCACTTTGTGAATGAGTCTAAGACCTGGACTGAAGCTCAGAGATACTGCAGACAGAATTACATTGAGCTGGCCACCACTGATAACATGGAGGAAGTGAACAGGCTCATTAAAACAGTACGTGGCACTTACTATGGCAAAGCTTGGATTGGTCTGTATGTTGATCTGAACAGCTGGAGATGGTCTCTGGAGAATACAACATTAGAGGGAGGATTTAAAAGCTGGTATGTCCAGCAACCACTGAACTATGGTGGACAGAGTCTGTGTGTGTACATGTCATATTATCAGGGAACATGGAGTGAAGGCTTTTGCTCTTATAGATATCCCTTTGTTTGCTATGATGGTGAGAACTACTGATGGACTTTTTAAGTAATTATAACAAATTATTTATGATTTTATGATATATCACATACAAATTAAACGTTAAATTGTTTTCCCACAGGAAGAGTGAATGCCAGCACAAGTTATGTATTTGTTGACCAGTCCAAAACCTGGACTGAAGCTCAGAGTTACTGCAGAGAACATCACACAGACCTCGTCAGTATCAGGAATGAGATTGAAAACTACAGGATTCAGTCATTAATTCCATATTATTATTATTACGCTGTTTGGATTGGACTGTACAGAACCAGATCTTGGTCAGATCAGAGCAACTCTTCATTCAGTAACTGGAGGACAGGACAGCCAGATAATGCTGGAAACAGTGAATACTGCACTGCCGTGTCATTCAGTGACTCTGGGAACTGGACAGATGAAAACTGCAATGCTGCATTACCTTTCATTTGTTACAGTGGTGAGTAGATCATTCAGACCCCAGCAGAGTCTCGCCAAAGACATTCACTCTCAGCTCACTGAGATATCATGTGTGAAATATGACCTGAAATATGTTCGATTAGTCATCTATGGCAAAAAAAAAAAAAAAAAAAAAAGGTTTTGCTTGAAACCATGTAGAACATCTGTTCATATTATGATTCTGTCTTGTTTAGTTCACACACTGCTCGTTCATTACTCGCAGATCATTGATCACTTTTGTACATTCCCCATTTTTCCCACCGCAACAGCATTAGCATCATCCCGTCAGTATCACTTTGTGAATGAGTCTAAGCCCTGGACTGAAGCTCAGAGATACTGCAGACAGAATTACACTGATCTGGCCACCATTGATAACATGGAGGAAATGAACAGTCTGATTAACACAGTTAATGGGAGTTACAATGGTTCAGCCTGGATTGGACAGTATGATGATGTGAACAGCTGGAGATGGTCATTGGAGGATAATGATTTCTATCAGGAAGGAGAGAGAGATTTCAGGAACTGTTATCATGAACCAGACAACAGTGGGGGAAATGATCTGTGTGTTTACATGGATCCTAATGGAAACTGGTTTGATTCATCATGTGAAAATACTTTTACATTTGTTTGCTATGATGGTAAGACATTTCATTTATATTCTAAAAAAAAATATTATTACAAATCCTCCCATCACTTTACTATAAGGGTGCACTAATATGCAATAATTCATTCTTAACTAATGCACAGACAATCTTGAGTTAGTGTATTAATGAAATATGCCATCATAGATTAATTCCTTATCCATTAAAAAAAGAAAAAAAAAAAAAAAAAAGAAAGAAAGGTTCAGTTGGGTTCTATATAAAACTATATGGTTCTTGACTAAATTTTAAAGAACACTTTACACTAAAAAGGTTCTAAATAAGTAGATATGTCTTAAATGATTGCTCAATATATTTATGGGTTCTTTTTTACTTTTATGGGTTTATTATTATTTTTAGATTTTTGACTTTTAACTCATTATTAAGTAATATCTAAGTTTCTCATTATGGTTATGGGTTTTGATATTGCCTGACAAGCTACACACCCACTCTATCGTTCAAGGTCTGTGGGACAGTTCTATAGTGAATTTAATGTCACAGAATGTGTCTAAAGGATGGGTAAGTTTGGTTGCACACAAATATCAGTGCACCAGAAACTTAACTACTTAACTACTAGAAATATTCCACAATGGGTCAAAGTCATATATTTCAGCTTCCAGCCACCTGCAAGGTGCAACTGACTCGTTCCTGATCTGGCGATCATTAATAAATGACTTAGTGAGTCATACATTAACTCAAGATCATATGTGCATTAGTTAAGCATTAATTAATGCATATTAGTGCATCTGTATTGTAAAGTGTTAACATCCAGGTGGATGAGACAGATTTGAAATGTGAGGTGTTTTGCTTGTGTACACTCAACACATACTCGATCATATTAAGCTACAGTACTCTAAATCATGAAATTAATTCCTGATTTATTGTTTTAGACTTGGGGCCCTATTTTAACGATCTGGGCACATGAAGCAAGTGCACTTAGGCCGTGTCCGAAACCACTTTTGCTAGTTTAACGATGGACAAAATGGTCAGCACGTCTGGTGCATGATCTAAAAGGGTTCTACCTAGTCTCTTAATGAGTCATGGGTGTGTTTTAGGCATAACATGCAATAAACCAATTAAAGTCTCATCTCCCATTCCCTTTAAAAGCCAGCTGTGCTTGCAGCATGGTGGATTTGCTATTTACATGGCAAAATTTGTGAGCAGAAAGAATGAACGCTTCTCCAGAGAGGAATCCTTTAATTTTTTTATATTTAAAAATGTTTGTGTGCTGCTGTGTGTCCCTGTGTGTGTAATAAGCAGAGTGTACGCGCACCTGCCTACGTGCATATTACCAACGCACCCTTTAAATAACACAAAAAATACTCCACTATTGACTTTAGACCAAGTTTTTGTTGGTCAGTGGCACAGTCTATTTCAGTTGCCTCAAAATAGCAATGCGCCAACAATGCGTCTGAACACACCTCGTTTTCAGACCAGATGGGTGAACAGATGGACGCGAGTGCATTTGCTATTTAAACGACGTGGCGTTGGAATTGAAACTGTGTCGGACTGAAACTAGCATTGTGCTGGGTGTATGATAGGGCCCTCTATCATTGGTAGTATTTTTGGATCTTTGGATCTTTGGATCTGGATCGTTATTGGAGGAAACAAAGTGTATGACCTGGAATCATCAGATCTATTATCAGCTGTGTAAAAAAAGCAGAAACTTAGATGAAAGGCTAAACTCGGTAACACTTTACAGCAAGGTAGTTCATTAGGTAGCATTTATTAATCTTTGTTCATGTTCATTTGGTCCCACTTTATATCTGGTGGCCCTAACTACTATGTACTTCCATAAAAAAAATAAATAAATAAATAAGTACAATGTACTTATTGTGTTCATGTTGTATTGCAAAACACTTTCGCTGATATTGAGGTGGGATATGGGTAAAGTTAGGGACAGGTGTGGTGGGATGGGTGAGTTTAAGGGTAGGGTTAGGTGTAAGGGAAGTGTCAACAGTGTAATTATAATGTAACTACAGAAATTAATTACAGATGTACATGCAGGTAATTTAAAAAAAAATTTAAGTACATTGTAAAAACATGCATTGTATCAAATGATTAATTTAAATGTTAGTACATAGTAGTTAAGGCCACCAACTATAAAGTGGGTCTGTTAATTTCAGCATTTACTAATACATTATTCAATTCAAAAGTTGTACTTTTTGTGAACTAACACGAACAAACAATGAAGAGCTGGATTTTTATTAACTAACGTTAAAAAATGTTAACAAATACAGTAACAAATTGTTAATGGTTAGTTTATTTTAGTTAATACATTAACTAATGTTAACAAACAAAACCTTATTGTAAAGTGTTACCCTAAACTGGTTAATGTATAAAATATTATATTTTTAATATTGCATCTGTAAATTTGATAGATGTGAGGACAGGCAAATTAACAAATTAACTGTCTGATTTATAAGCTATTCATTCAGTTATGTTTTACCTTAGGTAAAGAAAACTCTTCTCAGAAGTATATCTGGGTACATGAGGGAAGGATCTGGACTGGAGCTCAGAGCTATTGCAGAGAGAAATACACAGATCTGGCCAGTGTGAGAGATGAGACAGAGCGTCAACAGATACTGAACACTGTTGGGAGAGTTGGGAGTAACGCGTTATAAAAGTAATGCATTACAGTAACATATTACTTTTTTGCTGTAACACAGTAGTGTAAGGCATTACTAATCAATTTTCAGTAATATTTTACGCTGTACATTTTCAGTAACGCTTGCATTACAGCACACTTTTAGCCCAAAATGTAATTGTTCAACAAAAAAATAAATAAAAAAAACAGCAAGACATTAACAAATGAAAAATGCAAGTAAGTTTACTACCTGTTCGTGGTCAGTCAATAGGTGTGGTTTCCAAGTTTGTAAATAAAGACTAAATGACAGTTTATGATATATTTATATATTATATATAGCAATTTGTTTAATTCATCTCCCTCTTGCTGGTATACCTTTGTATTCTGTGACATAGTCCAGTGAAGGTGTGTTTAGGGCGGGTTTTACAGGAGTGCAGCGAGGCATGATTTCGGCCTCTGTAGGCCTTCTCGCGCTGATCAATGGAAAAGTGGCTAAAGAATGTTTAAAGGCTCTGTCGTTTCAAAAAGTAGCACAACGGTGAGTGTGTCGAGTATACACCTCCCCAAACGGACGAGGTGCGCGCGCAGTCATCTGAGGCTCGTGCTGCGCCAAACAAAAGTATAAACAGGCCTTAATGGGTGAAGATGGCAGAAGACTATATTCGCGAGATGGACGTATGCGCATTACTTCGAGTTTGTCAGAGATAAGGACAAGAAGAACGTAATAGTCAAAATGCAAATGCAGTCAAATGCAACCTTTGTCTAAAACCGAAAGACCTATCGACGTTGCAAAATAGCACTAGCAATTAAAAAAACAAAAAAAAAAACATCTCTTGCACTTTGTGCATGATGGTTTTGTGTTGTGAACCTCTTGAATTCAAAGAGAATAAAATAATTATAACAATAAGAAAATAACAAAATGTGCATCTTGTCATGGCATTAGAGTTTACATACAGTTCTGTTGTGTCTAATATGAATAGATCCAAGCTATTCCCAGATATTGCCTTGGATGGACAGCCAAGATGGCGCTGCCGTGTTCGGTCACCATTCAGGTCGCTCTGCGAAGACTGTGCTTTTATTTATTATTTTACTCTCTTTTGCTCTCAATTTTTACAAATGTATCATCTGCATTGATCTGCTATGACAGCAAAACTCTTCTGGACATTGGTTACCTCTACCCTGGACTGTTTCAGGACACTTTCACCAATCCTCTGTGGCCATCTGAGATTCATCGGAACTCTGAGTTGAACAATGGCCAGACGAGTCGACAGCGAAGAATCAAGAAACAGCGCGGGAAACGTGCTGGGATCCACAACAGACTGAGAAAAAGGGCATTCAGCCCACCTCTTCCGAGCATTCTGCTCGCAAATGTCCAATCCTTGGAGAATAAGATGGACGATCTTAGAGCCAGGATAAGTTTTCAACGGGACATGAGAGACTGTAACATCTATTGTTTGTCTGAAACATGGCTCACGGCCGCGGTCCCGGACACAGCTGTGACGCCGTCTGAGAACTTCTCTGTTTTTCGGATGGACAGAACAGCCGAGGTCAGTAAATCTAAAGGCGGTGGAGTGTGTTTCATGATCAACAAGAAATGGTGCGACCCCAGGAACATCACCATTCTTTCGCGATCCTGCTCGCCTCATCTGGAACATTTAACAATCATTTGCCGTCCATTCTATCTGCCGAGGGAGTTTTCCTCTGTCATCGCCACTGCCGTTTACATTCCACCACAGGCAGACACAGGGCTGGCTTTATCTGGCCTTCATGATGTTACCAGTGGCTTCATAAACAAACACCCCGATGCTGCTTTCATCGTTGCAGGCGATTTTAACAAAGCAAACCTAAAGAAAGTCTTGCCAAACATTTTTTACCAGCACGTCTCCTGTCCTACATGAGGAGCAAACACACTGGATCATTGCTACTCTCCATTTAAGAACGCCTATAAAGCTCGTTCACTACCAGCTTTTGGCAAATCGGATCATGCCGCCATTTTCCTCACACCTGAATACAGACAAAGGCTCATTCAGGAACCCCCGGTGAGGCGGGAAGTTCACGGATGTGGCGCTTTGCTTCATCAACATGCTTATAGAGCAAGCCACACAAACAATAACAATAACGTCCTTCTCAAATCAGAAACCGTGGGTGGACAATTCAATCCGCGCTGCAGTGAACACACGCACTGCCGCTTACAACACCGGTCTCCTAACGGGGAATATGAATGACTACAAATCATCCTGCTATGCTCTCCGATGCGCAGTTAAATCCGCAAAGCTCCGTTATAAGGATCGAGTGGAGTCTCATTTCCAACTCAACGACTCCCGGCGCATGTGGCAGGGACTGCGGACCATCTGTTCTTTTGGATCTAAATCCTCTGCAGAGGTGAGAGCTGATCTGTTGCTTGTGAACGAGTTAAACTCTTTCTACGCTCGCTTTAATTGTAATCGCGGCAACGCAACTCCGCCAAGTGACACATCAGAGGGAATCACTCAGAGCAGCAACAACCACGTGATCTCTATCTCGGAGGATGAAGTTCGGAGGGCACTGAAGTGTGTGGATGTCAGGAAAGCTGCAGGGCCGGATGGTATTTCAGGTCGTGTTCTGCGGTCCTGTGCTGATCAGCTCGCCGGGTTGTTTACATCCATCTTTAATGAGCTACATCTGTGGTCCCCACCTCCTTCAAAAAATCCACCATCATCTCTGTCCCTAAGAACAGTAAACCCTCTTGCCTAAATGACTATCGTCCAGTGGCTCTCACGTCTATAGTCATGAAGGTCTTTGAGAGACTCATTAAAAACACCATTAAATGGTACAAATTTTGCTCCTTCATTCATGACACTTTGGACCCTCTTCATTTTGCCTATCGTCCCAATAGATCGACTGAAGATGCCATCTCTCATGTCCTCCACTCCTCCTTCACTCACATCGACAGAAAAAGTGGGAACTACATAAGGCTGCTATTTATTGACTATAGCTCAGCCTTTAACACCACAGTTCCCATTAAGCTAACCGCCAAACTCCTGGATCTAGGCCTGAATTCTTCTCTCTGCCACTGGATTGAAGACTTCCTCACTGGCAGGCCTCAGGTGGTGAGAGTAGGCCAGTTCACCTCCACCTCCATCACCCTGAGTGTGGGAGCTCCACAGGGCTGTGTCCTGAGTCCCCTGCTGTACTCTCTCTACACACATGACTGTTTGTCCACACACAGCTCCACCTCTATCGTCAAATTTGCTGATGATACTGTTGTCCTGGGCCTCATTTCCAACAACGAGTCGGCATACTTGGATGAGGTGGAGCAACTAACATCATAGTGCCAGGACAACTGTCTCTCTCTGAATGTTGGCAAGACCAAAGAACTGATTGTGGACTTCAGGAAGAGACAGCAATGGACATACTCCCCTCTCATGATCAGCGGGTCACCAGTAGAGAGAGTGAGCAGCTTCAAGTACCTGGGTGTAAACATCTCCGAGGACCTGACCTGGACTGCACACATTCAGACACAGGTGAAAAAAGCCAGGCAAAGACTGTGTAAGGGTGGATCCTCTACAGCGGTTCTGACTGCAGGGTTGCCGAATGACTAAAGAAACGTTATCAGCAAGATGATAGAAAACTGTACATTTCTTGTCTTTACCACCCACTGCAGCTTATACCAACGACGGAAATAAGCACAGTTACAATAGCTAAACATGTGGGAGAGCGTGGCTATAATGTGACTATATTGTATTGCAATAGGTAACACTTCAAAGTCAATACCAAATCAAAACTAGTTAGCACATCATTTGTAGTTGAAAGAATTTAATGACAAAATCTAGTTATGGTTACACTTAAAATAGTTACAAAATAAATGTATGAGATGATGAAAACTTATACCATTAATCGTACCCAGCATGAATTTTACCTGAGAGAGAGAGAGAGAGAGAGAGAGAGAGAGAGAGACAAAGAAGAGAAGAGAGCAAAGGAGAGAAGAGCCAAAGAGAAGGCCCCCAAGAAGAGAGAGCCAGAGAATAAAAGACCCCAGAGCAACAGTTACAATCTTCTTTTATCTATTCCTTGACCATGTGACTTAAACCCTAACGTGAGCCATTCAAACTGACCAATCAGACCAAACTTCCCCACGGTGTTACAGGTGTGACACACATTTGGCCTACAGGCCTTCAGCATTTCTTTGTCTTTAGGAATTCCAAATGGCCCTCCTGGAGAGAGATGGGGGTTGAAAACAGCAAAGCAAATGTCTTTGTTCATTTTACAAAATCAAATATCTTTGATTATTTTCAATTCTTTCAGTCCCCTCTTGGCACCATTGGCCACAATCATTGAGTACAAAGGTGGCACAGTCCACAAAGACATGCTTTCTGTTGTGTGTAGATGTCATCTTCAGACTTCTCGTCCACACTTGTTGCAAAAGCAGCTGGTCAGTCTTCAGTCTTTGTTCTCCTCTCAGTCCTGCATGAGAAGGCTCCATCAAATGGTGTTGCACCAATCATTGATATGCAAAACGTCCATTGAATCCTTCACACCTCGAGAACAGTCACTGAAGGTTAGAGCAAACGCTTGTCCCTCTTTCTGAGGACACAGGATGTGAACTTGTGCAGCAGGGATCCTGTGATTAAAAGAACATATAGCACAACAAAGAACAAAAGCATACATGATATTTGTCATTGGTCAGAAGTTTGATGTGGTCAGATTAAAATAGTCTCTGGCAATAAGCCATTAAATCGATGTACTTAATAAAGTGGTCAAGGTTGAGAATAAAAGAAGATCTCACAAGCTCTTACATTGTTTCTGGAAACATTAAAATAAATTGCCTTATAACAAAACAACAATCATTGTTGGCTTAAATCCCCCTTTTCATGAAGAGTATCAGCAAAATATTCAGTGTAACCAAATACAGAAATTCAATTCCATAGATGTCCAAAAACATTGTTGCAAGTCAAATGGACAAAATACAAAGACTCAGAAATCAAATAAGTTCAAAATCAAATGCATTGTTACAATACAATGATAAAACAAATGTTTACACTTAGGTAAGAATGAGAAATACGTAAATTCACGTAAATTTTTATATTTAACTTGGTGAGACACATAATAACTAACTGATTCAGTAAATCTGAAGAAAAACAAAAACATTAACTGGGAGAAATTCACAGTTATAATACAGTCTAGATGTAAAGACTTAAATAAAATAGAATACATTTTGTGAGGCTGATGTAGATTTGACTTTGTCTGTGAAGATCAAATCTATGTGGCTGCATTTAGCTGTGGCTATGTGTAAATCATGCCCCAAACACGGTAAGGAGGGTTTACAATTGTGATGCAAATTTGGTCCTGTTGTAACAGGAAGCCAGCATGAGAATGTGAGTGAAGTGTGGTCTGGCTCAAACCAGTGTTTTTGTTAGGGAGCATGATAAAGTGCAAAGGTCAAAGGTACTGAATCCTGCTGTGATGAAAGCATTTTCATGGTTAATGCAATTGTAAATTACACTGTAGCCACATGGCAATTCTATGCTCCTGTACATGGTTTTACTGCAGCTATATGGAAAATAGCAGAGTTTTCCACTCAGGAGACAAACAAATTCAACATAGAAACACATGAAACTGGATATGGCTAACCAATTCCAGTATTAAAGTTATTCCAATTTTCACAAGATATATGGCCTAGAATGCAAAGCATCAACAACCTTTATCCTAAGTGTTTCATACAACACTTAAAGTAAAGCAATCATGTGTTTTAAAGAATAAACTTAACTAGTCTATGTGTATATATTAACACAAACAACTATAATGTGTGTTCAATGCGCACAATGTGTTTAGTACAATTACAAATTTGAAAATACAAACAGGATCATTGCAATTTAGATGTTTAACTATTAAACTCACTGCTATGAGGCTGCTAGTCCACTAGCCAATAAGGTTAACAGCTGAAGGCCTTGCATGAACACTGCGGTTAACTCACTAAGAGTTTTACCTGCAAATGAGCGCTGATCTTTACCCTTAGAAAGTGATTTCCTAGTTTTCTGAAAATAAGGTGGAGGTCGACCTTCACCCAGTGACCAGCATCTCTCCTCTGAGTGGCCTATTTTCCTACAAGAACTGCAAAACCTGTTCTCTTTGCCATAGGATTGAATGCTATGTTCTCCTGGAGTTTGAGGATTTTCATGACTCTCTAATGCTTGTACACCATGCGTACTGGTACATGACTCTGCGCTATTACGGTACTGCATCACCTTAAGAACTGAAATGGGCACACTTTCTTGAGTTGCACATGCATTTTCTGAACTAAACGTTTCAGATTCATTAGAGCAAGTCAGCTCATCTAAGAAGTGAACATGCTTTTTAGTCCCATCGCTGTTAAGCGTTTTGGGAGACATTAACTTTTAGCATTTAGCATAGCCTTGAGATCTGCAATGGTCTCCTTGTGATTTTTACACTTTTCAGTCAGGGCTAACTGCTCAGCTAGTAATTTATCTAGCTGTGCTTGAAGATCTTGAATCTTTGCCTCAGACTTTTCTGCTTCTGCATTTTTAGAATGCACTTCTTTACATTTCTCATCTACACTTGATAATAGAAATGGTATCACATTATGTAGCCTTTTAAAACTTATGAAGTTTAAAGCCTCAATTATTTTACCATGTTTTGATTTCTTTTGGTGTTTGCCAATTATGTCCCACCATCGAATCATTTCATCATCTGAACTTTTAATTCCAATATACTCTGTCTTGAGTTTGGACAAGGTAGGCTCAACTTTTTCACTCCATAAAGCAAACAATAAGTCACTGTTATCAGAAATTTTCCCTTCCATCCCCGAGGAGATAATCTGAATATTCTCGGATTGTACAGTAATGGGACTATTGAAGCTATTTAAAACCTTCTAATTTCTGTTTCATGCAATTCATAAACAATGAAAACAGACTTACCAATTGGTCAGCTTTAATCCATTCACAAGATCAACTGTGAAAAAAATGTCCTCATTCTGATGAATTTCAGAAGATTCAAAAAAGAAAAAAGCCAGGCAAAGACTGTGTAAGGGTGGATCCTCTACAGCGGTTCTGACTGCAGGGTTGCCGAATGACTAAAGAAACGTTATCAGCAAGATGATAGAAAACTGTACATTTCTTGTCTTTACCACCCACTGCAGCTTATACCAACGACGGAAATAAGCACAGTTACAATAGCTAAACATGTGGGAGAGCGTGGCTATAATGTGACTATATTGTATTGCAATAGGTAACACTTCAAAGTCAATACCAAATCAAAACTAGTTAGCACATCATTTGTAGTTGAAAGAATTTAATGACAAAATCTAGTTATGGTTACACTTAAAATAGTTACAAAATAAATGTATGAGATGATGAAAACTTATACCATTAATCGTACCCAGCATGAATTTTACCTGAGAGAGAGAGAGAGAGAGAGAGACAAAGAAGAGAAGAGAGCAAAGGAGAGAAGAGCCAAAGAGAAGGCCCCCAAGAAGAGAGAGCCAGAGAATAAAAGACCCCAGAGCAACAGTTACAATCTTCTTTTATCTATTCCTTGACCATGTGACTTAAACCCTAACGTGAGCCATTCAAACTGACCAATCAGACCAAACTTCCCCCACGGTGTTACAGGTGTGACACACATTTGGCCTACAGGCCTTCAGCATTTCTTTGTCTTTAGGAATTCCAAATGGCCCTCCTGGAGAGAGATGGGGGTTGAAAACAGCAAAGCAAATGTCTTTGTTCATTTTACAAAATCAAATATCTTTGATTATTTTCAATTCTTTCAACTGTACCACCTGCCCCAGCTAAGGAAATTCAGGGTTTCACCAGCTATCCTGAAAACTTTCTATTTAGGGGAGATAGAAAGTGTATTAACTGAAAGTGTATTAAGTGCATCACAGCGTGGTATGGGAACAGCACCAGTCATGACTGCAAAGCCCTGCAAAGAGTCGTGCACTTATCCGAGCGTATCTCAGGGTCAGCTCTCCCGTCTCTGCAGGACGTCTACACCAAACGCTGCAAAGGTAGAGCTACTAAAATCATCAAGGACTCTAATCACCCTGCAAACCCTCATTTCACGCTGCTGCCATCTGGTAAGCGCTTTCGAAGCCCGATGGCCAAAAATGAGAGACTCAGAAGGAGTTTCTTCCCCCAGGCCATCAGACTCCTGAACTCAGTCACTTAACATCACGTGACTTCACTTCAGGATAAACATCGACATACTGACATTGCACTCCACTTTCTGTTCTCGTTGTTACGGTGTAACAAGCTGTTATAAACCTGTTTGCACATTATACTTCTTTGTACATTTCTGTTAACCACATATTTATAAGTCTACAGTTTACTCACTGCACAGTTTATTTCACTTATGTTATTCCACTTCTTTATTTATTTGTATTTTTTTCTACTTGATTTATTTATAATTCTCTCTCTCTCTCTCTCTCTATATATATATATATATATATATATATACACTCACCTAAAGGATTATTAGGAACACCATACTAATACTGTGTTTGACCCCCTTTCGCCTTCAGAACTGCCTTAATTCTACATGGCATTGATTCAATCAGGTGCTGAAAGCATTCTTTAGAAATGTTGGCCCATATTGATTGGATAGCATCTTGCAGTTGATGGAGATTTGTGGGATGCACATCCAGGGCACGAAGCTCCCATTCCACCACATCCCAAAGATGCTCTATTGGGTTGAGATCTGGTGACTGTGGGGGCCATTTTAGTACAGTGAACTCATTGTCATGTTCAAGAAACCAATTTGAAATGATTCGAGCTTTGTGACATGGTGCATTATCCTGCTGGAAGTAGCCATCAGAGAATGGGTACATGGTGGTCATAAAGGGATGGACATGGTTAGAAACAATGCTCAGGTAGGCCGTGGCATTTAAACGATGCCCAGTTGGCACTAAGGGGCCTAAAGTGTGCCAAGAAAACATCCCCCACACCATTACACCACCACCACCAGCCTGCATAGTGGTAACAAGGCATGATGGATCCATGTTCTCATTCTGTTTATGCCAAATTCTGACTCTACCATCTGAATGTCTCAACAGAAATCAAGACTCATCAGACCAGGCAACATTTTTCCAGTCTTCAACTGTCCAATTTTGGTGAGCTTGTGCAAATTGTAGCCTCTTTTTCCTATTTGTAGTGGAGATGAGTGGTACCCGGTGGGGTCTTCGGCTGTTGTAGCCCATCCGCCTCAAGGTTGTGCGTGTTGTGGATTCACAAATGCTTTGCTTCATACCTCGGTTGTAACGAGTGGTTATTTCAGTCAAAGTTGCTCTTCTATCAGCTTGAATCAGTCGGCCCATTCTCCTCTGACCTCTAGCATCAACAAGGCATTTTCGCCCACAGGACTACCGCATACTGGATGTTTTTCCCTTTTCACACCATTCTTTGTAAACCCTAGAAATTGTTGTGCGTGAAAATCCTAGTAACTGAGCAAATTGTGAAATACTCAGACCGGCCCGTCTGGCACCAACAACCATGACACATTCAAAATTGCTTAAATCACCTTTCTTTCCCATTCTGACATTCAGTTTGGAGTTCAGGAGTTTGTCTTGACCAGGACCACACCCCTAAATGCATTGAAGCAACTGCCATGTGATTGGTTGATTAGATAATTGCATTAATGAGAAATTGAACAGGTGTTCCTAATAATCCTTTAGGTGAGTGTATATATATATATATATATATATATATATATATATATATATATATATATATATATATATATATATATATATATATATATATTTTATTCTATTTCTATTATAATTTCCTCCTTGTGTTTTTAACTGTGAATTTGCACTGTCCATGGAGCGGACTTGTACATTTCCCTGCCGGTTGTATATTCTGTATATAACTGTGTATGTGACAAATAATACTTGAATCTTGAATCTTTCCAGATAATCACTTTACCTACTTTTAACAGACTTGGATCATTTGTGATTCTGTCTGTCATCCTTTCTTGCATTGTCTTGTGCCTTCACTTTGCCAATTATATGCTATATTGTTAGTAGCCTGGATAGCCCACAGTCATTATGCTACAAACCCGATTCCAAAAAAGTTGGGACACTGTACAAATTGTGAATAAAAACAGAATGCAATGCAGAATGCAAACAGAAGTGGAAGTTTCAAATTTCAATATTTTATTCAGAATACAACATAGATGACATATCAAATGTTTAAACTGAGAAAATGTGGGAAAAATAAGTTGATTTTAAATTTCATGGCATCAACACATCTCAAAAAAGTTGGGACAAGGCCATGTTTCCCACTGTGTGGCATCCCCTCCTCTTTTTATAACAGTCTGCAAACGTCTGGGGACTGAGGAGACAAGTTGCTCAAGTTTAGGAATAGGAATGTTGTCCCATTCATGTCTAATACAGGCTTCTAGTTGCTCAACTGTCTTCTTTGTCACATCTTCCTCTTTATGATGCGCCAAATGTTTTCTATGGGTGAAAGATCTGGACTGCAGGCTGGCCATTTCAGTCCCCGGATCCTTCTTCTACACAGCCATGATGTTGTAATTGATGCAGTATGTGGTCTGGCATTGTCATGTTGGAAAATGCAAGGTCTTCCCTGAAAGAGACGACGTCTGGATGGGAGCATATGTTGTTCTAGAACTTGGATATACCTTTCAGCATTGATGGTGCCTTTCCAGATGTGTAAGCTGCTCATGCCACACGCACTCATGCAACCCCATACCATCAGAGATGCAGGCTTCTGAACTGAGCGCTGATAACAACTTGGGTTGTCCTTGTCCTCTTTAGTCCGGATGACATGGCGTCCCAGTTTTCCAAAAAGAACTTCAAATTTTGATTTGTCCCTGCGCTTTCTTCATGTTTAGATATGGCTTCTTTTTTGACCTATAGAGTTTTAGCCGGCACCGGTGAATGGCACGGTGGATTGTGTTCACCGACAATGTTTTCCGGAAGTATTCCTGAGCCCATGTTGTGATTTTATTACAGTAGCATTCCTGTATGTGATGCAGTGCCATCTAAGGGCCCGAAGATCACATGCATCCAGTATGGTTTTCCGGCCTTGACCCTTACGCACAGAGATTGTTCCAGATTCTCTGAATCTTTGGATGATATTATGCACTGTAGATGATGATAACTTCAAACTCTTTGCAATTTTTCTCTGAGAAACTCCTTTCTGATATTGCTCCACTATTTTTGGGTGCAGCATTAGGGGGATTGGTGATCCTCTACCCATCTTGACTTCTGAGAGACACTGCCACTCTGAGAGGCTCTTTTTATACTCAATCATGTTGCCAATTGACCTAATAAGTTGCAAATTGGTCCTCCAGCTCTTCCTTATATGTACATTTAACTTTTCTGGCCTCTTACTGCTACCTGTCCCAACTTTTTTGGAATGTGTAGCTCTCATGAAATCCAAAATGAGCCAATATTTGGAATGACATTTCAAAATGTCTCACTTTCAACATTTGATATGTTATCTATATTCTATTGTGAATAAAATATAAGTTTATGAGATTTGTAAATTATTGCTGTACAGTCTCCCAACTTTTTTGGAATCGGGTTTGTACATCATATCACCTTCTACTAGATGTAAAATACTCTGTAGTAGCCTACTACATTTTGTTATTTTAGAATGTTAAGTTCTACTTCTGTAGTCATTTGGTGAAAGTAACTCAAAAGAAATACAGGAGTAATGTAACATAATACAATTCTGAGAAAGTAATATTGTAAGGTAAAGAATTACTTTTACAGTTTGGAAGTAACTTGCACAACACTGCTGAACACATGTTATTATTATTTTTATAGTTATGTATGGATTGGTCTGCACAGAAACAGACTGTGGTCAGATCAGAGCAGCTCTTCCTTCACATATTGGCTGCCATATACTCAAGGCGTTGATGCACAACCAGATAATGGTGCAAGTGAACCAGGACAGCAGGGAGCTCAACACTGCACTGCTGTGTCTTTAAAATACTTTGGCCAGTGGACAGATGAGAGATGCTTTGCCAGTTTGCCTTTCTTCTGTTACAGTGGTGAACTATAATACCTTCTTTAATGAAATAAATGAATAAACATCACGTCAAATTGTGAATTCAATAATCTATTATGCTCTTCTGATTGCTTTCTGGTGAACATGATGATCATCACATTGACCCACCATTTCAGATGAGTATGGTATAGGTTTGTGTAATTAAATTTTCAATACAAAAAAATGAACATTATTCAAATTTTTACCTTAAAACATTCTTAAACTATTTTCTATTTTCACAGTACTGACCTATTTTGTTTTGCTTAGTTTTTTCCTGATCAGTGACGGGACTGAGAGTGAAACTAACAAGTGCAGAATATTTATCAAAGTCTCAGATTGAGGAACTGGTAATTATAAAGGTAAATAATAATAATAATAATAATAATAATAATAATAATAATAATTAACACCAAGTTAAAGAGCTCAGAAATATGTTACAAAACTAATTTTCAGCTCCAGGAAGAATTTCTGAGATGGGGACTTCCCAGCAGCTTCACCATGCATTTGAGGAATTATCGTAATACCAGCCCATGAGAGACGAGGGCGCTCGATATAGAGATCTTTGTTCAATCAAATATAATTCATCCTTTTTTGTGGTATTTTTTTGTCTTTTATCTTTTATATTTCTTTTCAGAAATAGAAACTTGTATGTCATAATGTGCTTTAATTATTTGTATATCATTTAATAAACAACATTTAAAAAAATGTTTTTCTCTAATTATTGTTTGAAGAGTCAAATGTGACATGTCTGCGTGTTTAAACTCACTGCAAACTTCATAAGTCAGCATGTACTCGTTACATCATAAGAAGAATGGCATCTACGCTAATGTTAGTCTCTCTGTTTATCCCGAGGTTTACCGCAGTCAGCCGGATCCGGGCCGTATCCAGATCAGATGGTGGACCAGCGCCTGGACGTGACCAACGCATCCCTGAAGTGTCTGCAGAGAACATGTCAAATAAACTCCCCCCGTAAATGCTGCATCGACACGACCTCCTCATTAAACCCGTCTTCGGCGTGACGACTCCAATCTTTCGAATAATCTTACAAATATCTATTTGCCTAATATGAATTAAGACCTGCTATGTTGCCAGAATTATAATCATACACTGTTTGTTCGTCGGCCAGAGGAGAACTGGCACCCCGACTGAGCCTGGTTTCTCCCAAGGTTTTTTTCTCCATTCTGGCCCTGAAGGAGTTTTGGTTCCTTGCCACCGTTGCCTCTGGCTTTTGGCTTGCTCAGTTGGGGACACCTACATTTCATCTATATTACCGATCTGCCCGCATTGACACTATATGATACTTGAAATTAGCTGGATAACATCACCGTTTCACCAGAACGGCTGTACAAATTCTGTTGCATTATTTTCTTGTTAACAATGTCAAGCTGCTTTGAAACAATTGCACTTGTTAAAAGCGCTATATAAATAAAGGTGATTTGATTTGATTTGATAAGCTTGATTTGGCTGTTTGAGTACATGGACTTTCTACTGATTCTACTAACATTGCAACTACATCAATTTACCCGAACACTTAAACCTAATTTAACAGTCTACTACAGTCTCTCTAATGACAGTTAGTAGACATGTAATTGGAAAATTACATATAGTTAGTAGAATGTCTAAAGTGGACCATTGAATTAAAGTGTAACTGGATATATCTTGCATTAAGTGTATTAAACGTCCTAATGCTTTAAAAAAAAAAATAGATGTATAAACCTATTGCATTCCTGGGTCTATTTGGACCCAGAGGAATGAAAGCTTATAAAACAATCATAACTTAATATTCAACTAAAACCATTTTGTATCTGATCAGTAACTTTTCATTAATGAGTGAATGTGCAAAATGTTTAAAGTGTTGAATGTCACTATGTTTTTGTCAGACAACAGAAGGAGACAAGGTAAGTAGCAAAGTGTAGTATAGTGTAGTATAGTATAGTATAGTATAGTATAGTATAGTATAGTATAGTATAGTATAGTATATTACGTATGCATATTCTTATGCTAGTTATGAACACTACACTATAATTATTTAATCTCAGTCTAATACAAGCTTGATTTATGTCAAGAATATAGGTCACATAATCTAAATCATAAACAACAAAAGCAAGAGAAAAGACAATGCTTCAAATCTAAAGGTAGAATATAAAAATGCATTGAGTTATAACAATATATAATTTATTATTACACATTTTAAAAGTGATTCATCTGGAACCTGGATCTGAACAGCTATAATGGGAAGGAAGCAGAGGCGGTGTCACAGTGCAAGACACGCATCCTCTGCAGCCATCAGTACCAGATCCACCCACTCGTTCCCAATCACCGGAATTCTGATCACCTGCACCTGATATCACCTTTATAAGACACCATCTCCCTTCACTTGTCTATGGACACTACAGGCTCTCGCCACACAGTTACCTACCTGTTCCCGAGCAGTCTTCTATCCTCCGTATCCTGTCCGTATCATCCAGCCACCTGCACGCCGGTGTCCGGGCTGACCAGCCAGCCTTCCGGTTCCCTGCAAGATACACAAAGACTGTGATCACCAGATAAGCTTCATTCCTTCTGCTATTCAACTGTTTACTCCCCTCTCTGGAGCCCCGTTCCCCTCAGCCTGCACATAAAATAAAGTTGTGTTGATCTTACTATCCTTTGTCCTCTTGTTTATGTCAGGCGGACAGTGAAGTATTTTTACTCTGCTTAAGTACATTTTTACATTAAGTGTTTTACTTTGAAAAACTTACTTCACAACATTCCAAAGCATTGTACTTTTTACTGCACTAATTTGATGTTGAATATTATTTAATACTTGATTACATAAAACAATTTAGTACTTTCTTTCTTTTAAGGTTTTACTTGAGTAGAAGCAAGAAAGTATTTTTAATGTGATTAAGTATTAAATTATTGAAAACCGCATTTAATAATTATGAAATGAAAAACTTTTTTATGAAATATAAACATTATAACATTATGCTTTGGAATGTAATGAAATAAAAGTTTTCCAAAGAAAAACAATGATAAAGTTACTTGAAAAAATGTACGTGAGTAGAAAGTAAAAGTACTTCACTACTGTCCGACTCTGGAAAGGTGAATGTGTTGACATGGATTGTCAAAACATGCTGCCATTCATTTGCTATGATGGTAAGGGCATGCCATTTGTGTCATCGTGTTTTCATATTTACCCACCATTTCAGATGAGTGTGCTATGTTAGTGTAAATATGTGCTCTTTTCTGCTGTTTGTAAATCTAATAAACAGTGTTTTTAAACATTTTACTGATTGATACTGTATGTGTCACGTGTTTGGTCTCTTTAATTCTAGTTCTTGAACCTGTTTCTTTGTTCTCATTTTCCTGCCAGAGTTTCCTTTGTTATTAGTTTACCTGTTCTCCGTCCTCAGTAAGTCACTCTGTGTATTTAAGCCCTTACCTTTTTCTCAGTTCTTTGTTCTCCTTTATTTCGAAGTGTTGGTGCTATTCTGTTTTCCAAGTGATCTCCTGCATGTTTCCTTGTTTGCATTTAGACTATTTTGTTTGGAACTCCATCGTTGTGAGTATTACAGCCACCATCCAACTTTTACAGTACGTTCAGTACTGACCAATTGTTTTTTACTTTTTTTGTTTTGTTTGTTTGTTTACTGATGAGTGACAGGGCTTAGGGTGAAGCTTAGAAGCATGGAAAATCTGGAGTCTCAGATAAAGAGTTGGAAGAGCTTTTACACAAGTAATATGCCAATGTAAAACACTCAACAGTTATAATGGGTTTCTTTTTTATTTGATACACAGCATCCCTTCCAAATCCAGTAGAAATAAATAAAATAATTTTGAGAACAATAGCAGCAGTATTATTTACTGATGTCGCCATAATATATATATTTTTGTTTTCTCAGAAATATCTCAGAACAAATCGCATTTCTTCTCAAGGAAGAATTTATCAGATGAGGACTTCCCAGCAACTTCACCATGCTTCTGAGAAACTAAACTGGTCTGTGAGAGGTTAGGACAGCATTCCTGCACATGGTTTTATGTTTCATTACCTATCATAGCTATCACTGACCTGGAGTGTTTTGCATGCTCTCTGTGCTGTTTTAATAGAAAGTCTGTACTATTGTATAATTGTCTTATGTATTTAAAATGTCTAACACAGTTTAGAGTTTTGAATCCATTTTGAGTTCAATTATTGTGTCTTTTTATTGATAAATAATGATTAACAGGTTGTCTTTACTCATAGTAACCAAAGTTTTGTTTAAAAATCAAGCTGATCAAATATTCTGCGTCATCAGATCTCAGCTGCAACAACCCATTAAGTTGTTAAATTAACCCAAAAATCCCTTAGTGATAGTGAAGGGTTTTCTAAAGGGATCAGTTGACCTGGGCACACATTTTAATTTGATATATTGTTAATATTTTATATTTACTTCAATGATTTGTTAATCTATTTGCTAATGTATTGTTGATTGAATAAACAATGATAGCAATGATCAAAATGAGTTGCTGGAATAAATTATTCAGTTTTGAGGTTTTAGTTATTTAGAAATTGATTTTGATCCTCTGCTTTATGGTCTAAATGCTAATGGAAATGCTTTCTTACTGTGCAGTTTTATCATTAAAATCTATCTTCATAGCTTATAGTGTTGCAGTGCATCACAGATTATGTCCACAAACCAAGACATCTGCACTCACAAGTTCAGAAAGTTGGAACAAGGATTGTTAAAGTATTTGTTTCATGTAACAACAGAATGTGAAATGTTCTCATAGAGTTTGTTTATAACAGCACCTATGTGACACAACAGGTTTCTTGATGTCAGATGTGTTTATAAAAATGATCACACCCATATTTAGAGAACACTATAAATATTAAGACAGTCAGGTAATCTATAACTAAAGCAACAAGAGCAAGAGAAAAGACAAGGCTTCAAATCAAAAGGTAAACTGTCATCCTGACATTAAAAAAACAAGTAATAAATATTGAACAAAGAACAAATTATTTGATTGTTTTATTACAGGTTTTGCATGTGCTTAATATTTTTCCACAGCTATGTTTCCATTGCTTCTGTTATCAGGTAAGACAAAGATTTCCATAAAATATTTTATCATCAAAAATTGACATTTTGCATAAGACTGTTATGCAGCATTTGTCTGGCCACTGATATTGTAGTAATTTATTTTTACCATTTCGAGAATACAGTTAGAGTACAATGTTAGCACATACATTCAGAATACAAAATAGAGTACACTGACCCATTTGGTCCTTGTTTTTTTGTGTGTTTTTTTTCATAAAAAAATAAATAAAACAGGTTTTATCACCTTCACCTTGAGTGTCCCTCAGTATGTCTTTGTGAATGAATCCAAGACTTGGGCAGAAGCTCAGAGATACTGTAGAGACAAATACACTGATCTGGCCATCATTGAGAATGAACAACAGAAGGTTCAGTTATCGGACACAGTGAATGATGATTCCATTGATTTGGCCTGGATTGGACTCTATGATGATCTGAACAGTTGGAAATGGACTCTAGAGGACAGTGATTTCTTCAAGGAGGGAGGGAAAGACTTCAGGAACTGGTATAACCAAGGACCAAGCAATTCTGGAGGACAAAGTCTGTGTGTGTATATGCATATGTATAGTGGGATATGGTATACAATATACTGCTCCTATACACAGCTTTTTATCTGCTATGATGGTGAGCAGTTTCATTAATGTGTATATAGGATAATGGAAAAACAAGCAACTATGTTTAATCATTCCGAAATAATCAGCTGTCACTAATGCTCATTAATGTATTTAAATGTTTTAGGAAGACAGAATGCCAGTGCTACTTATGTACTGGTTCACCAGTACAACAACTGGACTGAAGCTCAGAGTTACTGCAGAGAACATCACACAGACCTTGTCAGTATCAGGAATGAGACTGAAAATCAGAAAATCCGCTTTTTATTCCAAAATTATTATTATTATACTGTTTGGATTGGACTGTACAAAACCAGATCTTGGTCAGATCAGAGCAACTCTTCATTTACTTACTGGAGCTCATGGCAGCCAGATACTGCAGGATCCTGCACTGTAGTCTCATTCAGTGACTCTGGGAAATGGACAGATGAAAACTGCAATACTGCATTTCCTTTCATTTGCCACAGTGGTGAGATCTTAAATTGCTAATAGTTCACCAAAAATGTATAATCAGTCATCATTTACCCTCATGTCATTCCAGAACTGTATGCATTTTTTTTTCTTCTGAGAAAGACAGATATTTTTAAGAATATTGGTAACTAAATAGTTTTTGTGCCCAACGACTTTAATTGCATGAAAAAACATTTTACACAACATTTCTCAGGATTTCTTCTTTTGTCTTCTACAGGAGAATGAATGTTATACAGTTATAGAATGACATGAGGGCCAGTAAATCATGACAGAATTATTATTTTTGGGGAGTAATCTTATAGCATCTTTTCTTGGATAGTAATCCATCTATCAATCATATAATTCATAACCATAAAGGCTGTATTGAATGAAAAATTCAGACTTTTCCAGCAGTCTCAGAATTTGGACCCTATTGAATTTACCACAAATTTTTAGGATACATAAAAAAAAAAATACAAAAACAAAAAAAAAAAAAACTTTATTTTTATTTTTACTTTTTTATTGAAACATTTGTTTCCTCTATTTACAGCATTAAGATCATCCCGTCAGTATCACTTTGTGAATGAGTCCAAGACCTGGACTGAAGCTCAGAGATACTGCAGACAGAATTACACTGATCTGGCCACCATTGATAACATGGAGGAAATGAACAGTCTGATTAACACAGTTAATGGGAGTTACAATGGTTCAGCCTGGATTGGACAGTATGATGATGTGAACAGCTGGAGATGGTCACTGGAAAACAATGATTTCTATCGGGAAGGAGAGAGAGATTTCAGAAACTTTTATCATGAACCAGACAACAGTGGGGGGAACCAGCTGTGTGTTCACATGGATTATAATGGAAAATGGTATGATATGTCATGTGATAACACACAGCCATTCGTTTGCTATGATGGTAAGGACATTTCTTCTTCTTCTTCTTCTATTTTTTTTTTTCTGTGACTATTTATGTGCATCTATTATACGTGTTGTATATTTAAAATCACAGGTAGAGTGAATGCCAACCAGACTTACATCAGAATCAATGACAGGAAAACCTGGTCAGAGGCTCGTAAATACTGCAGAGATCATTACACAGATCTTGCCAATGTGAGAAATCAGACTGAGAACCAGAGGATCCTTGAGAGAGCAGGTGGAGGAGTCTGGATCGGACTGTACAGAAACAGGGTTTGGTCAAACGGTCAGATTACCAAATATGAAGACTGGAGACCACAAATTCCCTATTCACCACAGCAGCCAGATAATGGTCAATATGATTATGGCTCCTGGTTTTCTCAGCAATGTACTGCTGTATCATTCAGCCATTTAGGCCGATGGACTGATGAGAACTGCGTATCCAGCATGCCTTTCATCTGCTACAACAGTGAGTTTATTTTTACTCCTTTTTATTTAATTTTTTCCCGCAGACCAAAAATGTAATTCAAAAAGTGGTATTAGAAGTCAATGTATAGATATTTACTCTGAATATTTTATTTTTAAGGCATATTATTTATTTTATATTTTATATAGATTATGAAACAATTTACCAATTTTTTTATTATTTGCACTGTTTTCCAGTTGTTAACAGGAATGTTAATATAGACATAATTATGATTTTGAATCATTTCAATTAAAATATATAAAATAAAAATAAAAACTTTTAAAAGATTTCCACAGTAAAACCATTTTAATAGTTTCGTGATGAATTGGTGATTGCAGAGAAGAATCAAATGTGTCTCTCTGTTTATTTGAAACTTACAGGAACCTGCACACAATATTCATGCACCCGTCAGTATCACTTTGTGAATGAGTCTAAGACCTGGACTGAAGCTCAGAGATACTGCAGACAGAATTACACTGATCTGGCCACCATTGATAACATGGAGGAAATTAACAGGCTCATTAAAACAGTACGTGGCACTTACTATGGCAAAGCTTGGATTGGTCTGTATGATGATCTGAACAGCTGGAGATGGTCTCTGGAGAATACAACATTAGAGGGAGGATTTAAAAGCTGGTATGTCCAGCGACCAGTGAACTCAGGTGGACAGAGTCTGTGTGTGTACATGTCATATTATCATGGAACATGGCGTGAAATACCTTGCTACTATACACTTCCATTTGTTTGCTATGATGGTGAGAACTCCTGTTGAAGTTTTAAAGTATTTAGAACAATATAATTATGATACCATGATATATCACATACACATGTATTCCCCACAGGAAGAATGAATGCTAGTACAAGCTACGTGTTTGTTTACCAGTCCAAAACCTGGACTGAAGCTCAGAGTTACTGCAGAGAACATCACACAGACCTCGTCAGTATCAGGAATGAGACTGAAATCCTCAAACTTCAGTCATTATTTTGGTATTCTTCCTCTTTTTGGATTGGACTGTACAGAACCAGATCTTGGTCAGATCAGAGCAACTCTTCATTCAGTAACTGGAGGACAGGACAGCCAGATAATGCTGGAAACAGTGAATACTGCACTGCCGTGTCATTCAGTGACTCTGGGAACTGGACAGATGAAAACTGCAATACTGCATTACCTTTCATTTGCTACAGCGGTGAGTAGATCATTCAGACCCCAGCAGAGTTTTGCCACAGACATTCACTCTCAGTTGTCTGTGATATCATGTGCACCTCAGTTAAGAAATAAACAGGGTTGGCTTTTAAGTGCACACCACTCTCTGGCAGACAATCTTGAATTATTCAGAAATTAAGTCACTCAACATTGCAACGTAAAATTTTTTGGTAACGCTTTAGATTATGGCCCAGAATGTACTGTGCAATTAAAGTGAATTTACAGCGTAACCTTCGGTAATTATAGTGTAACTATAAAGTAAGTACGTGCAGTTATAAGGGAACAGTATGTAATATTGGGGGAATAAAGGGGTAACTATCAGGAAAATTAACAAATTATTTATACTGTAAGTATTTTTTAATTAAGGTATAATTATTCATGTAGTTACAGGGTAAGTAGTGCTTGTTCCCCTCTTGTTTCATGTAGTTACAGGATAAGTGTGAATCGACGGGCTGTAAATTAAAGTGGCTCTTGTTTCGTGTAGTTACAGAGTAAGTACAATAAAAACACGTACACAGTCTGATATCACTCGGAAACATTTATAAAAAAAATTAAAAAAGCAATTATTTGTTTCTCTTGCTTGGCTTCATCCTCCTCTTGTTCACATCTTTATTGTCCTTGTCACAGATGAATCTAAGAAGGAATCCCATGTCTCTAGCTAGTATTCTGCATTATGTAACTGTTACACTGAAAATACAGTGCACGCAGAAATGTCCTCACCGTTTACTCATTTTTACCCTCATGCCATCCGAGATGTAGACGACTTTATTTCTTCATATGAACACAGAAATAAAAGAATAAATAAATAAATAATAATAATCTCTGCTAATGAAAACTCATTTGGGTTCCTAAAAGTTGAAGCATCAAACAGCACATACAGCAATAACTACATTTTTTAAACTGTAGACTATCGCTTCCGACCAGCAGTCATCTGTGCGCGAATGCGAGGGTTGAGTTCATGCTTGACGCGTGACATGCTGAGAAACTCTGGTCATGTGGATGTCGGATGCTGGCGGGTTTTATTATTATTATTATTTTTTTTTATGCTCACAACAGTATACAAACAATAACATAATATATGATAATAGCAATGAGAAACAAACAAGACTAGAATACAGATTAAACGCGCACGAGAACGTCATGAAAGCTTGAAGCTTCTTTACTCACGCACGCACTTGTAACAGTTGGTCGGGTGAGAAAAGATTAGTAAATTATGAGAGCATTTCTTGGTGTACTTTTTCTTTTAATAAATAATAATACAAAATATCAAAAGACATGGGATTCCTCTTAAGATCAATCGGTGGAAATAACGAAAAAAGTCTTCTTCTCTGTCTTCTTTTTTCGTTATTTCGTCTAGACAAGCAAGAGAAACAAAAAGGGACAAAACGTGTCTCTTTCTGTCTGGACGTTATTATTTGAAATGAAAAGTTTATTTAAAAATACATAAGAAGTGTCATAAATCTGTTTTGAATTAAGTTGTTTTTCAAATAAATATTTCCAGTGATATCAGATTTTGTATGTGTTGTGTACTGTACTTACCCTGTAACTACACAAAACAAGAGGGGAACAAGCACCACTTTAATTTATAGCACGTTGATTCATACTTACCCTGTAACCACATGAATAATTATACCTTGATTAAAAATACTTACAGTATAAATAATGTGTTAATTTTCCTGATAGTTACCCCTTTATTCCCCAATATTACATACTGTTCCCTTATAAGTACACATACTTACTTTTTAGTTACACTATAATTACCAAAGTTATGCTGTAAATTCGCTTTAATTACACAGTACATTCTGGGCTTTCTTTTCTTTTCTTTTTTTTTTTCTCCTTTAAAAACTGTCTAGGAAATATGAGTAACACTACAAAAAGATTCCATTTTTAACATGAACTAAGAATGAAAAATACTTCTAAAGCATTTATTAATCTTAGTTCATGTTAATTTCAATGTTTATAAAAAAAAAAAAAAACATTTTATTATATAAATATTTTATTTAATGAACCTGAGCTAGCTGAAGTTAACAATATATTGATGTTAACTAATAATGTATTTGGTAAATGTTAATGCAAAATTGACAACTAATGGCACTTGCAAGTGTTGCCAAAGTATATGTGTGTGTGTGTGTGTAAAAGGTGTGTGTGTATATATATACTTTTATCCTCACCCTTTTACCCACCTCGACAGCATTAGCATCATCCCGTCAGTATCACTTTGTGAATGAGTCTAAGACCTGGACTAAAGCTCAGAGATACTGCAGACAGAATTACACTGATCTGGCCACCATTGATAACATGGAGGAAATGAACAGTCTGATTAACACAGTTAATGGGAGTTACAATGGTTCAGCCTGGATTGGACTGTATGATGATGTGAACAGCTGGAGATGGTCACTGGAAAACAATGATTTCTATCAGGAAGGAGAGAGAGATTTCAGGAACTGGTATCATGAACCAAACAATGGAGCGAATGAACTGTGTGTTTACATGGATTATAATGGAAACTGGTATGATATATCATGTGACAACACACAGACATTTGTCTGCTATGATGGTAAGACATTATCTTCTTTAGCTTTAAGATTTGTCAAACCAGCCATTTTCAATCCTGACAGATTCTGAAGTGTTCAGTATTTTTAAATTCTAAATTCTTGAGAGAAAAATGAAAGACTGTCTTTCATTATTTGATTATTTGTTAGTAATGTTTTACTGTTTTCAAAATGTCTTTATTATATAGCTATAAATTTGATAGACAATTTACAAATAAACTGACTGATTTACATCCACTAAATTATTTTATCTTAGGTAGAGTAAACGCCTCTCAGAAGTATGTTTTGGTATATGAAGGAAGGACCTGGACTGGAGCTCAGAGCTACTGCAGAGAGAAATACACAGACCTGGCCAGTGTGAGAAATGAGACAGAGCATCAACAGATACTGAGCATTACACGTTATTATTATAGTAATGGTTATTATAATGGTTATACTGTATGGATTGGTCTGTACAGAAACAGACTGTGGTCAGATCAGAGCAGCTCTTCCTTCACATATTGGCTGCCAGGGACTCAAGGAGATGTTGCACAACCAGATAATGGTGCAAATGTCCCAGGACAGCAGGGAGATCAACACTGCACTGCTGTGTCTTTAAAATACTTTGGCCAGTGGACAGATGAGAGATGCTTTGCCAGTTTGCCTTTCTTCTGTTACAGTGGTGAGCAAATGTACCTTATGGAATGAAAAATAATAATAAATATAAGGGTAAAAACAAAACAAATTCATTACAATAAACTGTTGATGTTAATATATGCCATTTGTTATTGTGTAATTCACTAACTTTTATGCTAATGCTAGCTCTGTCTTCTCTTTGCTTTCTGGTGAACTTGATGACCATCATATTGACCCATCAATTCAGATGTATATGGTATGTTTGTGAAGATATGTGCGCTTGTCTGCTGTTTTCAGTCCAAAATAAGTATTTTTCAACATCAACATCACTGGATTGTATTGTTTGTATTCATGCACCTGTTTTTTTTTTTTTTTTTTTTTTTACTGATCAGTGGCGGGACTGAGAGTGAAACTTACAAGTGTGGAAAATCTGTCAGAATCTCAGATTGAAGAGCTGGTGATTATAAAGGTGAGAAACATTTCAAAACACATATAATGGTTTTAGTTTTTGCTACACAAAAGACACAAAAAAACACATGCAAAATAAATGAATTACTTTAGAACAACTTCATATAATAAAAACAGCATATAATAAAAATACTACTACTGCTACTACTACTGCTACTGCTACTACTACTACTAATAATAATAATTGTTATTGTTATTATTATTATTATTATTTACAGATTGTTTTAGTATATTTATATTTAAATATAATATATTTAAAATATCTCACAGAGAGCAAATCACATGTTTCAGGTACAGGAAGAATTTATCAGACGAGGACTTCCCAGCAACTTCACCATGCATTTGAGAAACTTTCGTAAAATGGCACCGTGAGAGATAATGACAGCATTTCTGCACACAATTTTTTTTTTTTTTTTTTTTTTTTGCATTTTGCATGTTCTTTGTCTTATTGATAACAGAAATTCTGAATGTCACATGATTATCTTGTATTACATATTAACATTTTTAACAAATATAAGACTATAGACAATATTTTAATGGCATGCATTTGATTCTTGTTTTTAAAAAATAATGATTAAAATACAGTAGGTTGATTATATTCATACTATCAGAATGTATTATTATTATTATTATTTTTTTTTTTTTTTTTTTTTTTTTTGAATAATCAAACTGATCCAATATTTGTGTCATTTGTTGTTGCAATGATTTGTTTATTTGGCCCGAGGCACTGGGATAGGCTTCAGCATCCCTGCAATAATAGGACAATCAAATTGGAGAATAGATAGTATAATAGTAAATAAAATGTACTTGGTAATCTATTAGTCATCAACCAAACATAATGATAAATCAACTTTTTTTTTTTTTTTTTTTTGTCAGCACAATACAGTACAGTGGAATGATACAGTACACCAGTATTCATTGGAACAACCACATTAAGACAGATATTTGACATGACAGACATTACGTGACATGATTTTTTTTCTGATTACATGGTCATGTGATATTCTATATGATACTATTTGTAGGTTTATCATACATTACATTAAATAATCACACAAAAAAAGTTTTCTTTCTTGTTCTGGACCTATAAATGTCACAATGGTGTAAATGAGGCAGGAAAGTGGATCTAAGTGCAGAAAATTTTAAAGGTGCAGTATGTAATATTGACAGCTAGTGTTGAAATTGGTACTACAGTCCACATTCAAAATATTGGAGAGCGTTGTTTCCCCCTCCTCCTCAGACTCGGCACTCACTCAGGTTTGCCGGATTGAGGTCATGCATCATGTTGATCGAGCGCAATTGACAATGATAGGTGGAGACTTACACACTGTAAATTTATGAGTTGATTTATCTGCATTTTAACCCTTTCACATGTATGATCACACCAGTGTGATCAGTGGTGGCTGGTCCCTGAAGTGTATGATCACACCAGTGTGATTAGACCGGTCAGTGCATCACATGATCAACTGCTAAATTCAAATGTGCTTTTGTGGGGCTGAGCCAGAGAGAGACGCACTCAGTGCTTGTAATATACACTGACCTAAAGGATTATTAGGAACACCATACTAATACTGTGCTTGACCCCCTTTCGCCTTCAGAACTGCCTTAATTCTACGTGGCATTGATTCAACCAGGTGCTGAAAGCATTCTTTAGAAATTCATCCATATTGATAGGATAGCATCTTGCAGTTGATGGAGATTTGTGGGATGCACATCCAGGGCACGAAGCTCCCGTTCCACCACATCCCAAAGATGCTCTATTGGGTTGAGATCTGGTGACATTTTAGTAAAGTGAACTCATTGTCATGTTCAAGAAACCAATCTGAAATGATTCAAGCTTTGTGACATGGTGCATTATCCAGCTGGAAGTAGCCATCAGAGAATGGGTACATGATGGTCATAAAAGGATGGACGTGGTCAGAAACAATGCTCAGGTAGGCCGTGGCATTTAAACAATGCCCAATTGGCACTAAGGGGCCTAAAGTGTGCCAAGAAAACATCCCCCACACCATTACACCACCACCACCAGCCTGCACAGTGGTAACAAGGCATGATGGATCCATGTTCTCATTCTGTTTACGCCAAATTCTGACTCTACTATCTGAATGTCTCAACAGAAATCGAGACTCATCAGATCAGGCAACATTTTTCCAGTCTTCAACTGTCTATTTTTGGTGAGCTTGTGCAAACTGTAGCCTCTTTTTCCTATTTGTAGTGGAGATGAGTGGTACCCGGTGGGGTCTTCTGCTGTTGTAGCCCATCCGCCTCAAGGTTGTGCGTGTTGTGGATTCAAAAATGCTTTGCTGGATACCTCGGTTGTAACGAGTGGTTATTTCAGTCAAAGTTGCTCTTCTATCAGCTTGAATCAGTCGACCCATTCTCCTCTGACCTCTAGCATCAACAAGGCATTTTTGCCCACAGGACTGCCGCATGCTGGATGTTTTTCCCTTTTCACACCATTCTTTGTAAACACTAGAAATGGTTGTGCGTGAAAATCCCAGTCACTGAGCAGATTGTGAAATACTCAGACCAGCCCGTCTGACACCAACAACCATGCAACACTCAAAATTGCTTAAATCACCTTTCTTTCCCATTCTGACATTCAGTTTGGAGTTCAGAAGATTGTCTTGACCAGGACCACACCCCTAAATGCATTGAAGCAACTGTCATGTGATTGGTTGTTTAGATAATTACATTAAAGAGAAATTGAACAGGTGTTCCTAATAATCCTTTAGGTGAGTGTACGGTGGGTACGGAAAGTATTCAGACCCTTACATTTTTCCCTTACATTTTTCACTCTTTGTTATATTGCAGCCATTTTTGCTCATTAATATACACACAACACCCCATACTGACAGAAAAACACAGAATTTTTTTGCAGATTTATTAAAAAAGAAAAACTAAAATATCACATGGTCCTAAGTATTCAGACCCTTTGCTGTGACACTCACATATTTAAGTCAGGTGCTGTCCATTTTTTCTGATCATCCTTGAGATAGTTCTACACCTTCACTTGAGTCCAGCTGTGTTTGATTATACTGATTGGACTTGATTAGGAAAGCCACACACCTGTCTATATAAGACCTTACAGCTCACAGTGCATGTCAGAGCAAATGAGAATCATAAGGTCAAAGGAACGGCCTGAAGAGCTCAGAGACAGAATTGTGGCAAGGCACATATCTGGCCAAGGTTACAAAACAATTTCTGCTGCACTTATGGTTCCTAAGAGCACAGTGGCCCCCATAATCCTTAAATGGAAGACGTTTTGAGACGACCAGAACCCTTCCTAGAGCTGGCTGTCCAGCCAAACTGAGCTATCGGGGGAGAAGAACCTTGGTTAGAGAATTAAAGAAGAACCCAAAGATCACTGTGGCTGAGCTCCAGAGATGCAGTCGGGAGAAAGTTGTAGAAAGTCAACCATCACTGCAGCCCTCCACTAGTTGGGGCTTTATGGCAGAGTGGCCCGATGGAATCGGGGGAAAGATGAATATGGCCCAGTACAGGGATATCCTTCACCTTCCAACAAGACAATGCACACAGCTAAAATAACGAAGGAGTGGCTTCACAACAACTCCATGACTGTTCTTGAATGGCCCAGTCAGAGCCCTGACTTAAACCCAAATGAGCATCTCTGGAGAGACCTGAAAATGGCTGTCCACCAACGTTTACCATCCAACCTGACAAAACTGGAGAGGATCTGCAAGGAGGAATGGCAGATGATCCCCAAATCCAGGTGTGAAAAACTTGTTGCATCTTTCCCAAAAAGACTCATGGCTGTATTAGATCAAAAGGTGCTTCTACTAAATACTGAGCAAAGGGTCTGAATACTTAGGACCATGTGATATTTCAGTTTTTCTTTTTTAATAAATCTGCAAAAATGTCAACAATTCTGTGTTTTTCTGTCAATATGGGGTGCTGTGTGTACATTAATGTGAAAAAAAAAAATTAAAGGGGTTCTGAATACTTTCCGTACCCACTGTACAACAATTATTCAGTGTTTTCAACTGCATAATGTTTATTTGATGTTTCAGACACTTAAATACACATAAGTACCAACAAAACATAATTTAGAGTTTGTAAAATACACACTGATGTCTATGGGAGTGGCAGTAATAATCCTTTCCATTATGATTAGACATGTTGTATTCATATCAGATACACATTGTATAAGTAACTTTAAAGCTTACTCTAGTTCACTGGCCACTTACTTTCATGTATTTCGGGAGAAGTGGATGAATTCACGTGTTATTCACGTGTTGTAAATCCAATAGATCCGATTCTTTGACCTGTGGCACAAACTAAAATGGCGGCGCCCATCGCACATATAGCTCAACTAACGCGATCATTATAAAGGTGTTGCACAACAAAATGCATCCACTTGCCCATATTTGGCAATCAGAATATCAGATATTTCATGCTATAGCTAACAAATTTGTGATAATTTTTTATAAAAAAGGAAAAATTAAATAAAAGCAGATCATCAATCATACAGCACTATTGTGACTGTGCTGTGTCACATGACAAGCAATGATGCGTCACCATGGAAACAAAGTAACGGTCCTTGAAAACCTTGAAAAACTCGCGCTGGGGGAGTCAGGCAGAATATTTTAAACTTAACTGCAAAAGGGTTAATATTCTCCTATTCATAGAGATTTTTAGATGGATGCCGAGGCTTTTTAGGTCGGGTAGAATCTGCAATCTCTGACCCAGTTTGTTTGCTGGCTTCCATGGCTGCAATACACTGTTTTACGCCAACTGTCAACCCGGGGTGTCAAAACTGGCAGTGTGCGGTATCGCACAGACCAAAACAAAAACAGACATTTCGACATGGAACACATATTTCAAAGCAAAATATCTGGCTGTAGCATTGCTTTCAGAGAAACATGTATGTGTACTACAAGCATGTTTCCTATATAAGAACGCCTTAACACCAAACAACGCATACACAACAACTGATAAAACACAAGTGAAAAACAAGGCCTAAAAATACACCAGCATAGACAAGCTAAACAAGTTAACAAGAAGGAGTGGCTAATAGGAAACACCTGTGGAGAACTGATCAACAAGAAAGACTACAAACTGACTACAAATAAAGCAGAGGAAACACTTTAACATAAAAGTCCACTGACAGACACAAAGCACATGTGACAATAAAGACCAGGGCTGAGTTCAGCCCTGACAAAACGTTGCAAAACGTTTTTTAAATAGAAACAGTGGTGTGTTGAACACCCTGTTCTGATGACGCAGGAGTTGCAAATATGGCAGCTGAGAAGGCCATTCTTTGCGTTCTTTTTGAATAAATTTTGGACTTGAATCGGTATAAAAACATGTTTAATACTGCAAAACATGCTCGATGTTACAGTCTTCCCTTGCCGTCCAGAATAAAAGTGTGAAGGGATTTGTGGTTCCTAATTATTGTGATTCAACATTTGCCTCACATTTCAGGATGAAAAGACAAACATGTCTTCTAATATCTTAAATTGTTGTGTATACCGAGCTGCAGCGGATACATTTGTAAACGGCTTTACTTGGACCCATTGTGCGAGCTGTCTCTTTAATACTTTTGCTGCTGATTGGGCTGACACTTTTGACACACCCACCAAGCAAGAGAAAAGGTATCTCAAAGCCCGTTGCATACCGGGTTCAACCCGGAAAACATGGCAAAACGTTGCGCACCGGTTTGAGCGTGAACGTGCCCCAGAATTGTACAAATATAAAACTGTACAAATTCTGTTGCATTATTTTCTTGTTAACAATGTGAAGCTGCTTTGAAACAATTGGACTTGTTAAAAGCGCTATATAAATAAAGGTGATGTGATTTGATTTGATTTGATAAGCTTGATTTGGCTGTTTGAGTACTTTCTACTGATTCTACTGACATTGCAACTACATCAATTTACCCGAACACTTAAACCTAATTTAACAGTCTACTACAGTCTCTCTAATGACAGTTAGTAGACATGTAATTGGAAAATTACATATAGTTAGTAGAATGTCTAAAGTGGACCATTGAATTAAAGTGTAACTGGATATATCTTGCATTAAGTGTATTAAACGTCCTAATGCTTAAAAAAAAAAAAATAGATGTATAAACCTATTGCATTCCTGGGTCTATTTGGACCCAGAGGAATGAAAGCTTATAAAACAATCATAACTTAATATTCAACTAAAACCATTTTGTATCTGATCAGTAACTTTTCATTAATGAGTGAATGTGCAAAATGTTTAAAGTGTTGAATGTCACTATGTTTTTGTCAGACAACAGAAGGAGACAAGGTAAGTAGCAAAGTGTAGTAGTATAGTATAGTATAGTATAGTATAGTATAGTATAGTATAGTATAGTATATTACGTATGCATATTCTTATGCTAGTTATGAACACTACACTATAATTATTTAATCTCAGTCTAATACAAGCTTGATTTATGTCAAGAATATAGGTCACATAATCTAAATCATAAACAACAAAAGCAAGAGAAAAGACAATGCTTCAAATCTAAAGGTAGAATATAAAAATGCATTGAGTTATAACAATATATAATTTATTATTACACATTTTAAAAGTGATTCATCTGGAACCTGGATCTGAACAGCTATAATGGGAAGGAAGCAGAGGCGGTGTCACAGTGCAAGACACGCATCCTCTGCAGCCATCAGTACCAGATCCACCCACTCGTTCCCAATCACCGGAATTCTGATCACCTGCACCTGATATCACCTTTATAAGACACCATCTCCCTTCACTTGTCTATGGACACTACAGGCTCTCGCCACACAGTTACCTACCTGTTCCCGAGCAGTCTTCTATCCTCCGTATCCTGTCCGTATCATCCAGCCACCTGCACGCCGGTGTCCGGGCTGACCAGCCAGCCTTCCGGTTCCCTGCAAGATACACAAAGACTGTGATCACCAGATAAGCTTCATTCCTTCTGCTATTCAACTGTTTACTCCCCTCTCTGGAGCCCCGTTCCCCTCAGCCTGCACATAAAATAAAGTTGTGTTGATCTTACTATCCTTTGTCCTCTTGTTTATGTCAGGCGGACAGTGAAGTATTTTACTCTGCTTAAGTACATTTTTACATTAAGTGTTTTACTTTGAAAAACTTACTTCACAACATTCCAAAGCATTGTACTTTTACTGCACTAATTTGATGTTGAATATTATTTAATACTTGATTACATAAAACAATTTAGTACTTTCTTTCTTTTAAGGTTTTACTTGAGTAGAAGCAAGAAAGTATTTTTAATGTGATTAAGTATTAAATTATTGAAAACCGCATTTAATAATTATGAAATGAAAAACTTTTTATGAAATATAAACATTATAACATTATGCTTTGGAATGTAATGAAATAAAAGTTTTCCAAAGAAAAACAATGATAAAGTTACTTGAAAAATGTACGTGAGTAGAAAGTAAAAGTACTTCACTACTGTCCGACTCTGAAAGGTGAATGTGTTGACATGGATTGTCAAAACATGCTGCCATTCATTTGCTATGATGGTAAGGGCATGCCATTTGTGTCATCGTGTTTTCATATTTACCCACCATTTCAGATGAGTGTGCTATGTTAGTGTAAATATGTGCTCTTTTCTGCTGTTTGTAAATCTAATAAACAGTGTTTTTAAACATATTACTGATTGATACTGTATGTGTCACGTGTTTGGTCTCTTTAATTCTAGTTCTTGAACCTGTTTCTTTGTTCTCATTTTCCTGCCAGAGTTTCCTTTGTTATTAGTTTACCTGTTCTCCGTCCTCAGTAAGTCACTCTGTGTATTTAAGCCCTTACCTTTTCTCAGTTCTTTGTTCTCCTTTATTTCAAGTGGTGGTGCTATTCTGTTTTCCAAGTGATCTCCTGCATGTTTCCTTGTTTGCATTTAGACTATTTTGTTTGGAACTCCATCGTTGTGAGTATTACAGCCACCATCCAACTTTTACAGTACGTTCAGTACTGACCAATTGTTTTTTACTTTTTTTTGTTTGTTTGTTTACTGATGAGTGACAGGGCTTAGGGTGAAGTTTAGAAGCATGGAAAATCTGGAGTCTCAGATAAAGAGTTGGAAGAGCTTTTACACAAGTAATATGCCAATGTAAAACACTCAACAGTTATAATGGGTTTCTTTTTATTTGATACACAGCATCCCTTCCAAATCCAGTAGAAATAAATAAAATAATTTTGAGAACAATAGCAGCAGTATTATTTACTGATGTCGCCATAATATATATATTTTTGTTTTCTCAGAAATATCTCAGAACAAATCGCATTTCTTCTCAAGGAAGAATTTATCAGATGAGGACTTCCCAGCAACTTCACCATGCTTCTGAGAAACTAAACTGGTCTGTGAGAGGTTAGGACAGCATTCCTGCACATGGTTTTATGTTTCATTACCTATCATAGCTATCACTGACCTGGAGTGTTTTGCATGCTCTCTGTGCTGTTTTAATAGAAAGTCTGTACTATTGTATAATTGTCTTATGTATTTAAAATGTCTAACACAGTTTAGAGTTTTGAATCCATTTTGAGTTCAATTCAAATTATTGTGTCTTTTTATTGATAAATAATGATTAACAGGTTGTCTTTACTCATAGTAACCAAAGTTTTGTTTAAAAATCAAGCTGATCAAATATTCTGCGTCATCAGCTCTCAGCTGCAACAACCCATTAAGTTGTTAAATTAACCCAAAAATCCCTTAGTGATAGTGAAGGGTTTTCTAAAGGGATCAGTTGACCTGGGCACACATTTTAATTTGATATATTGTTAATATTTTATATTTACTTCAATGATTTGTTAATCTATTTGCTAATGTATTGTTGATTGAATAAACAATGATAGCAATGATCAAAATGAGTTGCTGGAATAAATTATTCAGTTTTGAGGTTTTAGTTATTTAGAAATTGATTTTGATCCTCTGCTTTATGGTCTAAATGCTAATGGAAATGCTTTCTTACTGTGCAGTTTTATCATTAAAATTTATCTTCATAGCTTATAGTGTTGCAGTGCATCACAGATTATGTCCACAAACCAAGACATCTGCACTCACAAGTTCAGAAAGTTGGAACAAGGATTGTTAAAGCATTTGTTTCATGTAACAACTGTCATGGTTCATGAATTCGTTGTCTCCTAGTTACTGCCTGTGTGTGTATGTGAGGTGAGTGTGGGGGGCGTGGTCACTGATCACACACTCAGCAATCATCCATTGCACCTGAATTCCATCTGCTCTGCCTATTTAGTTCCCTTCTCACCACCACTGTGTTGTCGAGTCGTTGTCCCTCCAGTGATGCCGTGCCTGTCTCTCCCGTGTTCCCGTGTTCCCGTGTTCCCGTGTTCCCGTGTTCCCGTGTTCCCGTGTTCCCGTGTTCCCGTGTTCCCGTGTTCCCGTGTTCCCGTGTTCCCGTGTTCCACGCTCACCACTCTGGGATTATCACCGCACGACGTCTTCACTGTCTAGCCCATTGAGTCCCTGCGTCACCACCAGCCAATCCCCGGACATTCCTTGTGTTTTGTGTTACCACAATAAACCTCTCACTTGCAATTGAATCCGTCTACGACTACTTCCTGACAACAGAATGTGAAATGTTCTCATAGAGTTTGTTTATAGCAGCACCTACGTGACACAACAGGTTTCTTGATGTCAGATGTGTTTATTGAATCCGTCTACGACTACTTCCTGACAGAACAACTCGACCTACAATATGGATTCAGCAAGTACCCCCGTCTGGCAGGACTTTGTTACCAACAACATGGCGCGCCTAGATCGGCAAGAGGAACAAATGCTGGCCACTGGGCGCGCCGTACAAGCATTAGTGGCGCAGGTGTCTGAGCTCACCAATCGGATTCGACAGCTACCTGTCCCCGCTGCGCCAGACCCACCGTCAGTTCCCCCCACCATCAGCCGTCCCGCAGGGCAGCAAGAACCTCATCTCCCACCCCCGGAACGTTATGCTGGTGAGCCCGACTTCTGCAGAGCCTTCCTCACAAAGTGCTCTGTATTTTTTTCTCTCCAACCACAAACCTACGCATCTGAACAAGCTAAAGTAGCCCTGGTCATCACGCTGCTCTCGGGACGAGCAGCCAAATGGGGAATGGCGGTGTGGGAGAACCAAGATCCTTGCTGCTCCTCGTTCCAGACCTTCTCGGAGGAGATGAGAAGGGTCTTTGACCGGTCAGCGGTCGGCCGTGAGGCAGCACGTAAACTGTCAGAGCTCAAGCAGGGGAACCGATCCGTGTCTGATTATTCTATCGAGTTCCATACACTCGCGGCCGACTGCAAATGGAACGAAGAGGCGCAGTGGGACAGGTTCCTGCATGGGCTGGCTGACCGCGTCCAACAAGAGATCTACACCCTGGACCTACCCACTGGACTCAACGGACTCATCGAACTGGCTCTGCGAGTTGACGCCCGGCTGGAGTGGGGCAAGCTTCGATCACCCCAGTCTACAGGTCCAGGGTCCCCAGCGATACCCACCATCCTGACGCGGTCAGTTCCGTCTTCGGCCATGAGCAGGTTTGTCGAGCTCGGCTTTCCCGGGAGGAGAGAGAACGCCGCAGAGCCCAGGGGCTCTGTATCTACTGTGGGGGAGAAGGGCACTTCATCCTCCACTGCCCGGTAAAAGCCAGCGCCCGCCAGTAAGGAGGGGGCTACTGACGGGCGCGGTCACAGTTAACAGATCCTCCTCAGCGACTCTCCTCCCGGTAAGACTTCAATGGGCTCATTCTTCACATCGTTGTCACGCTTTATTGGATTCTGGGGCCAAGGGCAACTTTATGGACCGCGCACTTGCACTTCAACTCAAGATCACCACCGACCGTCTCACACACTCCATCGCAGTCAACGCTCTGGGCGGCCAAAGCCTACCGGACATTTCTCATAAAACTATTCCCCTCAGCCTCACCATTGCAGGTAATCATATCGAGACCATAGACTTTTTCATCACAGACTCTCCCTCGGTCCCCGTCGTCCTCGGTCATCCCTGGTTATCCAAACACAATCCCAGGGTTGACTGGGGACACAACACCATCACGAGTTGGAGTGATCAGTGCCATGCCTCTTGTCTTGTATCTGCATGTTTGTCTGTGTCTAGTTCTGTGTTGCAGGAGGAGCCGACGAGTTTGTCTAACGTGCGAGTACCTCGGCCTGAAGGAAGTGTTCAGTAAGTCTCGGGCTGCTTCTCTTCCTCCGCATTCTTTTTTGTGGGAAAGAAAGATGGTTCTCTGCGACCTTGTATTGACTACCAAGGGCTGAACAACATCACGGTAAAGAATACCTATCCTTTACCGTTGATGTCTTCAGCGTTCGAGAGGTTGCAGGGAGCATCTATTTTCAGGAAATTGGATTTACGTAATGCTTATCATTTGGTCCGCATAAGAGAGGGGGATGAATGGAAGACAGCATTTAATACCCCCAGGGGCCACTTTGAATACTTGGTCATGCCTTTTGGGCTGTCCAACTCCCAGCTGTCTTCCAAGCACTCGTCAATGACGTGTTGAGAGACATGATAGATCAGTTCACGTATGTTTACCTGGATGACATACTGATATTTTCTTCGTCTCTCCAGGAACATGTGCAACACGACCGACAAGTGCTCCAACGGTTACTACAGAATGGGCTTTTTGTCAAGGCGGAGAAATGCGTTTTTCATGCACAGTCTGTTCCTTTTCTAGGGTATATCATCTCGTCGGAGGGAGTGCTCATGGATCCCGACAAGGTTAAGGCTGTGATAGAGTGGCCAACCCCGGACTCTCACAAGGCCCTGCTGAGGTTCCTGGGGTTCGCCAATTTCTATCGACGTTTCATCCGTAACTTCAGCCAACTAGCCGCTCCTCTGACAGCCTTGACCTCCCCCAGAACTACGTTCAGGTGGTGCAACGTCGCCGAAGCGGCGTTCTCCAAACTCAAGAGCCGCTTCGTTTTGGCCCCCATTCTGATTGCCCCTGATCCCACACATCAGTTCGTGGTGGAGGTCGACGCTTCAGAGGTGGGGGTAGATACGGTTCTCTCCCAGCGCTCTTCCTCGGACGATAAGATGCACCCGTGCGCGTTTTTTTTCTCATCGTTTGTCCCCAGCAGAGCGTAATTATGATATTGGTAACCGAGAATTGTTGGCAGTTAAGCTGGCATTGGAGGAGTGGCGTCACTGGTTAGAGGGGTCAGGGGTGCCTTTTCTAGTTTGGACTGATCACAAGAATTTAGAGTACATTAGAACAGCCAAAAGACTTAACTCCAGGCAGGCTCGGTGGGCTCTTTTTTTCGGACGTTTTGAGTTTTTACTATCGTACCGCCCGGGTTCCAAGAACATCAAACCCGATGCTTTATCTCGCATTTTTGACCGCTCCGAACACCCATCTACTCCCGAGTGCATTTTTCCTGAGAAACTCATTGTTTCCACATTCGTATGGGAGGTCGAAGCGAAGGTCAAATCGGCCTTAGAAGGGGTAACGCCTCCGCCCGGGGGCCCACCAGGTCGATTGTTCGTACCGGAGAAAGTCAGATCCGAGGTCCTCCAGTGGGGCCACTGCTCTAAGGTAGCTTGTCATCCAGGAATCAGTCGCACCAGTTTCTTGGTCAAACAACGATTCTGGTGGCCGAAGATGGCCCGTGACATCCGAGATTTTGTGTTGGCTTGTTCTGTCTGCGCCCAAGGTAAGACTTCCAATCGTGCACCAGATGGGTTGCTTCAGCCGCTGTCGGTGCCTTAGACCCTGGTCCCACATAGCGCTAGATTTCCTCACCACCCTCCCACCCTTCCAGGGGAATATGGTCGTTTTGACCGTAGTGGACCGGTTCTCGAAGGCCGCACATTTCATACCCTTACCCAAATTACCTTCAGCAAGGAGACAGCGGCATCTGTCATTGAACACGTCTTTCGCATTCATGGCCTCCTGACAGACGTGGTCTCTGAGAGAGGCCCCCAATTTATTTCCAAGTTTTGGAGAGAATTTTGTAGGTTACTGGGTGCGAGTGTAAGTCTGTCTTCGGGTTTCCATCCCCAGAGCAACGGCCAGACCGAGCGAGCCAACCAAGATCTCGAGAGGTGTTTGCGGTGTACCGCGTCTCAGAATCCTGCTTCCTGGAGCCAACAACTCCCATGGGTTGAGTACGCGCATAACTCGTTACCAGTATCATCCACGGGTCTTTCGCCTTTTGAATGTAGTTTAGGGTACCAGCCACCTATCTTTTCCAGTCTGGAATCCGAAGTCGCGGTCCCCTCCGCTCACGCGTTTATCCAGAGGTGCCATCGCACTTGGAGTAGAGCCGTGAGACTCTACTGCAGGTGGGGGCGCGCACCAAGGCTCAGGCTGATCGCCACCGGTCAAAGCTTCCGTCTCACGTCGTGGGTCAAAAGTGTGGCTTTCTTCCAAAGATATTCCTCTCTCCGCTCCGTATGTAACAAGCTTGCTCCTAAATTCATCGGCCCGTTCCCTGTCACCAAAATCATTAGCCCGGTGACAGTCTGCCTCAAGTTACCTCCTGCGTACGGGAGGATCCATGCCGCCTTTCCTGTTTCCAAAATAAAGCCCGTTATTTGTTCTCCTATTAATCCGCCCACCCCGGTTCCCCCACTGCCGCGTCTCGTAGACGGGGAACCAGCTTATTCGGTAAATCGTATTCTGGATTCGAGAAGGAGGGGACGCGGATTCCAGTACTTGGTGGACTGGGAGGGGTACGGTCCAGAGGAGAGAAGTTGGGTGCCTGCCAGGGACATACTGGATCACTCCCTTATCGATGACTTCAATCGATGGGTAAGTTCTCCTCGGAGTGTCGAGAGAGGGAGGGGAGGGGGCTTACTGTCACGGGAGAGGGAGGGGGTACTGTCACGGTTCATGAATTCGTTGTCTCCTAGTTACTGCCTGTGTGTGTATGTGAGGTGAGTGTGGGGGGCGTGGTCACTGATCACACTCAGCAATCATCCATTGCACCTGAATTCCATCTGCTCTGCCTATTTAGTTCCCTTCTCACCACCACTGTGTTGTCGAGTCGTTGTCCCTCCAGTGATGCCGTGCCTGTCTCTCCTGTGTCTTCGTGTTCCTGTGTTCCACGCTCCACGATCACCACTCTGGGATTATCACCGCACGACGTCTTCACTGTCTAGCCCATTGAGTCCCTGCATCACCGCCAGCCAATCCCCGGACATTCCTTGTGTTTTGTGTTACCACAATAAACCTCTCACTTGCAATTGAATCCGTCTACGACTACTTCCTGACAACAGAATGTGAAATGTTCTCATAGAGTTTGTTTATAGCAGCACCTACGTGACACAACAGGTTTCTTGATGTCAGATGTGTTTATAAAAATGATCACACCCATATTTAGAGAACACTATAAATATTAAGACAAGAGCAACAAGAGCAAGAGAAAAGACAAGGCTTCAAATCAAAAGGTAAACTGTCATCCTGACATTAAAAAAAGTAATAAATATTGAACAAAGAACAAATTATTTGATTGTTTTATTACAGGTTTTGCATGTGCTTAATATTTTTCCACAGCTATGTTTCCATTGCTTCTGTTATCAGGTAAGACAAAGATTTCCATAAAATATTTTATCATCAAAAATTGACATTTTGCATAAAACTGTTATGCAGCATTTGTCTGGCCACTGATATTGTAGTAATTTATTTTTACCATTTCAAGAATACAGTTAGAGTACAATGTTAGCACATACATTCAGAATACAAAATAGAGTACACTGACCCATTTGGTCCTTGTTTTTTTGTGTGTTTTTTTTCATAAAAAAATAAATAAAACAGGTTTTATCACCTTCACCTTGAGTGTCCCTCAGTATGTCTTTGTGAATGAATCCAAGACTTGGGCAGAAGCTCAGAGATACTGTAGAGACAAATACACTGATCTGGCCATCATTGAGAATGAACAACAGACGGTTCAGTTATTGGACACAGTGAATGATGATTCCATTGATTTGGCCTGGATTGGACTCTATGATGATCTGAACAGTTGGAAATGGACTCTAGAGGACAGTGATTTCTTCAGGGAGGGAGAGAAAGACTTCAGGAACTGGTATAACCAAGGACCAAGCAATTATGCAGGACAAAGTCTGTGTGTGTATATGCATATGTATAGTGGGATATGGTATACAATATACTGCTCCTATACACAGCCTTTTATCTGCTATGATGGTGAGCAGTTTCATTAATGTGTATATAGGATAATGGAAAAACAAGCAACTATGTTTAATCATTCCGAAATAATCAGCTGTCACTAATGCTCATTAATGTATTTAAATGTTTTAGGAAGACAGAATGCCAGTGCTACTTATGTACTGGTTCACCAGTACAACAACTGGACTGAAGCTCAGAGTTACTGCAGAGAACATCACACAGACCTCGTCAGTATCAGGAATGAGACTGAAAATCAGAAAATCCGCTTTTTATTCCAAAATTATTATTATTATAATGTTTGGATTGGACTGTACAGAACCAGATCTTGGTCAGATCAGAGCAACTCTTCATTTACTTACTGGAGCACATGGCAGCCAGATACTGCAGGATCCTGCACTGTAGTCTCATTCAGTGACTCTGGGAAATGGACAGATGAAAACTGCAATACTGCATTTCCTTTCATTTGTCACAGTGGTGAGATCTTAAACTGATAATAGTTCACCAAAATTGATAATCTGTCATCATTTACCCTCATGTCATTCCAGAACTGTATGCATTTTTTTTTCTTCTGAGAAAGACAGATATTTTTAAGAATATTGGTAACTAAATAGTTTTTGTGCCCAACGACTTTAATTGCATGAAAAAACATTTTACACAACATTTCTCAGGATTTCTTCTTTTGTCTTCTACAGGAGAATGAATGTTATACAGTTATAGAATGACATGAGGGCCAGTAAATCATGACAGAATTATTATTTTTGGGGAGTAATCTTATAGCATCTTTTCTTGGATAGTAATCCATCTATCAATCATATAATTCATAACCATAAAGGCTGTATTGAATGAAAAATTCAGACTTTTCCAGCAGTCTCAGAATTTGGACCCTATTGAATTTACCACACATTTTTAGGATACATAAAAAAAAAAAAAAAATACAAAAAACTAAAAAAACTTTATTTTTTATTTTTTACTTTTTTTATTGAAACATTTGTTTCCTCTATTTACAGCATTAAGATCATCCCGTCAGTATCACTTTGTGAATGAGTCCAAGACCTGGACTGAAGCTCAGAGATACTGCAGACAGAATTACACTGATCTGGCCACCATTGATAACATGGAGGAAATGAACAGTCTGATTAACACAGTTAATGGGAGTTACAATGGTTCAGCCTGGATTGGACAGTATGATGATGTGAACAGCTGGAGATGGTCACTGGAAAACAATGATTTCTATCGGGAAGGAGAGAGATTTCATAAACTTTTATCATGAACCAGACAACAGTGGGGGAACCAGCTGTGTGTTCACATGGATTATAATGGAAAATGGTATGATATGTCATGTGATAACACACAGCCATTCGTTTGCTATGATGGTAAGGACATTTCTTCTTCTTCTTCTTCTTCTTTTTTTTTTTCTGTGACTATTTATGTGCATCTATTATACGTGTTGTATATTTAAAATCACAGGTAGAGTGAATGCCAACCAGACTTACATCAGAATCAATGACAGGAAAACCTGGTCAGAGGCTCGTAAATACTGCAGAGATCATTACACAGATCTTGCCAATGTGAGAAATCAGACTGAGAACCAGAGGATCCTTGAGAGAGCAGGTGGAGGAGTCTGGATCGGACTGTACAGAAACAGGGTTTGGTCAAACGGTCAGATTATCAAATATGAAGACTGGAGACAACAAATTCCCTATTCACCACAGCAGCCAGATAATGGTCAATATGATTATGGCTCCTGGTTTTCTCAGCAATGTACTGCTGTATCATTCAGCCATTTAGGCCGATGGACTGATGAGAACTGCGTATCCAGCATGCCTTTCATCTGCTACAACAGTGAGTTTATTTTTATTCCTTTTTATTTAATTTTTTTTCCCCGCAGACCAAAAATGTAATTCAAAAAGTGGTATTAGAAGTCAATGTATAGATATTTACTCTGAATATTTTATTTTTAAGGCATATTATTTATTTTATATTTTATATAGATTATGAAACAATTTACCACATTTTTTTATTATTTGCACTGTTCAATTAAAAATATAAAAATAAAAATAAAAACTTTTAAAAGATTTCCACAGTAAAACCATTTTAATAGTTTCGTGATGAATTGGTGATTGCAGAGAAGAATCAAATGTGTCTCTCTGTTTATTTGAAACTTACAGGAACCTGCACACAATATTCATGCACCCGTCAGTATCACTTTGTGAATGAGTCTAAGACCTGGACTGAAGCTCAGAGATACTGCAGACAGAATTACATTGATCTGGCCACCATTGATAACATGGAGGAAATTAACAGGCTCATTAAAACAGTACGTGGCACTTACTATGGCAAAGCTTGGATTGGTCTGTATGATGATCTGAACAGCTGGAGATGGTCTCTGGAGAATACAACATTAGAGGGAGGATTTAAAAGCTGGTATGTCCAGCAACCAGTGAACTCAGGTGGACAGAGTCTGTGTGTGTACATGTCATATTATCATGGAACATGGCGTGAAATACCTTGCTACTATACACTTCCATTTGTTTGCTATGATGGTGAGAACTCCTGTTGAAGTTTTAAAGTATTTAGAACAATATAATTATGATACCATGATATATCACATACACATGTATTCCCCACAGGAAGAATGAATGCTAGTACAAGCTACGTGTTTGTTTACCAGTCCAAAACCTGGACTGAAGCTCAGAGTTACTGCAGAGAACATCACACAGACCTCGTCAGTATCAGGAATGAGACTGAAATCCTCAAACTTCAGTCATTATTTTGGTATTATTCCTCTTTTTGGATTGGACTGTACAGAACCAGATCTTGGTCAGATCAGAGCAACTCTTCATTCAGTAACTGGAGGACAGGACAGCCAGATAATGCTGGAAACAGTGAATACTGCACTGCCGTGTCATTCAGTGACTCTGGGAACTGGACAGATGAAAACTGCAATACTGCATTACCTTTCATTTGCTACAGCGGTGAGTAGATCATTCAGACCCCAGCAGAGTTTTGCCACAGACATTCACTCTCAGTTGTCTGTGATATCATGTGCACCTCAGTTAAGAAATAAACAGGGTTGGCTTTTAAGTGCACACCACTCTCTGGCAGACAATCTTGAATTATTCAGAAATTAAGTCACTCAACATTGCAACGTAAAATTTTTTGGTAACGCTTTAGATTATGGCCCAGAATGTACTGTGTAATTAAAGTGAATTTACAGCGTAACCTTCGGTAATTATAGTGTAACTATAAAGTAAGTACGTGCAGTTATAAGGAACAGTATGTAATATTGGGGAATAAAGGGGTAACTATCAGGAAAATTAACAAATTATTTATACTGTAAGTATTTTTAATTAAGGTATAATTATTCATGTAGTTACAGGGTAAGTAGTGCTTGTTCCCTCTTGTTTCATGTAGTTACAGGATAAGTGTGAATCGACGGGCTGTAAATTAAAGTGGCTCTTGTTTCGTGTAGTTACAGAGTAAGTACAATAAAAACACGTACACAGTCTGATATCACTCGGAAACATTTATAAAAAAAATTAAAAAAGCAATTATTTGTTTCTCTTGCTTGGCTTCATCCTCCTCTTGTTCACATCTTTATTGTCCTTGTCACAGATGAATCTTAAGAAGGAATCCCATGTCTCTAGCTAGTATTCTGCATTATGTAACTGTTACACTGAAAATACAGTGCACGCAGAAATGTCCTCACCGTTTACTCATTTTTTACCCTCATGCCATCCGAGATGTAGACGACTTTATTTCTTCATATGAACACAGAAATAAAAGAATAAATAAATAAATAATCTCTGCTAATGAAAACTCATTTGGGTTCCTAAAAGTTGTAGCATCAAACAGCACATACAGCAATAACTACATTTTTTAAACTGTAGACTATCGCTTCCGACCAGCAGTCATCTGTGCGCGAATGCGAGGGTTGAGTTCATGCTTGACGCGTGACATGCTGAGAAACTCTGGTCATGTGGATGTCGGATGCTGGCGGGTTTTTATTATTATTATTATTTTATTTTTATGCTCACAACAGTATACAAACAATAACATAATATATGATAATAGCAATGAGAAACAAACAAGACTAGAATACAGATTAAGCGCATGACGAGCGTCATGAAAGCTTGAAGCTTCTTTACTCACGCACGCACTTGTAACAGTTGGTCGGGTGAGAAAAGATTAGTAAATTATGAGAGCATTTCTTGGTGTACTTTTTCTTTTAATAAATAATAATACAAAATATCAAAAGACATGGGATTCCTCTTAAGATCAATCGGTGGAAATAACGAAAAAGTCTTCTTCTCTGTCTTCTTTTTTCGTTATTTCGTCTAGACAAGCAAGAGAAACAAAAAGGGACAAAACGTGCCTCTTTCTGTCTGGACGCTATTATTTGAAATGAAAAGTTTATTTAAAAAAATACATAAGAAGTGTCATAAATCTGTTTTGAATTAAGTTGTTTTTCAAATAAATATTTCCGAGTGATATCAGATTTTGTATGTGTTGTGTACTGTACTTACCCTGTAACTACACAAAACAAGAGGGGAACAAGCACCACTTTAATTTACAGCACGTTGATTCATACTTACCCTGTAACTACATGAATAATTATACCTTGATTAAAAATACTTACAGTATAAATAATGTGTTAATTTTCCTGATAGTTACCCCTTTATTCCCCCAATATTACATACTGTTCCCTTATAAGTACACATACTTACTTTATAGTTACACTATAATTACCAAAGTTATGCTGTAAATTCGCTTTAATTACACAGTACATTCTGGGCTTTCTTTTCTTTTTTTTTCTTTTTTTCTCCTTTAAAAACTGTCTAGGAAATATGAGTAACACTACAAAAGATTCCATTTTTAACATGAACTAAGAATGAAAAATACTTCTAAAGCATTTATTAATCTTAGTTCATGTTAATTTCAATGTTTATAAAAAAAAAAAAACATTTTATTATATAAATATTTTATTTAATGAACCTGAGCTAGCTGAAGTTAACAATATATTGATGTTAACTAATAATGTATTTGGTAAATGTTAATGCAAAATTGACAACTAATGGCACTTGCAAGTGTTGCCAAAGTATATGTGTGTGTGTGTGTGCGGGTGTGTGTGTATATATATACTTTTATCCTCACCCTTTTACCCACCTCGACAGCATTAGCATCATCCCGTCAGTATCACTTTGTGAATGAATCCAAGACCTGGACTGAAGCTCAGAGATACTGCAGACAGAATTACACTGATCTGGCTACCATTGATAACATGGAGGAAATGAACAGTCTGATTAACACAGTTAATGGGAGTTACAATGGTTCAGCCTGGATTGGACTGTATGATGATGTGAACAGCTGGAGATGGTCACTGGAAAACAATGATTTCTATCAGGAAGGAGAGAGAGATTTCAGGAACTGGTATCATGAACCAAACAATGGAGCGAATGAACTGTGTGTTTTCATGGATTATAATGGAAACTGGTATGATATATCATGTGACAACACACAGACATTTGTCTGCTATGATGGTAAGACATTATCTTCTTTAGCTTTAAGATTTGTCAAACCAGCCATTTTCAATCCTGACAGATTCTGAAGTGTTCAGTATTTTTAAACCCTAAATTCTTGAGAGAAAAATGAAAGACTGTCTTTCATTATTTGATTATTTGTTAGTAATGTTTTACTGTTTTCAAAATGTCTTTATTATATAGCTATAAATTTGATAGACAATTTACAAATAAACTGACTGATTTACATCCACGAAATTATTTTATCTTAGGTAGAGTAAACGCCTCTCAGAAGTATGTTTTGGTATATGAAGGAAGGACCTGGACTGGAGCTCAGAGCTACTGCAGAGAGAAATACACAGACCTGGCCAGTGTGAGAAATGAGACAGAGCATCAACAGATACTGAATGTTACACATTATTATTATAGTAATGGTTATTATAATGGTTATACTGTATGGATTGGTCTGTACAGAAACAGACTGTGGTCAGATCAGAGCAGCTCTTCCTTCACATATTGGCTGCCAGGGACTCAAGGAGATGTTGCACAACCAGATAATGGTGCAAATGTCCCAGGACAGCAGGGAGATCAACACTGCACTGCTGTGTCTTTAAAATACTTTGGCCAGTGGACAGATGAGAGATGCTTTGCCAGTTTGCCTTTCTTCTGTTACAGTGGTGAGCAAATGTACCTTATGGAATGAAAAATAATAATAAATATAAGGGTAAAAAAACAAAACAAATTCATTACAATAAACTGTTGATGTTAATATATGCCATTTGTTATTGTGTAATTCACTAACTTTTATGCTAATGCTAGCTCTGTCTTCTCTTTGCTTTCTGGTGAACTTGATGACCATCATATTGACCCATCAATTCAGATGTATATGGTATGTTTGTGAAGATATGTGCGCTTGTCTGCTGTTTTCAGTCCAAAATAAGTATTTTTCAACATCAACATCACTGGATTGTATTGTTCCCATTCAGTCGGTCACTCTCGACGCCACGTCGGAGTACCGACGAATAGGAATCTCGCTCGCGAGAGCCAATCTACTTCGAGTGTAACTAAAACGAGCCAATGCACATTGGCATGCAATGATTGCACCAGGTGCTCATGCCACGCTGTGCGGGTATAAATGAGACACAGGTGATTGCATCAAATTAGCATTTTGCTTCGGAGCCGAGTGGTAGATGGTTACGCCAGCTATCACTCCCTACCTCGCAGTGACTGACGCGGAGCCGCCTTTCGGAAGCGATCTCTTCAGTCGGTGTTGGTGTGACGGCACTGCAGCGGGTCGTGTGGTTTCGATCATCTCTCTTTGTTGTTCGTTAGAACGATCACAAGGGCTGTTCTCACAGCTGGTTCGGTGCGCTAGGTGGAGAGCGCTAAAAAGCCGTTCCCACGGCTGGTAAGAGCGCCCTCGTGAGAGAGAGCACGCACGTCAGGCTGCACTACCCCCTGACTGTGTCGCCGCGACCCCTCCCCCTGCGTGCTTCAGCACCAAGGAGAGCGTCCTTCTGAAAGAGCTTGCACAGATAGAGCTTTGCGTCTTTTTCAAGATGACATTCTATCTGTGTGTTTCTGGATGCGGTGGTTTCCTGTCACCGAGGGATGGTCATCAGCGCTGTATCTCGTGTTTGGGCGTTCAGCACGCTGAGGCAGCGCTGGTGGATGAGTCATGTTCTCACTGCGGGAACATGACCATCTCGGAGTTGCGATCGCGGCTGGCGTCCTCGCAAGGGGCGGAGCCCCCGTGCCTCTGCCTCGATCTAACCCTCCTCAGAGGGTTACTTCAGGCAGTAGCCCGGCTGATTTGAGGGTTACAGTGAGCGCGTTTCCCCCAGGGAACCAACCCCCGGGGAACCCTCATCCCTCTCGCACTCCGCAGCCAGTAGAGCTGCCATTGGAACGCGGTGGGCCGTCCACGAGATGTGCACCATCCGTATCCTTTGGGGCTCCCCTTGAGGACCAGATGTCCATCGCTGCATCGGAGGGAGGGTCAGAACTCTCTGGAGAGGATGTGTCGGCGCAGGGGCTCCTCGGGTAGACCCGCTGTGCCCGATACTGATCCAGAGATGATGGCTATGCTTGCCCGGGCCGCCGAGAGAGTCGGGCTCGTGTGGAACCCTCCACCGTGTCCTGAACCCTCAAGGCTGGATGATTGGTTTCTCGGGGTGGCCCGTGCTGGTTCTCAGCGCCCACCCGGTGCCTTTTTCCCGGAGGTGCACGAGGAGCTCACAAGGTCGTGGGCGGCACTTTTACTGCCCGAAACCGCCTAGTGGATCCTCCTCCCTCACCACCCTCGATGGCGGACCTACAAAGGGATACACGCAGGTTCCTCCCGTGGAACGGGCCGTTGCTATGCAACTGTGCCCTAACTCCACTTCCAGGGGGAACCCGTGTCTTCCCTCCAGGGCCTGTAGGTACTCGTCCGATCTGATCGGGAAGGCCTATCAGGCTTGTGGAGAGGCAGGCTCCGCGCTTACACGCTATGGCGTTGTTGCAGGTCCATCAGGCCCAGGCACTGAAGGCCCTGCACGAGGGTGGTCACGATCCCGCAGTTCTTCAGGAACTGAGAACCGCGACGGACCTCGCGCTTCGTGCGACGAAGGTTATGGCGCGGGCCGTGGGTCGTGCGATGTCCACCATGGTGGTCCAGGAACGCCATCTCTGGCTGTGTCTGGCGGACATGAGGGAGACCGACAAAGTCAGGTTCCTTAACTCCCCCGTCTCCCAGACTGGCCTTTTCGGCGACGCGGTCCAGAACTTCGCCCAGCAGTTCTCGGCCGCACAGAAGCAGACTGAGGCGATCAGTCACATCCTGCCACGGCGGTCAGCTGCTGTCTCCACCCCGCCGCCGGCAGCGCCTCAGCCTGCTCGTCGCCGAGGGCGGCCGCCTGCGTCTGCCTCCCGCTCCCGCGCGCAGCAGCAGCCTCCACCCAAGCGGCGTCGTGGAGCCGGGCGCAAGCAGGCCGCCCGCCCGTCCAGGGGCCTGCCAAGAGGGGTGGCAAGGCCAAGGGCAAGCGCTCCTGAGACGGGCGACCCGGAGATGAGGAGGACTGCTCTTCTGGAGACGGTGACCGCACCGCTCCATCCCCCGGAGGAGGGCCGGGAGGAGAATCTTGTGTTCCGTTTTCTTTCTGTTCCGCCGCTGGGCTCAGCCCCAGCGGTACCCAAATTCTCAATAAAAGAGCAGTTTCTTCCATCTCCGGGTCCTCAGGGGCTCGGAGAGTTGTGGCGGTCAAACGCCGGACCACACTCATCCTCCTCCTTCGCCAGCAGGCAGCAGTGGACGTCCCCCTCAGGTTCCTGCTGCCCACCTGTGGAATCAGGGAAGTGTGGCACGGCACACTCTCTCACCTCGCTGCGGGCCGCCTCCACGAGACAGCCGCCCCAGCCCGGTACCTGCATTCCACCGCGCTGCCCCACGGTGGGTACGCCGGTGGTCCCTATGGTCCCGCTTGTACGGTCCCTGGGAGCCTGGCTAGCGCTCCCCGCTCCGTCTCGCTGGCTCATTCGGACCATCAGGCTCGCTCACGCGATTCAGTTCGCCCGGCGCCCCCCCAGGTTCAAGGGCGTCCGCTTCACTTCGGTGAATGCCTCAGATGCCCATGTCCTGCGCGGCGGAGATCGCTGTCCTGCTGGCGAAGGACGCGCGATAGAGCCGGTCCCTCCAGCCGATATGAAGACCGGCTTCTACAGCCCGTACTTCATTGTACCCAAGAAAACCGGTGGGTTACGGCCAATCTTGGATCTGCGAGTCCTGAATCGGAGCCTCCACAAACTACCGTTCAAGATGCTCACGCAGAAACGCATTTTCGAATGCATCCGTCCCCAAGATTGGTTTGCAGCGATCGACCTGAAGGACGCGTACTTTCATGTCTCAATCCTTCCTCGACACAGGCCATTTCTGCGCTTTGCGTTCGAGGGTCGAGCATATCAGTACAAAGTCCTGCCCTTCGGGCTGGCCCTGTCCCCGTGTCTTCACACGAAAGTCACGGAGGGGCCCTCGCCCATGAGAGAACAGGGCGTTCGCATCCTCAACTATCTCGACGACTGGCTCATTCTAGCACAGTCCAGGGATCAGTTGTGCGAACACAGGACCTGGTGCTCAGACACCTCAGCCAGTTGGGTCTTCGGGTCAACTGGGAAAAGAGCAAACTCACCCCCGTGCAGAGGATCTCTTTTCTCGGTATGGAGTTGGATTCGGTCGAGCGGACAGCGCGCCTCACAGAGGAGCGTGTTCAGTCGATGCTGAACTGCCTGAACACGTTTCAGGGCAGGATGGCGGTTCCACTGAAACAGTTTCAGAGGCTCCTGGGGCATATGGCAGCCGCGGCAGCAGTAACGCCGCTTGGCCTGCTTCATATGAGACCGCTTCAGCATTGGCTACACGGCCGAGTCCCGAGATGGGCGTGGCAACGCGGCACTCACCGGGTGAGCATCACACCGGCCTGTCGCCAGTCCTTCAGTCCGTGGTCCGACCCCTCGTTCCTTCGGGCTGGAGTGCCCCTGGAACAGGTGTCCAGGCATGCTGTGGTTTTCACGGATGCCTCCGCCACGGGCTGGGGAGCCACGTACAACGGGCATGCAGTGTCAGGGGTTTGGACGGGCCCGCACCTGCATTGGCACATCAATTGCCTCGAGTTGCTAGCAGTACATCTTGCTCTGAGCCGCCTCAAAGGGCGGTTACGGGGCAAAGATGTACTGGTCCGCACGGACAACACTGCGACCGTTGCGTATATAAACCGACAAGGTGGTCTGCGCTCCCGTCGCATGTCGCAACTCGCCCGCCATCTCCTCCTCTGGAGTCAGAAGTGTCTGAGGTCGCTTCGGGCCATTCATGTACCTGGTGTGCGCAACCGTGTGGCCGACGAGCTCTCACGAGCTGCGCTCCCAGGGGAGTGGCGACTCCACCCCCAGGTGGTTCAGCTGATCTGGAGACAGTTCGGGGTGGCACAGGTCGACCTGTTTGCTTCCCCAGAAACGTCCCACTGCCAGTGGTTCTATTCGCTGACCGAGGGTACACTCGGCACGGATGCCCTCTTGCGCACAGCTGGCCCCAGGGGCTGCGCAAATATGCGTTTCCCCAGTGAGCCTACTTGCACAGACACTGTGCAAGGTCAGGAGGACGAGGAGCAGGTCCTGTTGGTGGCGCCCGCACTGGCCCAACGGACCTGGTTCCCGGAACTTATGCTCCTCGCGACAGCCCCTCCTTGGCCGATTCCTCTGAGGAAGGACCTTCTGACTCAGAGACGGGCACCCTGTGGCACCCGCGCCCAGACCTGTGGAAGCTTCATGTCTGGCTCCTGGACGGGACGCGGAGGTTCTAGGTGACTTACCCCAAGAGGTAGTTAACACCATCACTTCGCACGTGCACTGTCTACAAGACAGGCTTACGCCTCGAAGTGGAACCTGTTCGTCGAGTGGTGTTCTTCTCGCCGAGAAGACCCCGAAGATGTTCGATCGCGTCTGTGCTTTCCTTCCTGCAACAAGGGTTGGAGCGTAGGCTGTCCCCTCCACCCTCAAGGTCTATGTTGCTGCTATATCCGCCTATCACGACCACGTAGAAGGTGAGACGGTTGGGAAGCACGACCTGGTCGTCAGGTTCCTTAGGGGGGCGAGACGGTTAAATCCTCCTCTACCCCCCTCCATACCCTCTTGGGATCTTGCTCTGGTGCTCCGAGCACTCCAGAATGCCCCATTCGAGCCTTTGCAGTCAGCAGAGCTAAAGATTCTGTCTATGAAGACTTTGCTGTTGGCTGCATTGGCCTCCATCAAGAGGGTAGGGGACCTGCAGGCATTTTCGGTCGACGAATCGTGCCTAGAGTTCGGGCCGGGAAATACCCACGTGGTACTAAGGCCCCGGCCTGGCTATGTGCCCAAGGTTCCTACCACTCCCTTCAGGGACCAGGTGGTGAACCTGCAAGCGCTGCCCCCGGAGGAGGCAGACCCAGCCCTAGCTTTGCTCTGTCCCGTCCGCGCTCTGTGGATCTACGTGGATAGAACTCAAAGCTTCAGAACCTCAGATCAGCTCTTTGTCTGTCACGGAGGCCAGCAGAAGGGAAAGGCTGTCTCCAAGCAGAGGATGGCCCACTGGATAGTGGATGCCATCACCTTGGCTTACCAAGCACAAGGTGTGCCCTGTCCGCTCAGTGCGAGCACACTCTACTAGAAGTGTTGCATCCTCCTGGGCGCTGGCACGTGGCGCCTCGCTGTCAGACATCTGTAGAGCTGCGGGCTGGGCGACACCCAACACGTTCACTAGATTCTATAGCCTACGTGTAGAGCCAGTCTCCTCCTGTGTTCTCACCTCAAACGGGTAGAAGCACTGAGAGCCCCGGCTCTTGTCGGCTTGCTGCGCTCCAGCGCTCTTATTCTCCAGAAGCAAACTCTGTGAGTCCTCCATCTCCCTCGGTGTCGGACGTCGCGAACGCCGGGCATCAGGCCCTTGCCGCTGAATCCTTGAGAACCGGTAATGGGCTGGGCTTATATGAGTGACCCTGCAGGGATCCCATATATTCTTCCACGGTCGCTCCTACGGGAAGCCCGTGTCTTTCCCTTGGGAGAGCCTTCCGTCACCGGGACTGAGCCCCCTCCTCCCTTGCGGGCTACGGCTCAGCTTTGTACTCCACATAACTCCTCCGGGTACGATGTGGGCTCCGCAGCTGCCCCTTTTCTAGGGCACGCTTTCCCAGTGTCATCCAATAATCACTGAGCAGGGTCATGCGGAACAGCAGTGGTGGACTTCCTGGTGTGAGCCCCATCTCATCAAGTAAGAGAGCTCAGGCGGCTCACACTGGGCACTGGAAGGGGCAGAGGCCATGGCACTTTGGTAGGGATTCCTATTCGCCGGTACTCCGACGTGGCGTCGAGAGTGACCGACTGAATGGGAACGTCTCGGTTACGTATGTAACCCTCGTTCCCTGAAGGAGGAACGGAGACGCCACGCCCCGCCGCCATGTCCTCTGTACCCTGCTGGGGTGCCGCCTACCTACTCGGCTCCTCAGCAAAAGGCTAATTTGATGCAATCACCTGTGTCTCATTTATACCGCACAGCGTGGCATGAACACCTGGTGCAATCATTGCATGCCAATGTGCATTGGCTCGTTTAGTTACACTCGGTAGATTGGCTCTCGCGAGCGAGATTCCTATTCGCCGGTACTCCGACGTGGCGTCTCGTTCCTCCTTCAGGGAACGAGGGTTACATACGTAACCGAGACGTTTGTATTCATGCACCGGTTTGTTTTTTATTTTTTTTTTTTTTTTTACTGATCAGTGGCGGGACTGAGAGTGAAACTTACAAGTGTGGAAAATCTGTCAGAATCTCAGATTGAAGAGCTGGTGATTATAAAGGTGAGAAACATTTCAAAACACATATAATGGTTTTAGTTTTTGCTACACAAAAAGACACAAAAAAACACATGCAAAATAAATGAATTACTTTAGAACAACTTCACGACAGCAGCATATAATAAAAATACTACTACTGCTACTACTACTGCTACTGCTACTACTACTACTAATAATAATAATTATTGTTATTATTATTATTATTTACAGATCGTTTTAGTATATTTATATTTAAATATAATATATTTAAAATATCTCACAGAGAGCAAATCACATGTTTCAGGTACAGGAAGAATTTATCAGACGAGGACTTCCCAGCAACTTCACCATGCATTTGAGAAACTTTCGTAAAATGGCACCGTGAGAGATAATGACAGCATTTCTGCACACAAGCACACGGTTTTAGGATTCATGTTTTTTTTTTTTCTTATTGATAACAGAAATTCTGAATGTCACATGATTATCTTGTATTACATATTAACATTTTGAACAAATATAAGACTATAGACAATATTTTAATGGCATGCATTTGATTCTTGTTTTTTAATAAATAATGATTAAAATACAGTAGGTTGATTATATTCATACTATCAGAATGTATTATTATTATTATTATTTTTTTTTTTTTTGAATAATCAAACTGATCCAATATTTGTGTCATTTGTTGTTGCAATGATTTGTTAATTTGGCCCGAGGCACTGGGATAGGCTTCAGCATCCCTGCAATAATAGGACAATCAAATTGGAGAATAGATAGTATAATAGTAAATAAAATGTACTTCATCAACTAGTCATCAACCAAACATAATGATAAATCAATTTTTTTATTTTTTTTTATTTTTGTCAGCACAATACAGTACAGTGGAATGATACAGTACACCAGTATTCATTGGAACAACCACATTAAGACAGATATTTGACATGACAGACATTACATGACATGATTTTTTTTTCTGATTACATGGTCATGTGATATTCTATATTATACTATTTGTAGGTTTATTGTAAGGACCGGTTTTACTGCTAAGACAAAAGCTGAGATCCAACACCCTGCATTAAAACAATAAAACTCAATCTGAAGAGAAGATCTCACAGAGAAACTGTAGGACACCGCCCTGACCAAAACCCTCTCTCCCCTCTCTACCTCCCTTTCCCCCTTCCCCCTGATTCAAGTCCCAGAATGCAGATATACTACATATGCTTTATCTTGTGAATCTATTGTTTTATCCCTTTCATGTCTGGTGTCTTTTTAAAGGTCATAGTGCGATTGGTAAAATGGTCTCAACATCACTGAAGTCACTGATAGGGTTAGAAAGATTGAAACATATGAGAATTGTGTTCTTTTTTTGAGTGGTCTCTCCAAAGATATCTGATCATCTCCCCCCAAACTAGGTGTTTGTGTTGCAAATATTTACAACCCTTTGTTCTGGTCTGGGTATTTAAGGAAGGGTAGCAGGGTTGCCATTTGGGAATATTCTGTAGACAGAAGCCCCATGCAGTGTTGTGTCGGTGTCATAAGAGACACGCACACACACACTGTATGTAGTGTGCCAGATATGACTCTTTGAAACTATTTTCATATTACTTAATTGTATTTTATGCTGAAAGTTGTGTACCATGGATTCATGTTTAATTATGTTCTTTAAGTTCTGTCTGGCCAAAATAAATGTTAATCTTGATTTATTCTGTATTTTCATAAATCATTACTCAAGTAGTGTCGCATGAGGAGTTTTGTAGGAGTTTCCGTAAATCTTTCTGTCAGGGCAGATTCATACCGAGGACCCCATGACCGGAGCATGGCGCTAAGCATGAGGGGCAATCTGATTTCTGGGTGTCACTGTTATTATCAAGTTGCAGCTTTCGTGACTATTGCTAAAATTACACTTTCTGTTATGAGTAAGCATTTGCGACTCACTTAAAGGTAAAATAGTTCACTCTGTAATCCTCTGTAATATCAGAACTGACTAATTTGCGTCCGTGAGGTAATGTAATTATAATCGCGAGCATTATCCTCTGAGCGACTCCGGGTCCCATGGAGGAACGAGTATTTGAAATTAAGAGATACTAAGAGAAATCAAAGATCTAAATTAAATCACAACTAAACTTATGATCAGCTGTTAAGTTACAAATGTAACAAATGTAACAAAGTTACAAAGAATTGGAGTAAGATCAAATTATTCATGGAGTCAGATTTAAAATTCGATGGTCATAAATTAAGTGAATCCAACAGAAGTGCTGAGAAGGCGAACACGCAGAAGTCCTTCGACCAGGCCGTTAGATTCCGTCCTTGGGCTAACGGATGGACCTTACATTATCATACATTACAATAAATAATCACAAAAAAAATGTTTTCTTTCTTGTTCTGGACCTATAAATGTCACAATGGTGTAAATGAGGCAGAAAAGTGGATCTAAGTGCAGACAATTTTAAAGGTGCAGTATGTAATATTGACAGCTAGTGTTGAAATTGGTACTACAGTCCACATTCAAAATATTGGAGAGCGTTGTTTCCCCCTCCTCCTCAGACTCGGCACTCACTCAGGTTTGCCGGATTGAGGTCATGCATCATGTTGATCGAGCGCAATTGACAATTGTGGGTATGGAAAGTATTCAGACCCTTACATTTTTCCCTTACATTTTTCACTCTTTGTTATATTGCAGCCATTTTTGCTCATTAATATACACACAACACCCCATACTGACAGAAAAACACAGAATTGTTGACATTTTTTTTGCAGCTTTATTAAAAAAGAAAAACTGAAATATCACATGGTCCTAAGTATTCAGACTCTTTGCTGTGACACTCATATATTTAAGTCAGGTGCTGTCCATTTTTTCTGATCATCCTTGAGATAGTTCTACACCTTCACTTGAGTCCAGCTGTGTTTGATTATACTGATTGGACTTGATTAGGAAAGCCACACACCTGTCTATATAACACCTTACAGCTCACAGTGCATGTCAGAGCAAATGAGAATCATGAGGTCAAAGGAACTGCCTGAAGAGCTCAGAGACAGAATTGTGGCAAGGCACATATCTGGCCAAGGTTACAAAAAAATTTCTGCAGCACTTAAGGTTCCTAAGAGCACAGTGGCCCCCATAATCCTTAAATGGAAGACGTTTGGGACGACCAGAACCCTTCCTAGAGCTGGCTGTCCGGCCAAACTGAGCTATCGGGGGAGAAGAACCTTGGTGAGAGAGGTAAAGAAGAACCCAAAGATCATTGTGGCTGAGCTCCAGAGATGCAGTCGGGAGAAAGTTGTAGAAAGTCAACCATCACTGCAGCCCTCCACTAGTCGGGGCTTTATGGCAGAGTGGCCCGATGGAAGCCTCTCCTCAGTGCAAGACACATGAAAGCCTGCATGGAGTTTGTTAAAAAAAACACCTGAAGGACTCCAAGATGGTGAGAAATAAGATTCTCTGGTCAGATGAGACCAAGATATAAATTTTTGGCCTTAATTCTAAGCGGTATGTGTGGAGAAAACCAGGCACTGCTCATCACCTGTCCAATCCAGTCTCCACAGTGAAGCATGTGGGGGTGTTTTTCAGCTGCAGGGACAGGACGACTGGTTGCAATCGAGGGAAAGATGAATGTGGCCCAGTACAGGGATATCCTGGACGAAAACCTTCACCTTCCAACAAGACAATGCACACAGCTAAAATAACGAAGGAGTGGCTTCACAACAACTCCGTGACTGTTCTTGAATGGCCCAGCCAGAGCCCTGACTTAAACCCAATTGAGCATCTCTGGAGAGACCTGAAAATGGCTGTCCACCAACGTTTACCATCCAACCTGACAGAACTGGAGAGGATCTGCAAGGAGGAATGGCAGATGATCCCCAAATCCAGGTGTGAAAAACTTGTTGCATCTTTCCCAAAAAGACTCATGGCTGTATTAGATCAAAAGGTGCTTCTACTAAATACTGAGCAAAGGGTCTGAATACTTAGGACCATGTGATATTTCAGTTTTTCTTTTTTAATAAATCTGCAAAAATGTCAACAATTCTGTGTTTTTCTGTCAATATGGGGTGCTGTGTGTACATTAATGAGAAAAAAAAAAAAATTAAAGGGGTTCTGAATACTTTCCGTACCCGCTGTACAACAATTATTCAGTGTTTTCAACTGCATAATGTTTATTTCAGGTTTCAGACACTTAAATACACATACATACCAACAAAACATAATTTAGAGTTTGTAAAATACACACTGATGTCTATGGGAGTGGCAGTAATAATCCTTTCCATTATGATTAGACGTGTTTTATTTATATCAGATACACATTGTATAAGTAACTTTAAAGCTTACTCTAGTTCACTGGCCACTTACTTTCATGTATTGTAGAAGTGGATGAATTCACGTAGATCCGATTCTTTGAACTGTGGCACAAACTAAAATGGCGGCGCCCATCGCACATATAGCTCAACTAACGCGATCATTATAAAGGTGTTGCACAACAAAATGCATCCACTTGCCCATATTTGGCAATCAGAATATCAGATATTTCATGCTATAGCTAACAAATTTGTGATAATTTTTTATAAAAAAGGAAAAATTAAATAAAAGCAGATCATTAATCATACAGCACTATTGTGACTGTGCTGTGTCACATGACAAGCAATGATGCGTCACCATGGAAGCAAAGTAACGGTCGCCTTGAAAAACTCACACTGGGGAGTCAGGCAGAATATTTTAAACTTAACTGCAAAAGGGTTAATATGCTCCTATTCATAGAGATTTTTAGATGGATGCCGAGGCTTTTTAGGTCGGGTAGAATCTGCAATCTCTGACCCAGTTTGTTTGCTGGGTTCCATGGCTGCAATACACTGTTTTCCGCCAACTGTCAACCCGGGGTGTCGAAACTGGCAGTGTGCGGTATCGCACAGACCAAAACAAAAACAGACATTTCGACATGGAACACATATTTCAAAGCAAAATATCTGGCTGTAGCATTGCTTTCAGAGAAACACGTATGTGTACTACAAGCATGTTTCCTATATAAGAACGCCTTAACACCAAACAACGCATACACAACAACTGATAAAACACAAGTGAAAAACAAGGCCTAAAAATACACCAGCATAGACAAGCTAAACAAGTTAACAAGAAGGAGTGGCTAATAGGAAACACCTGTGGAGAACTGATCAACAAGAAAGACTACAAACTGACTACAAATAAAGCAGAGGAAACACTTTAACATAAAAGTCCAATGACAGACACAAAGCACATGTGACAATAAAGACCAGGGCTGAGTTCAGCCCTGACAAAATGTTGCAAAACGTTTTTTAAATGGAAACAGTGGTGTGTTGAACACCTTCTTTGCGTTCTTTTTGAATAAATTTTGGACTTGAATCGGTATAAAAACATGTTTAATACTGCAAAACATGCTCGATGTTACAGTCTTATTTGTGGTTCCTAATTATTGTGATTCAACATTTGCCTCACATTTCAGGATGAAAAGACAAACATGTCTTCTAATATCTTAAATTGTTGTGTATACCGAGCTGCAGCGGATACATTTGTAAACGGCTTTACTTGGACCCATTGTGCGAGCTGTCTCTTTAATACTGTTGCTGCTGATTGGGCTGACATTTTTGACACACCCACCAAACAAGAGAAAAGGTATCTCAAAGCCCGTTGCACACCGGGTTCAAACAGTTACTAATTATTAGGATGTTGATTTCCTGTAAGAACTAGTTCAGACATACTCTCCGACCACAACTTTCATCCACACAAGCTGCAGACATCAGAGAGAATGGCTCCATTTAGCACTGGGTGAGCACATTTTTCTGCATTCCTACAAGTAAATATAGACTTGATTCTAAAATGAATTTTCAATAGTGAGGCGTTCAGAATTGAGTCAACTTGAAAGGTTGGAAAGTCAGTTAAAGCCCAGGGAATCAAGACCTCAGAAAACTCTCATTTGATTCAACATCATTGCTAATATTCAACTAAATCACATAAAGTGAATCCAGACATCAATTGTTCACTGTGCACTGTAAAAAGAACATATGCAGTTGTTGCTTCAAGAAGGTATTTGTCCCTGATTCTACCTATTAATTATTATTTTGTTGTTGTAACCTAATTCAGTCAGGTTTATTTAACATGAAACAAGGGAATGCTGTTTTAACTTAATTGACCCAGTGACCCAATATACAATTTCCAATTAAAACTCAGGAAGAACACATTTGACACATGCGCACTATATGACTGCACCAGACCAATAGAGGGCAGTATACTCATCACTTGTGTCAGCTACAGGACATCTGCTCTGAAGGACAAAGAAGAAGAAAAGGTATGTGTTTGGCTGCTCCTTTTTGATCAGCAAATTTTGCTTCAAGGAGAATTTTTGGTTTGTGGTTATTATACACATTTTGTTGTATCACAGGGAAAATCATAATTGACAGGGTTACTCTTCAGCACAATGCTAACCACTACATTCAATAACAGAAACTCCTCTAAATGTCCAACATAACCGAACATTAAACATTAACATTAACTACCAACATCTTTCCCTTTAATGAAAAACATATAAAATAATACTCTCTTAATGCGTTCCCTTGCAAATCGTGCTGCACTCAAAAAAAAAAAACGTTTTTGTAAAATGTTAAATTAACATTAACCATTTGTGTTGGGACTACATGATTCATTTCTGTTGCATTGACTGTTGCATTGACATTTTTGAGGTTACCATTATCATGAAGAGTAGACTTTGTGGTTAGGGTGTGGGTGGCAACATGAAATAATAGTATACTGTTCTCAATGAGCTGTAACTGAGGTAATGCCAGTTTTTTTTTTTATTTATTTATTTTTTTTACTTGAAAACATTCTACAAATGTCACTTGGCATGTGAACAAGTAATGTGCTGGCTATTAGTTTTTATAGAAATAAATAAAAAGATTTAGTTTGAGTGTCAGCACATCATTTAATCCCACTGGTCACAATTATGACCACAACTTATCCTCACATATTTTAGTGTGGTATTAAAAAGCAACTATTATTATGATCAATTAATTATCATTTATCACTTATATTTAAGATGTCTTAAGATGTCCAGTTCTGAGCAGGTCTAACATTGTTGGGTAGTTTGGTCATGTGACTACACATTTATTTCTTGGTACTGCCATTTTAACACGGTGCTGATGTGACGGCTCAGAAATGACAAGTTTACTTAAGTTAAATTTTGAATAGCTCATAAAGTTTTGCACACAACATCATTAAAGGGTTATCTATACATACATAATGAAATTATATTAATACATGGTTTATTCTGTTGTCAGGCTGAAAATAAACAAAGATGGTCACAATTGTGACCGGTTGTATAACACAGGGAGTCTACACTGACCTAAAGGATTATTAGGAACACCATACTAATACTGTGTTTGACCCCCTTTCGCCTTCAGAACTGCCTTAATTCTACATGGCATTGATTCAACAAGGTGCTGAAAGCATTCTTTAGAAATGTTGGCCCATATTGATAGGATAGCATCTTGCAGTTGATGGAGATTTGTGGGATGCACATCCAGGGCACGAAGCTCCCGTTCCACCACATCCCAAAGATGCTCTATTGGGTTGAGATCTGGTGACTGTGGGGGCCATTTTAGTACAGTGAACTCATTGTCATGTTCAAGAAACCAATTTGAAATGATTCGAGCTTTGTGACATGGTGCATTATCCTGCTGGAAGTGGCCATCAGAGAATGGGTACATGGTGGTCATAAAGGGATGGACATGGTCAGAAACAATGCTCATGTAGGCCGTGGCTTTTAAACGATGCCCAATTGGCACTAAGGGGCCTAAAGTGTGCCAAGAAAACATCCCCCACACCATTACACCACCACCACCAGCCTGCACAGTGGTAACAAGGCATGATGGATCCATGTTCTCATTCTGTTTACACCAAATTCTGACTCTACCATCTGAATGTCTCAACAGAAATCGAGACTCATCAGACCAGTCGACCCATTCTCCTCTGACCTCTAACATCAACAAGGCATTTTCGCCCACAGGACTGCCGCATACTGGATGTTTTTCCCTTTTCACACCATTCTTTGTAAACCCTAGAAATGGTTGTGCGTGAAAATCCCAGTAACTGAGCAGATTGTGAAATACTCAGACCGGCCCGTCTGGCACCATCAACCATGCCACGCTCAAAATTGCTTAAATCACCTTTCTTTCCCATTCTGACATTCAGTTTGGAGTTCAGGAGATTGTCTTGACCAGGACCACACCCCTAAATGCATTGAAGCAACTGCCATGTGATTGGTTGATTAGATAATTGCATTAATGAGAAATTGAACAGGCGTTCCTAATAATCCTTTAGGTGAGTGTATGTCATACATATACTATAAGCCATTCTGTGTTATTCTTATGAGCTGTCTTTCAGACTGAACTTAAGTCAAGTTTTGGATTTACTTGACCTTGGTGAGCCTGTCCATCTGTCTGTCTATCTATACGTCTGTTTGTCTATCTATCTATCTATCTATCTATCTATCTATCTATCTATCTATCTATCTATCTATCTATCTATCTATCTATCTATCTATCTATCTATCTATCTATCTATCTATCTATCTATCTATCTATCTATCTATCTATCTATCTATCTATCTATCGTGTACCTTTTTTGTTTCAGTTTATAATGAAGTTTATAATAATTACCTTCCAGTTTCCTATAATTTATGTCATTTTGTCATCATTTTATTTGATTATTTGTGCTGTACTGCTGCATTGGAATGCTATTTTGAATGTCTTTTTGAAAGTGAGCCTGACAAGGTTTACATCTTTGTTAATGGAATAAAACACTAACCCAGTCTTTAAACTAACTGCTAGAGTTTTGTCATTTTATAAATGCATAAACACCATAGACCTAGACTCCCTGTTTTCTACCACCGGTCACAATTGTGACCAGGCATAAAACTCCTTTATTTTTCATGGACTTTTCAATTATGTTTTCACACAATTGACATTTGATTTTTAATATCCTTACAAATCCCATACAAATTCATATAAGCCATCTCTGGGAAAAATGTGGGATTAAATAGGTTAAGATCAACTCTTCACCACAATGGTAACCAAAAAAATACAGAAAAGCAGAACGATACAAACTATTTAAGAACAGTAACTCAAGAAAGTATTTTATTTACAGGAGAAATGTAAATAAGTGTAATGTTGTTATAGTTTATGGAGTATAAATAGACTCTTGTCATTAAATGTACCCCCCAAAGATTTTTTTAAATGCTCCAAACTAGTGTCCCCATGAATATTGATGAAAACAAGACATAAAATGTTAGTAACACTTTACTATACGTTTCTGTTAGTTAGTATTAGTTAATATAAGTACATTAGTTAACTTGAACTAATGAAAAGTACTTACATGAAACATGAAAAGTACTTACAAAGCATTTCTTAATCTTAGTTCATGTTAATTTCAACATTTACTAATGCATTATTAAAATCAAAAGTTCTGTTTGTTCATATTATTTAATGGACCTGAGCTAAAAACAAACTATAAATAAACATATTTTTTTATTAACTAATGTTAAAATATTAATAAACACTGTAAAAAATGTTTTGCTCATTGTTAATCACCTGATGGCTCAGGCTCTACATCCATGGGCACCAGACTCAGGGAGCAGACATCCTGTCGAGGCAGGGGCTGAGGCCCTGAGAAGGGAGACTCCATCCCGAGGTGGTGGAGCTCATATGGAGTTGCAAGCGTGGCTGTGTTGCGTCTGTTGAGGCCATGATCACTCTAGAGCTCCCTGTGCAGGAAACAAACCAGTTTCCTCCGTGGTGCGTTGGAGCAGGAGGAGTATGGTGGCTTTTTAGCCTTGTATTAGGGGTATCCATACAAGAGGTGTATGTGCTCGTTTGTTGTGCTCGCCTGATTTCACACAAGACAGGCACTAGTCACTATGGTGGCATTGGTATAGACATTCCTGCAGCGCCAATCTTGACGCAACACGAATTCCCTTGAAAGGGAACGCCTCGGTTACGGACTGTAACCTCGGTTACCTGAAGAGGGAACAAGACGTTGTGTCACCCTGCCATACTTCCGGCGTACCTGTGATCGACTTGCTTCAACCTATCAGAAGCTGACTATGTTTGGTCTGGGTGCACTTTATAGCTCCCTGCCATGACGTCACACGCATATATGCCATTGGACTGATTTCACAAATGCTTCACAATGCAATCATGCAGCGCGTTCGCACAGCGTCAATCTCGACGCAACGTCTCATTCCCTCTTCAGGGTTACGGTTGTAAACTAGGTGTTTTATCAATGTTTATGAGAAATTGTATTTGAATATATCATTATAAGAAATTTATAAGAACATTTAATATGAGAAAGACCAGTATGAACTCCATTGAGTTCCTTTGAACTCAAAACTCATTACTGCTCAAAACAGTCTAAATGTATGAAACTAAATATTAAGTTTTTAACAAAACATCAGTGTTACTCAGAAATGTTTTCAAACTAAATGTATTCTTCTTGCATAAACTTTTACTTTCAGATGAAAAAAAAAGAAAAAGATAAACAGCCTTAATCTCTTTTTCATGCTGCAATGGTTCATCCATGTGGCAGCAGAGTGAAATGTAAACTTCTTTTTCAAACCCTCTTTCCTTATTTTCAAATTTAGATTATTTGGACTGTGTGTGTGAGTGTAGGAAAGAGGTTAAATGTATTCTACTATTCTCTCTAAGTAATTTTAGACGAATATAATTAATAGATAACAAAAATCAGCATACATTTGCCACGTCAAAACAAACCCAAATATATATATTGAGAGTCTTTAAGGGTTAGTCTAAATTAATGGGTAATCATATGAAGTGATCGAGTCTCTTCAGAAACTTTGGACTAAACTCAATTCATATGGATTAGTTTTATGATCTCTTTATGAACTTTTGAAGTGTCAAAGTGGTAGTTGTGTAGCTGTCAATGGAGGGACAGAAAGCTCTCAGATTTCATCAAAAAGATCTTAATTTGTGTTCCAAAGATGAACAAAAGTCTTACAGGTTTGGAACGACATGAGGGTGAGTAATTAATGACAGAAATTAGAGTTTTGGGTGAACCATGCCTTTAACAAGTTTTATGTGCATGCTAAAACTTGTCATGCATAAATTGAAAACAGAATGAAATAAAAGATCTAATCGCTGGCAGTCACTTTTATTAAACATAAACTTAAAAAAAAGACACCTCTCAGGCTATCACAGACTTGGAAACCACAAACAAAACAACCCGTATGTTGTGATAAGAACAGGCAAATGAACAGAACAAAGCACAGGGCTTAAATACAATGAGAACCCAATCAATTAAATGAACAACAGGTGTAGAGCCCAGTGAAACTTAAGAATCTGAACTAACCAAAAGCTGAAAACTTTTTACGTGTTTTGGCTGTTCTTTCACATGACAACAGCATTTTGGGGGCCTGAAAAAGCAAACTTTTTGAAAAGTTTTAGACAAAGTTTTTGAAATCGATATCGCTATCTTCTCCATGTAAACTACAAAAACGGTAAAAATGGTGATGGTATGCGCATATGTATTAAGTGTTTAGTCTGTAAAGGAATGCGTATGTACTTGGGTGTATAGTGTTTCTTTACAGTGATAATACAACATTTTTAGTTGTTATTTGCGAATCCGTGTGAATGGGGATTGGTTGAAATGTTTCTGTTTTTCTGAAAAAATAAGATGTGTAAAAGACATGTGCCCAAAAGCCACAGAAAACAAACACAATGCAGAACACCTGTGACAAAACTGTGGATTTTTTAAAATTATTATTATGTACCTCTTCCGGGTCAAACCAAATCCAAATTGTTTTTGCTGAAACGAGACCTAGTACAGATTAGGAATTTTGTAGAAAATGCATGTCACTGTTTTAAAACATTAAACATTGCATAATGAATTCTACAGTATACACTAGGACAATTACTGTAAGAGTACAAATTCTGTCACTGGGGCAGTACCCTTTAAAAATGTACTAATAGTGTCATTTAGATACTAATATATACACTTTAGGTAATGTACTTTATGTACTTTTGAGGTACTAATAATGCACCCTTTATGAATAAATAAGGTACACCTTTTGAAAAGGTACAGTACTGCCCCTGTGACAGCCTTTTTTCTCCTGCATTGTTCCTGACAACTTATAAAATCCTGTTTTTCTGTTCTGAGAGAACAGAGACTGCTGTTAAACTTCCTTTCACATTAGTTTTTCTCAGTTGCTTCGGTGCATTTCTCAGATCACAAAAAAAAAAAAAAAAAAAAATACTTGTTCAACCTCCACATCATATAGTCACTTGTCCACATCATGAAAGCAATTTCTCATTCCTTTGAACAAATTGTAAATTATTCAGTACACTCATGCAATTGATCATATTCAATTTCCTACATTATCAATTGCTTATGTCATGTTGATCAAAATATATTATACTGATTCTCTGTTGAATAGTCTTACCCCTAAAAACATCTAGGCATCAGTGTTCCTTCCTTGCATAAGTCATTAAAGATGATTTGAGAAATGCACCAAAGCGACTGAGAAAAACTGTTATAGTTTTTCTCAGTCGCTTTGGTGCATTTCTCAAATCATCTTTAATATTTGCAAAGTATGTGCATTTCTCAAAACCGTTTGTACAAACAGCACCACGCAATGGATTACCAGCAAAAACAACTTACTCAAAATCTTTAGTTCATGTCTCAAAAGTCATGTCTCGTGTCATGTATTTTGTCAATGAACATATCAGTTCAAAGAAAAATTGTGTGCACATCCAACAAACTTTTTGCAGGTGCTACTTGAAGTCAACAAGAATCTGCACAATGCCACTGCTGCTCCCAAAGATTTATTTAAAAAGAAACAACGTTTCGACCCAAGGCAACCCCTGACGAAGACCCCTTGGGTCAAAACGTTGTTTCTTTTTAAATAAATCTTTGGGAGCAGCAGTGGCAGTGTGCAGATTCTTGTTGACTTCAAATGAACATATCAGTGCCATCAGAAGTCCTCGTGTCATTGTTCACAAACAAAATGCTTAGTTGTGTTGTCAATATAACAGTGCACTCTGTATTACCTGATGTAAAAGTACAAATTTACACATATGTGGGATAATAGTCTTACCCTCAAAACATCTATTAGTTCATCGAATAAGTCATTAAATGCAAAATGGTTGATCTAGTTGTCATAAACTGTTAAGCATATTTTCTACACATTTCTATTAGACTTTTTGTAAATGTGCCATGATGCAGGTGAAGCTTGAATTTCAGTAATGAAGAGAAATGTAAAGCATTAGGTCAACCAATGATCAACCAGTTCTCTAAAAGAGCTCTGAGAGATGCATCTCATGAAGCTTCATTTAGCAAGCATATAGACAATAATTTCTGACAATGGAAGAACAACAAAGAAACAAACAGAAGATTAAGGATGCATGGTGAAAGAGTAGGGAGGCAAAACAGACGAAGCGTTAGAAGAGGCCATGGATGAATGCATGTTTCTGATGAAATATGGGCCACTAATGTAGGCCATGTTCTCAATCATGACCTGACAATGGCCGAGGCGTGTCAAAAGGTATAGATGAATGCTGGGAGAACAACATTGTCTTCAATCATTCAAACATTGTACACAGAACAGGTATGTAACAAAGCAATGTGAACTGAGATGCAATGGTTCATATTACAGTCCACTTGCAAAACACATGAATTTAAAGAACACAAGAATTCTTTAAAAATCTTTTGAGTCCTCTGATCCAGAGGCATTTGTTTAAACTCAAACCAGACTGGCTAATACACTTCTGAAAAAGTATTTGTTTTGGATTGAGATGATTAAACAGGGCAGGTGTAGATATAATAAGAACAGAAAATACAGTACAACAAATTTGATTTGAATGGTTTCCTCTTTTCCTCTTTCTTTATCCACCGATCAACTTATTATGTGTCAAATCCAATGCACTTTTTATCATGCCTGCCTGCTTGTTTTCCAGGCGTCATCTTGAGCAATGGAGGCAAAGTGCTGCCTGTAGTTTATTTTCAGCTGATTAATTTGACCTGCACTGTTTTTATTTTCCACGCACCTGATGACTGATTGACTTATTGTGGATGGGTGAGACTTTTAAGAAGAATGAGTTCACTTCAGGCTGTTGACACATGTATGCATATGAGAAGGAAACAAAAGTTAAACAAATTCATTGTGATAGACACAGACAGACAGACAGACAGACAGACAGACAGACAGACAGACAGACAGACAGACAGACAGACAGACAGACAGACAGACAGACAGACAGACAGATAGATAGATAGATAGATAGATAGATAGATAGATAGATAGATAGATAGATAGATAGATAGATGATTTGGAGATAAACCCATTCACTCTCCCACAGATTATATTTCACATCTGTTGCCATCAGTAGAGTATAATGAAGTAAATGATGAGATGAAATACAGAAGAGAAACATGTGACAAGCCAGTTGGTGACATTATTTATACTGACAAAGAGTATTTGCACAACAGATTGGGTGACCCAAAGCAATGTCAAAACTTGCTTGTGTCAGATGCGAAATTAAAAATGACAGACTCCAATATGCTGTACAGAAGGATGGCAACAAATAAAAGGCTTTGAGAGAATATGACAGAGGCTCCGTAAAGGAACCATGGAGCCATTGTGACAGCGTCTTAAAACTCAATGCCACCACACAAAGACCAGGAGAAGCGTTGCATTATTAAACCTCTAATCACATTCTAAAGCAGCCATTTGTGCTGGTGAGATTCATAATGTGCTGTCAGATTCAATTTTAGGCCAATTTTTTTCTCAAATCTCACAGGGCAAATCGCATAAAAATGTGAAAAGCAAGCTATTTATAGGAACTGAAATGATTTACATTACATTGAACCAAATATGCATGCATACACACAGTCTGTTGAAAAGTTAGCTGCCTAAGAACTTTAAAAATATGCTGTATATAATGTTATCCAAATTTAACAACAATGACAGTACTGACTTTTCTCAGACATTCATTCGGTTGCTTGTTTAAAAACTCACTGACTGAGCCTCAAATCAACCCTAATGAGATTTAATGCTCTTCTTAAACAAAATATTTACATTTAATCAATTACATGTTTAATCACTATCTTTTTTACTGAAAAGACAATGATATAGAAACAATTTTCACTTGGAAATTGCTAGTAAATGTCACAAACAATTCCAAAGAGATTTTTATTTTTATTTTAACTTTTTTGTTGTTGTTTTGGATTAAAAAGTGGGCTGCATTTTGAAGAGTGGACCCTTACACTGACATGTATGCTGGTGTTTCTTGGATTCGTCTGATCTGATCTTAACGATAGGAGATGAAAGATGAGTACTGCGTTCATTTTGTTCATGTTTAAATAGCTAGTGCTTCGGCATTTCATTTAACCCTTTCCTCTCTGGTTTATTTATTGCAAAAATCAAGTTCAGAACACAAATCTTGAGTGTTTTAGCTTTCAAATGATGCATAGTCTGTGATACTAATATTTTTTATAGAACAAAAGTAGATAAAAGTACAAACACGCCCACTCCTGGCGCTAGGATTCTCACCCCTCTGAAGAGGGTCTTAGAGCAATCAGTTCTGCTGTTCCCTGCCATTTCCCCGCTTCAGGGCACCGAATTGGCCATTCAAGTAAACACCTAGACCAGTCTTGAGAGACTGGTTCTCTTAGTAGATTTTTTTGGCAGCTTGGGAACGGTAAAGGTCCTGACGCCTGAGGGGTCAGGTCAACGAGGGCATATACCAATATCGAGTTCTTCCATTAGGCCTAGCACTATCACAAAATGCGTAGATGCAGCGCAGATGACAGCACATCTGCGCCTGTGGGGTATACGAATCATGAACTACACTGACAATTGGTTGATTCTGGCTCAGTTGCATCAGTTGGCAGTTCGGCATCGAGATGTCGTTCTCGCCCACATGAAAGAGTTGGGGTTACGGCTAAACACCAAAAAGAGTGTGCTTTCTCCAGGACCACTTTTCTAGGCGTGGTTTGGGACTCAATGTCGATGCAGGCATGCCTCTCACCAGCACGCATAGAGTCCATCCTGTCGGCTGTGAAAAGAATAAAGCTAGGCGAATCACTCACTGTGAAACAGTTTCAGAGACTGTTTGGTCTGATGGCAGCAGCGTCCATCGTGATACCTTTTGGCCTGTTGTGCATGAGGCTCTTGCAGTGGTGGCTCAGGATCAAAGGGTTTTCTCAGAGGGGCAACCCCTTTCACATGATCAGAGTCACGTGGCATTGCTTACGTGCCCTAGTTATGTGGAAGAAGCCTTGGTTCTTGTCCCAGGATCCTGTGCCAGGAGCTCCTTACTGTCGTGTAATGCTTACGATGGATGCTTCCCTCTGGGAAGCGATCATGGATGGTTGCTCGGTGCCCGTGGACGGATTACCATCTCGTTTGGCACTTAGTCACCTGGTGTTGATAGCTCAGGCTCTACATCCATGGGCACCAAATTCAGGGAGCAGACATCCTGTCGAGGCAGGGGCTGAGGCCCTGAGAAGGGAGACTCCATGTGGCTGTGCTGCATCTGTACATGATTTCCCTGATTGTTCTACCCCTGGGAGTTCTGGAGAACAGGGTTATGGAAGTGTGGGTTTGGTCTCTGAGGGGGCCCAACTCATAGACTCAGGTCTCTCAACTGAGGTTGTTGAAGCCATGATCACTCTAGAGCTTCCTGTGCAGGAAACAAACTGGTTTCCTCCGTGGTATGTTGGAGCAGGAGGAGTATGGTGGCTTTGTAGCCTTGTATTAGGGGTATCCCTACAAGAGGTGTATGATGTGGTGGGCTATTCCTTTCCGTACACATTCATCAGGTTTACAGCCCAGTTTTGGGCTTCACCCCTGGGTCCCATGTGTTTCTGTCTTTGTTTTGCTCACCTGATTTCACACAAGACAGACACTAGTCATTATGGTGATGTTGGCATTGGTTACGACTGTAACCTCGTTTCCCTGAAGAGGGAACAAGACGTTGTGTCACCCTGCCATACGTCCGGCGTGCCTGTGATTGACTTGCTTTGACCTGTCAGAAGCTGACTATGTTTGGTCTGGGTGCGCTTTATAGCTTCCTGCCATGACGTCACCCGTCTATATGCCATTGGACTGATTTCACAAATGCTTCACGACGTAATCACACAGTGCATTCCCACAGCATCAATCTCAGCACAACATCTCGTTCCCTCTTCAGGGAACCGAGATTACAGTCGTAACCAAGGCATTATGTGTACACTAAACTTTCCTATATTTATATCATGTAAAGATTCTTTTCACTGTTTCTCTGGAACCGCTGACTTACCTCAAATAAAACGTCATACACTCAACTAAAGGATTATTAGGAACACCATACTAATACTGTGTTTGACCCCTTTCACCTTCGGAACTGCCTTAATTCTACGTGGCATTGATTCAACAAGGTGCTGAAAGCATTCTTTTGAAATGTTGTCCCATATTGATAGGATAGCATCTTGCAGTTGATGGAGATTTGTGGGATGCACATCCAGGGCACGAAGCTCCCGTTCCACCACATCCCAAAGATGCTCTATTGGGTTGAGATCTGGTGACTGTGGGGGCCATTTTAGTACAGTGAACTCATTGTCATGTTCAAGAAACCAATTTGAAATGATTCGAGCTTTGTGACATGGTGCATTATCCTGCTGGAAGTAGCCATCAGAGAATGGGTACATGGTGGTCATAAAGGGATGGACATGGTCAGAAACAATGCTCAGGTAGGCCGTGGCATTTAAACGATGCGCAATTGGCACTAAGGGGCCTAAAGTGTGCCAAGAAAACATCCCCCACACCATTACACCACCAGCAGCAGCCTGCACAGTGGTAACAAGGCATGATGGATCCATGTTCTCATTCTGTTCACACCAAATTCTGACTCTACCATCTGAATGTCTCAACAGAAATCGAGACTCATCAGACCAGGCAACATTTTTCCAGTCTTCAACTGTCCAATTTTGGTGAGCTTGTGCAAATTGTAGCCTCTTTTTCCTATTTGTAGTGGAGATGAGTGGTACTCTGTGGGGTCTTCTGCTGTTGTAGCCCATCTGCCTCAAGGTTGTGCATGTTGTGGCTTCACAAATGCTTTGCTGCATACCTCGGTTGTAACGAGTGGTTATTTCAGTCAAAGATGCTCTTCTATCAGCTTGAATCAGTCAGCCCATTCTCCTCTGACCTCTAGCATCAACAAGGCATTTTCGCCCACAGGACTGCTGCATACTGGATGTTTTTCAGTCAAACTTTTTTCTCTCTTGTACACTAAAAAAAAAAAAAAAAAAAAAAGTGATGGCTCAAAACAAAACAAAAAAATATATATAAAAAATAAAAAGTATAGTTTTTAAAATAAAAAGTATAGAAGAATTTCAATACCTGAGAATAGAACCAGCGGAAATTATTTTTTATTTTAGATAATTTATATATATATATATATATATATATATATATATATATATATATATATATATATATATATATAAAAAAATTTTTTTTTTTTTTTTTTTATTAGTTCCATAAAATCTGTTTTTATCTGGTCGGTACTGAAAAGTCAATTTTTATTTTTATGCAAAATGTGATATCCACCATATTATTCTATCACCATATTATTCAAAATGTGATATCCATCATATTATTCTATCACATTTTCTTCATTATCCATTCACTTACTCTCTCTCTCTTAACACATTTTTACTCAAATTAATCTAAATGGATTTGGTGCATTTTGGAAGCAAACTCTTCATTTGATTGGAGGAAAATGAAAAAATACATTTTGCGTTTCCCAAAGAAACTTTGCATTCACTTACAAAATATTTGAGTTCCCTGAGAAACTTAGCAAAGGTTTTGTGAATGCCAAGTTTCTCAGGTTAATGCATATTTGTGAGAGAATGCAAAAATTTGAAAAATATTTTTTCCACCCATCTCATTTTTTTTCCCACCACCATGTTCCTTTAGGGGCTCCATATCTTTCAGTCATGGAAAGACACAACATTACAAAATTTACTTCTAATTTTATAATTAATTAACATCATTAACATTTCCTAAAATTCTTTTTGAGAGAAAAAATAATTAAATTCTTGTTTAAGGTCCTATAATACTGAGTAAACAACCAAATTACAATGTTATATAATATACATTTTTATTTATTATAATAATTTTTTTCTATATATTGTTTTTATTTACAGTCATGCCAATGGTCATAGCTGGTAAGGAATGTAACTTTTGTGTTTTCAAAAGGTTTCATCACCCGCATGCTCTGTTCTCCTCAGTATGTCTTTGTGAATGAATCCAAGACTTGGGCAGAAGCTCAGAGATACTGTAGAGACAAATACACTGATCTGGCCATCATTGAGAATGAACAACAGACTGTTCAGTTATTGGACACAGTGAATGATGATTCTGTTGATTTGGCCTGGATTGGACTCTATGATGATCTGAACAGTTGGAAATGGACTCTAGAGGACAGTGATTTCTTCAAGGAGGGAGAGAAAGACTTCAGGAGCTGGTATAACCCAGGACCAAGCAATTCCGGAAGACAAAGTCTGTGTGTGTATGTGTGTATGTGTATATGGGGATATGGAATACAGCAAGCTGCTCTGGTTCACATTATCCTGTTGTTTGCTATGATGGTAAGCTGTTCCATTATAATGTTTATGACAGTGATCAAAAGTGAAAACAACCAAACCAGTCTCTCTTCTAAACTTAATATGACATTCATTTCTTTTAGAAAGAGAAAACGGCAGTGCTACATATGTTTTCATTCCCAAGTCCCAATCCTAGACGCTCAGAATTACTGCAGAGAACATCACACAGACCTCACCCGTATCAGGAGTATCAGTACAATTTCTAACTATGCTTGGATTGGTCTGTACAAAACCAGATCTTGGTCAGATCAGAGCAACTCTTCATTTACTTACTGGAGCACATGGCAGCCAGATACTGCAGGATCCTGCACTGTAGTCTCATTCAGTGACTCTAGGAAATGGACAGATGCTTTGCTACAGTGGTGAGTACATATCGTAATATATTTACTAGTTTGGATAATGATACAAAACATTTATCACCTATAGTTGTAACAGCTATGTTCTGTATAGTTCTGTTTTATTGTAATTGTGTTTTGTTTTCTATGTTCTGGCTTGCCTGTGCTTATTAGTTTCCATGGTTTCAAATTAGCCACACACCTGTTTCAGTTTCTGTTAATTATCTAGTCTGTGTATTGATACACTAAGGCCTAGTCCACATGTACACGGGTACTTTTATAAACATTTAAAAACACAAGTTTTTCCTCCACAGTTAAAAAAAAAAACATCCACATGAAAACGCAAAACAAAATGCTGTTAAGAGCATGCCAAACCAACAGATGAGAATATAACCCTAACCGTAAAGCCATGTTGGCCAATCAGATGCCTGGAAATGTTTTTATTGCTGGTTCCAGTTTTGACGTAACAAGCCAAAATTCTCCGGTTTCACTGTCCACACGACATCACTGCAACCAGAGTTTCTAAAAAATCTTCACCCTGGCAGGAGTTTTCAAAAAAGGTTTTTTTTGTTTTGTTTTTTTCTCACTGATTCACAGACAGAGCAGAAATAAAGTTTTCATGCTATTCCTCTGGCAGGATCATTTTATTTAGCAAAATACCATTCACTGATCATTCCCCAGGTCACATTCAGTCACCATTATATGTTTGGTCTAAAACGCATGTTTTAAAGCTCATGTTTTGCCTGCTAGTAAATGTAATCTTTGCTGGACTGTGATATAAAGAGTGTACAAAGTAACATATCTTTAAGAACAGGGTGTGAATAGCACTAGCACATAACAGGCACAATAGTGGTATAAACCTATTATAAACCAAATCTATTGGCTCAATATGCGTTACATGACTTCATAAACATGCGTCATCGTTTTCAAATACCTGTTTTCACAGTCCACACTACAATGCAAAAATGGCGCTTTCAAATGTATCCTCTTGGGAAAGTCTTTTCAAAAATCTTAGTTTTCACTGGACAAAAACGCCTTCTCAGTGTGGACAGAAGGCCAAAACGGAGAGAAAAAGATGCATTTTCAAACGATGCGTTTGTGTTATTCCTTGTATTTGTGTGATTCTCTGCAACCAGTCGTGACAGTAGTAACACAGATTGCAAGAAAGCATAAACATTAAGTATGATGGGATTCAAAAGTCTGATTGAAAATCTGGTATTGTGGTATTTAATCACTAATCAAATAAGAAAATTTGTCACACTCACACTGATCCTGAGTTACTTTGTCCAAATGGTCAGATGTTCCTGCTTCCATTGCTGGACAAGATTCTCTTTGGATCATTCTTCAGTCAAGCTGGATTACCATCAGGTTTTATGTTTCTGGAGTTCATACTGCTCAAGTGCTGCTGTTATTAAATCAAAAGGAGGGCAGACCAAAGTCGTTAAGAACATATAAGCGGACATATCCGTTCCATGGGGAAGGGAATGGTGCAGCAAGCCGACACTTAGAATGGGCACTTCCGTGCTACTGACTATGGGAAGTGAGCACACAGGAAGATACCGGCTCTAAATGGTGGCTATAGAATCTAGCGAACGTGTTGGGTGTCGCCCAGCCCGCAGTTCTACAAATATCTGTCAGCGAGGCGCCAAGAGCCAACACCCAGGAAGAAGCTACACCCCTAGTGGAGTGGGCTCTTAACCCGAGTGGACAGGGCACGTCTTGGGTTTCATATGCCAAGACGATGGCATCCACTATCCAGTGGGCCATCCTCTGCTTGGAGACATCCTTTCCCTTCTGCTGGCCTCCATAACAGGCAAAGAGCTGCTCTGAGGTCCTGAAGCTTCTCGTTCTGTCCACATAAGTCCGAAGGCATGAACGGGACAGAAAAGCTAGGGCTGGGTCTGCCTCCTCCGAAGGCAGCGCTTACAGGCTCACCAGCTGGTCCCACCAAGTGAGTGGTGGGAACCTTGGGAATGTATCCGGACCGGGGTCTTAGGATTACATGAGAGTTACCAGACCTGAATTCCAGGCACGATTCATTGACCGAAAATGCCTGCAGATCCCCTACCCTCTTGATGGAGGCCAATGCAAGGCTCAAAGGGTGCCCTCTGCAGATTCAAGTCCCAAGAGGGTATAGAGGGAGGGCGAGGCGGATTTAGTCTCCTTCCCCCCTCAGAAACCTGACAATCAGATCATGCTTCCTTTCCACCCACCATCATGATTAGCGGCGATAGAGGCAACATAAACTTTGAGGGTGGAGGGAGACCTTCACTCCAACCCGTCTTGTAGGAAGGAAAGCACAGAACTGATCAAACATCTGCGGCTGGCGGCAGGGTGGAGGCAGAAGCTGGCCTCCGGGGCAGGATTTGATGGCCTCCATCTGCTTTGGGGCGGCCGGGAACTGCTGGGCAAAGCTCTCGACTGCGTCGCCAAACAACCCGGCCAGGGAGATGGGGGAGTCCAGGAACCGATATTTATCGGTCTCCCTCATGTCGGCCAGGTTGAGCCAGAGATGCCATTCCTGGACCACCATAGTGAACATCGCCTGGGCAAGGGAATAGGCGGTGATTTTCGTCACCCAGAGGTCAAGGTCCGTCACTGTCCGGAGCTCCCGGAGGAGCTCTGGGCCAGGGCTACCCTTGTGCATGTCCATGAGTGCCTGGGCCTGGTACACCTGGAGCAATCCCATGGCATGGAAGGCGGATGCAGCCTGGCCACAAGACCTGTAAGCCTTCGCAGTCAGACTGGAAGAGAACTTACAGGCCTTGGACGGGAGACGGGGGTCACCACGGCAGTTGGAGGTGGTCGCCAGACACAGTTGCATCGTGACGGCCCACTCCACCGGCAGGATTCCCACGTACCCCCTGGCTTGCCCGCCGTCAAGGGTAGTGAGGAGGGAGGAGCCACCGGGTCAGTTTCTGGCACTCAAGGGTGTCGTCCATGACCTGGTGAGCTCCTCATGCACCTCCGGGAAGAAAGGCACTGAGGCAGGATGCTGAGAACCTAGAAGTTCGGGAGGTGGTGGAGGGTTCCACTCAAGCCCGACCTTTTCGGGGGCCTGGGAAAGCATAGCCGTCAACTTGGGGCCCGACTTAGTTATCTATGCTTGTTAATTGTTATCTTGCGTTCGATCTCAACAACACAGGGTAAATTATCGTTAATGTTGTTAGCTCACTAAGAAACTTTTGATTTAAACAGAAATGCTTCAACAGTCAAGAAGTGGATAAAATCACTACTTACTGCTTGCGGTAGGGGTTGTAATGCTAACATAGTTGGAATAGTTGCCTGCTTGATATTGTCCCACGTTACTCTACCAGACACGTGCATCACGATGTGACACGACAAAAGACAATATAACCCATTATATTCTGTAATGTTGTCTACACTGGATGTGTGTGACACAGCAAATCCCCGACAGAAAAATGATGCCTCGTTCTATTTATGATGCACTGACATGAAGGACAAATGCTTTGCAATGGTCGCTTTGTCACATCTAGTGTAGACATGGACACATGTCAGTGGTGAAATGGGCAGAGCAAACCAACAACATTGAATTAAATTGGTGCGGTATCCCGTTATACTGTAAATAAACATCAACCATGCCTGTTGACAGTTCTGTTTTTTGGGAAGGGTATGAAAAGTGCTCACATCCCCTGCACAGCCTGGAACATAACATTTATATCCATGATCTGCCATTTTCACTATTGTTCTTGCTTGCTTCTTCACAATACCTGATAAATGCAGTTTTCCATTCTATGGCACCTTTAATATTGATCTAAGAATAGAAAGTATGTACTGTGAATGTTGTAACACTAATCTTCTGTTTGCTTTTTGGTGAACCCGATGACCAGCATATCAAAGTCAAAGTCAAAGTCAGCTTTATTGTCAATTCTGCCATACGTACAGTACATACATACAGATAATTGAAATTCTATGACTCTCAGACCCTAGGTGCCTAACAACAACAAACAATAACAACAAAAGTTTAACAGTAACAACAACAGAAGAAAGATTTTTTTAAAAAAGAGATGGCTAAAGTGAATTATAGAGGTAAAGTGGCGATGGCAAATAGTGCAAACAGATCAGGTGCGTGGGGCAGAAGAGGGGAGAGTCGGCAGAAGAGGGAGGGAGTTCAATGCCCTGACAGCTTGGGAAATGAAGCTGTCCTTCAGTCTGCTGGTCCTTGCTTGGAGACTGCGTAGCCTCCTCCCTGATGGCAGCAGACTGAAGAGGCTGTGCGATGGGTGGGTGGGGTCTCTCGCAATGATGAGGGCTTTGCGGGAGAGGCGGAAGTTATAAATGTCCTGGAGGGGTGGGAGAGAGACACCAACGATCTTCTCAGCTGCTCTCACTATGCGCTGAAGTGCTTTACGGCAGGATGCGTTGCAGGCGCCGTACCACACAGTGATGCAGCTGGTCAGAATGCTCTCGATGGTGCCTCTGTAGAAGGTGCGCATGATGGGGGCTGGGGCTCCGGCTCTTCTCAGCTTACGGAGAAAGTAGAGTCGCTGCTGTGCTTTCTTGGTCAGTGCTGTGGTGTTGGCGGTCCAGGAGAGGTCTTCTGTGATATGTACACCCAGAAATTTGGTGCTCCTCACCCTCACCATTGATGGTCAGAGGAGCGTGCTGGGTGTGCATTCTCCTGAAGTCCACAACAATCTCCTTCGTCTTCTCCACGTTCAGAGAGAGATTGAGAGATTGATCTCGCTCCTGAAGTTTGTCTCATCATTGTTGCTAATGAGACCAACTACAGTCGTGTCGTCCGCAAACTTGATGAAGAGATTGCTGTTGTGTATGGGTGTACAGTCATGTGTTAGCAGAGTGAAAAGGAGGGGCTCAACACACATCCCTGAGGGCTCCAGTGTTCATGATGATGGAGCTGGATGAGTTACTGCCGACCCGAACTGCCTGAGGTCTTCCGTCAGGAAGTCCAGCAACCAGTTGCACATCGATGTGCTGAGTCCCAGCTGTGACAGTTTTTGAGTGAGCTGTAGAGGGATGATTGTATTGAATGCTGAACTAAAGTCTATGAACAGCATTCTGACATAAGTGTCTTTATTTTCCAGGTGTGTGAGTGCTGAATGGACGGTAGTGGCGATGGCGTCATCGGTCGAGCGTTTAGACCGATATGCAAATTGGTGGAGGGGAGGACAGACTTAATGTGGTGCATGACTAGCCGCTCAAAGCACTTCATAAGGATGGGGGTAAGTGCGACTGGACGGTAGTCGTTGAAGCAGGATGGAGATGATTTCTTAGGGACTGGAATGATGTTGGTTGCTTTGAAGCATGTGGGGACGACAGCTTGACTCAGTGAGATGTTGAAGATGTCTGTGAAGACATCAGTGAGTTCCTCTGCACAGTCTCTCAATACACGTCCAGGAATGTTGTCAGGACCTGGAGCTTTGCGTGCGTTGACCCTGCTGAGGGATCTTCTCACGCTGTCCCTGGGCAGTGACAACATCTGGTCATCGGGAGGAGTTGGTGACTTCTGTGCAGTGGTGCTGTTGTGTGCTTCAAAGCGAGCAAAGAAAGTGTTCAGCTCATTCAGCAGGGGGGTGGAGCTGTCACATGTCCATGCAGGGGGCTTATAGTCTGTGATGGTCTGAATCCCTTGCCACAGGCTCCTTGTGTCTCTGCTGTCGCTGAAATGATGGGCTATCCTCCTGGAGTACTGTCTCTTAGCCTTCCTGATGCCGCGTGACAGGTTGGCCCTTGCTGTCCTCAGGCCCACCTCATCTCCAGCTCTGAAGGCAGCATTACGCATCTTCAGAAGTCTGTAGACATTCCCTGTCAGCCACGGTTTTTGGTTGGGCCAGACGGTGATGGTCTTTGTGACTGTTACATCCTCGATGCACTTGGTGATGTAAGAAGTAACAGTCTCAGAGTACTCCTGGAGGTCTGTGGTGTTGTGGTAGGTTGCAGCCTGTTTAAACATGTCCCAGTCAGTGGTGTCGAAGCAGTCTTGAAGAGCCTCTGATGAGCCTTCAGGCCAGACTTGAATCTGCTTCTGGACTGGTTTGGTGGCTTTCACAAGTGGTCTGTATGCTGGCATTAACATAACAGTGATGTGATCTGAAGCGCCCATGTGGGGGAGGGGAAGGGCTTTGTAAGCTCCTCTCTGTGTAGTGTACACAAAGTCCAGAGTGTTGTTTCCACGTGTTGGGAAGTCAATGTGCTGATGAATTTTTGGAAGCACACTCTTTAAGTCTGCATGGTTGAAATCACCAGCCAAGATGAGAAAAGCATCTGGGTGGGCTGTCTGCTGATCACTGATGTGTTTATAAAGATTATTCAGTGCCTCACTCCTGTTGTTGTTGGAGCTGGGGGGGGATGTATACAGCAACGAGTATAATAGCTGAATATTCCCACGGTAGATAAAACGGCTGACATTTAATAATCATAAACTCCACCAGGGGTGAGCAGTGTTTGCAGACCACAACAGCATCGCGGCACCACGCATCATTGGTGTAAACACAGAGTCCGCCGCCGCGGGTCTTACCTCCGCGGGATGGCATGTGCGCCGATCGAGCTGAATGGTGCAGTCCGGAACGCTGTTGTTGAGCCATGTTTCCGTGAACACAAAAACACAACAGTCTCTTACAGTCTTCCGGGTAGAGCAAAGAAGACGAAGATCATCCAGTTTATTGTCCAACGAGCGTACGTTAGCGAGAATGATGGTGGGGATAGCCGGCTTGTGTGGTTTAGCCGCTAGCCTGACACGGATACCCTCGCGCTTCCCCTCTTCTGTTTCCTCTCACCCCCGTTTGTGGCGCCTCCACTGTGGGAGAGGTGCAGTAGTGGGGGACGGTGATGGGGTAGGCCCCCGGAGAAGGCCATGATCCCGCAGATCTTGAGCGAGCGCCGAGCTTGGATTGAAGACTGTAGTTTTTCCAACCTCGAGCAGAAACCCACTCTTTCAACCCACTCTTTCAGATAAATATGGTATGTTTGTGTAGATATGATGTTTTTTGTTTCCTGTTGCTTTTAAACTGTATTTTACACATATTATGGTGTAGTTAAACAATACCGATCTGTTTGTTTTTTACTCTTCAGTGACGGGACTGAGAGTGGAAGCTTCAACTGTAGAAAATTTGTCTCAGTCTAAGATTGAAGAGCTTGTGATTATAAACGTAAGTAACTGAACAGTCATTGTGAATCATTTATGATCTACAATATTAAAAATGTAACGTTTTATACATTTTGTTTGGTACTTTGGTAACTAATACTACATGTATTCATTTTAACCAAATGAGCACTGGTCAGCAGTGCACTAAATACTTGTAAATTGAATAAATTAAATGATATGACTGAATAGCATATTGCCACATGTTTTTAATAAAACTCATATATTTTCAGTTGCAAGAGATGGTGATCATACTCTGACTTCCCAGCAATGTCACCATGCATTTGAGAGACTATAGTAAGATCAATCCCTGACAGAGAAGGACAGCGCTTTGTATTTTCTGATGCAGGTTTTTGGGCAAAATGCATGAACATGAAATTATACTTAAACCTCTTTTTAAAATGTTTAATAAATCAAAGTTAGAAATGTGTTGTATATCAAAATACTATACTTACAGTGAATGTATCTTTAATTTATTATCAGAATGGAAAATTATGCGTTCACAGTACAATACAGACAATCAGTACTTTTTGGTGAAACAATAACAACGTATAGGCTACCATTTTCATATGTTTGAATATGAATGACATTTTGATTCAAACATGAAAGGTGATGATGTTTTTTTTTTTTTTTTTAATTTATGAGTAAAATATGGTCTGTGGTAAACATAAGTTGATGATACTTGGGCGTTTTGGTCTACAACATTACACACCCATATTGAAAATGTGAATTTTGAATCTGTTATAAGTAATCTGTTAAGTAATTAGATAAGGACATTTGGGGTGTGAGTGTGTGATATATATGTTGTAGAACAAAATGCCCAAATTGTCAACTTATGTTTACCACGGACCTTGTTTTACTCATTAATTGGAAAAACCCATTATAAAAACCCATAGGAAAATCTTGAGGGAACCACTGACGAATTACTGTCTTCTAATTGACTTCATCCCTGCACCACTCTATGTTTGGGATTGACAACAATATTTAAAGGGATAGTTCTCCCAAAAATGAAAATTCTGTCATCATTTGTTCCAAACCTGTTTCTTTCTTCTGTTGCACACAAAATAAGATATTTTAAAGAGCGTTGGTAACCAGACAGTTGACAGTAGCCATTGACTTCCATAGTATTTTTATTTCTTTTTCCTGTTAAGTCAATGGCTACCATAAACTGTTTGGTTACCCACATCTCCTTTTGTGTTTGAAAAAAAAAAAAAAAAAAAAAAAAAAAAAAAGTGAACTATCCCTTTAACAGGTGTGACTCATAAACTGTCGGTGTTTACGCAACAGTTGAGTTTACATGCAGTAATCAAGTCTCTTTTATGATGAAATCACTGGATTTGTCACGCAATATTGATTCTATATTCTAGTGATGCAATTAATAAATGTAAATTCATGAAGAAAAACTTATTTCTCTGTTTTTAATGGAGATTTGTAGCTATATTCTATTACAAATGTACATTATGACTAAAAGGCTTGCATATTTGCTGGGATGATAAGAGATAATAAAGAGATAATTATTATAAAACAGATTCTGTCTTTCCCCCTTTTAAAATGTATTGGTGTGCCTTGCTTTATTGTTTATTTATTTACTAGTGTCTGACGGGTGTGTGCACCTGAGTAGTAGTGCATGATTGGGACCTTCCTGCTGAGTTTGGGATTTCTGTCATTTACGAGCCGAAGAAGAACATTTTTGACATATCTTATTAATAATACAGTAATACACTTTGAATGGAGGTTTAAAAGGACAAAAAAAAAAAAAAAAAAAGGAAACCTGTGTGGAAGAATTACATAGTAGAAGAACTTTAAAGGTGCAAAACGCAAATATTGGTGATATTTGAAATCAACATCCCAAAAGGTTTGGGGTACAGTTTAGGGATCTAAAATTGAAAAGTGAAATTATACAAATATCTTTATGATATCAAAGATTCGTAAATATTTTACAGGTTTTAGCTGTAAAAACGCAATAATATTTAAGTTTAAATGTTGCCAAAACGTCCATATTGTACGTTTTCAGCATCTATCAAATGTAAAATATATATATATATATATATATGTATATATGTATATATGTATATATATATATATATATATATATATATATATATATATGTATATATATATATATATGTATACATCCTCTACTGCTGATTGGCTACAAGAGTGTTTTGTGTTTTTAGACCTTCTGGAATGCATTTCCTCATAGATTTCAATAGTTAACACTTTGTTTGTTTTACAAACTGAGAGACAAAAGAAAATTGTTGTCTGTCATGTCTGTCAAAAGCATGTCATGCATGCTGTTAGTAGAGCGTAACTTGTTTTGAACCCAGGTTTTTTTTTATTTATTTATTTTTTTTTTTTTATTGAGTCTGTATTTAGTTTATTGAACCTATGTTGTTTTCTAGATTTTTGAGTCTATGGCCATGACTTTTAAGTCTATATTTATCTCAACAGAAAAGACACCTCTGAACATAAAGGTCATGTCGCATGATATGCAACATGAGGTATGTTATATCGGAAAGGATCTCCATAATATCAGATCCAACCCCAGACGGTGAATCCTGCCAGAAGATATCCGTTTTGTCTGGAATCCAAAACCAGTAAAACCTGTCAATAGCAAGTACCCAAAATAAGTAAAATAACAAGTAGTACAAAATATAAAGACATAAATGAATACTAAAATGAATAAATGATTAAATAAAAGGTATAAATCAAATAACAACTACATGAATGACTAATGATAAAAAACAAACAAAGTAAAGAAACCAACACAGATTTATGGTTGCTCTTTTAACTTTCCTTTAGGCATAAATGCTTTATTATGTTTTATGTCATTTTTAAAGATACCTTACAATGTGAATAGACACTATATTAAAGGTACACTGTGTAACTTTTTTTTTAGTTAAAATGTATATATATATATATATATATATATATATATATATATATATATATATATATATATATATATATATATATATATATATATATTATATAGTACAACATGAATCCATCTTCTAAAAACAGTGTTTATGAATTAAAATAATAAGAGAACAAATGCCAGTTTGCAAAAGTTTTTTTTTTTTTTTTTTTGCATTGAGTCTGTATTTTGTTTATTGAACCTATGTTGTTTTCTAGATTTTTGATTTATGGCCATGATTTTTAAGTCCATATTTATCTCAACAGAAAAGACACCTCTGAACATAAAGGTCATGTCGCATGATATGCAACATGAGGTATGTTATATTAGAAAGGATATATAACAACATAAGCATAAGCATATTATATTATATGCTCATTATAAGCATAATGAACTTTTTGTTACAACTAAATAACTGAATTGAAAGCAAATGACACTAGGAATCACGCTCATTCAAAAATGGCTGTGTCTGCTGGAATGTTTGGTGTAATTGTTGCATGTGGCACTGCCCTGCTACCCAGATAACTGATGAGTGACGGGGCTTATAGGGTAAAACTTACACAAGCATGGAAAATCTGGAGACTATGATTAAAGAGTTGGAAGAGCTTTTACACATAAGCTATATGCCACTGTAAAATACTCAGCTGTTAAAATGGGTTTATTTTATGTATTGTTTTATATACAGTATCTCTTCCAAATCCAGTAGAAATAAATAAAGTTCCCATTCAGTCGGTCACTCACGACGCCACGTCGGAGTACCGACGAATAGGAGTCTCGCTCGCGAGAGGCAATCTACTTCGAGTGTAACTAAAACGAGCCAATGCACATTGGCATGCAATGATTGCACCAGGTGCTCATGCCACGCCATGCGGGTATAAATGAGACACAGGTGATTGCATGAAATCAGCATTTTGCTTCGGAGCCGAGTGGTAGATGGTTACGCCAGATATCACTCCTTATTTCGCAGTCCTGACTGAAGACGGAAGCCGTCTTTTGGAAGCAATCTCTTCAGTCGGTGTTGGTGTGACGGCACAGCAGCGGGTCGTGTGGTTTTCCGATCCTCTCTTTGTTGTTCGTCAGAACGATCACAAAGGCTGTTCTCACAGCCGGTTCAGTGCGCTAGGTGGAGAGCGCTGAAAAGCCGTTCCTACGGCTGGTAAGAGAGTGCCTTTGTGTGAGAGAGTGCACACGTCAGGCTGCACTATCCCCTGACGGTGTCCCCGCGACCCCTTCCCCTGCGTGCTTCAGCACCAAGGAGAGCGTCCTTCTGAAAGAGCTTACACAGATAGAGCTTGTGTCTTTTTCAAGATGACATTTTATCTGTGTGTTTCTGGATGCGGTGGTTTCCTGTCACTGAGGGATGGTCATCAGCGTTGTATCTCGTGTTTGGGCGTTCAGCACGCTGAGGCAGCGCTGGTGGATGGATCATGTTCTCACTGTGGGAACATGACCATCTCGGAGTTGCGATTGAGGCTCTGTCTCGCAAGGGGCGGAGCCCCCGTGCCTCTGCCTCGATCTAGCCTTCCACAGAGGGTTACTTCAGGCGGTGGTCCGGCTGATTTGAGGGTTACGGTGAGTGCATTTCCCCCAGGGAACCAACCCCCGGGGAACCTTCATCTCTCTCACACTCCGCAGCCAGTAGAGCTGCCATTGGAACGCGGTGAGCCATCCACGAGGTGTGCATCATCCGTATCCTTTGGGGCTCCTCTCAAGGACCAGATGTCCATCGCTGCATCGGAGGGAGGGTCAGAACTCTCTGGAGAGGACGTGTTGGCGCAGGGGGATCCTCCGGGAAGATGATGGAGATGATAGCTATGCTTTCCCGGGCCGCCGAGAGAGTCGGGCTGTTGTGGAACCCTCCACCGTGTCCCGAACCTTCAAGGCTGGATGATTGGTTTCTCGGGGTGGCCCGTGCCGGTTCTCAGCGCCCCACCCCAGTCCCTCTTTTCCCGGAGGTGCACGAGGAGCTCACTAGGTCATGGATGGCACCTTTTACTGCCCGAAACTGGCCCAGTGGATCCTCCTCCCTCACCACACTCGATGGCGGACCTGCAAAGGGATACACGCAGGTTCCTCCCATGGAACGGGCCATTGCTATGCAACTGTGCCCTAAGTCCACTTCCAGGGGAACCCGTGTCTTCCCTCCAGGGCCTGTGGGTACTCATCCGATCTGATCGGGAAGGCCTACCAGGCTTGTGGAGAGGCAGGCTCCGCCTTACACGCTACGGTGTTGTTGCAGGTCCATCAGGCCCAGGCTCTGAAGACCTTGCATGAGGGTGGTCACGATCCCGCAGTTCTCCAGGAACTGAGAACCTCAACGGACCTCGCGCTTCATGCGACGAAGGTTACGGCGTGGGCCGTGGGTTGTGCGATTTCCACTATGGCCGCCCGCCATCTCCTCCTCTGGAGAAGTGTCTGAGGTCACTTCGGGCCATTCATGTCCCTGGTGTGTGCAACCGTGTGGCCGACGAGCTTTCACGAGCTGCACTCCCAGGGGAGTGGCGACTCCACCCCCAGGTGGTTCAGCTGATCTGGAGACAGTTCAGGGTGGCACAGGTCGACCTGTTTGCTTCCCCAGAAACGGCCCGCTGCCAGTGGGTCTATTCGCTGACCGAGGGTACACTCGGCACAGATGCCCTTACGCATAGCTGGCCCCAGGGGCTGCGCAAGTATGCGTTTCCCCCAGTGAGCCTACTTGCACAGACACTGTGCAAGGTCAGGGAGGACGAGGAGCAGGTCCTGGTGGTGGCGCCGTACTGGCCCAATCGGACCTGGTCCCCAGAACTTATGCTCCTTGTGACAGCCCCTCCTTGGCCGATTCCTCTGAGGAAGGACCTTCTGACTCAGAGACGGGGCACCCTGTGGCACCTGCGTCCAGACCTGTGGAAGCTTCATGTCTGGCCCCTGGATGGGATGCGGAGGTTCTAGGTGACTTACCCCAAGAGGTAGTTAACACCATCACTTCGGCACGAGCACCGTCTACAAGACGGGCTTACGCCTTGAAGTGGAACCTGTTCGTCGAGTGGTGTCCTTCTCGCCGAGAGGACCCCCGAAGATGTTCGATCGCGTCTGTGCTTTCCTTCCTGCAACAAGGGTTGGAGCGTAGGCTGTCGCCCTCCACCCTCAAGGTCTGTGTTGCTGCAATATCCGCCTATCATGACCATGTAGAAGGTAAGACAGTTGGGAAGCATGACCTGGTCGTCAGGTTCCTTAGGGGGGCGAGACGGTTAAATCCTCCTCGACCCCCCTCCATACCCTCTTGGGATCTTGCTCTGGTGCTCCGAGCACTCCAGAATCCCCCATTCAAGCCTTTGCAGTCAGCAGAGCTAAAGATTCTGTCTATGAAGACTTTGCTGTTGGCTGCATTGGCCTCCATCAAGAGGGTAGGGGACCTGCAGGCATTTTCGGTCGACGAATCATGTCTAGAGTTTGGGCCGGGTAATACCCACGTGGTACTAAGACCCCGGCCATGCTATGTGCCCAAGGTTCCTGCCACTCCCTTCAGGGACCAGGTGGTGAACCTGCAAGCGCTGCCTCCGGAGGAGGCAGACCCAGCTCTAGCTTTGCTCTGTCCCGTCTGCGCTCTGCAGATCTTCGTGGATAGAACTCAAAGCTTCAGAACCTCAGATCAGCTCTTTGTCTGTCACGGAGGCCAGCAGAAGGGAAACTGGGCACTGGAAGGGGGCAGAGGCCATGGCACTTTGGTAGGGATTCCTACCGAGAGTGACCAACTGAATGGGAACGTCTCGGTTACGTATGTAACCCTCGTTCCCTGAAGGAGGGAATGGAGACGCCACATCCCGTCGCCATCTCCTTTGTTCCCTGCTGGGGTGCCTGTCTACCTACTCGGCTCCTCAGCAAAAGGCTGATTTGATGCAATCACCTGTGTCTCATTTATACCTGCACGGCGTGGCATGAGCACCTGGTGCAATCATTGGATGCCAATGTGCATTAGCTCGTTTTAGTTACACTCAAAGTAGATAGGAATCTCGCTCGCGAGAGCCAATTCGTCGGTACTCCGACGTGGCGTCTCCATTCCCTCCTTCAGGGAACGAGGGTTGCATACGTAACCGAGGCGTTCCCATTCAGTCGGTCACTCTCGGTAGGAATCCCTACCAAAGTGCCATGGCCTCTGCCACCTTCCAGTGCCCAGTTTCCCTTCTGCTGGCCTCCGTGACAGACAAAGAGCTGATCTGAGGTTCTGAAGCTTTGAGAGACGTAACTTTGAGAACAACAGCAGCAATATTATAGCGATGTTGACATAATACATTTATCAGAAATATCTCACAAAGAACAAATCACAACAGTTCAGAAAATCATCCATTATTTATCGGCTTTAATATATATTCTTTTTATCGGGCCGATAAAGATAATATTAAAAATGAACATATACTGTATATCGGCCGATACCGATATGGTGATATCGGTATTATATTATATTATATTAGGATATGGATATATATATACACACTATATATCTACTTGGGGTTCAGAGTATTTATTTTTTCCCACATGTCTAGAACAAATATGTGGTTTTGTTTAATTAATACAGTGTATACTTTTTTCTTGATTTACCCCGAAAGAATGAAAGTGAAATGTGACAACATGCCCCATAGGTTGGGTACATTGTAACATGTGAGGGGTAACATGACCATATGACAGCTTAAAATGTTATCTGATATAATTAATATAATAGCGTAGTTCTAATAGGGGCTCATTGTAACGCAGTGTTACAATACACTCCATCTGCACAACTGGGATTTAAACCCGGCTCGAGTCTTCTGCTGGTTAGATCAGCATTAAAGAACAATCTCAACTGTTAAATAACAGATATAAGATTCAAATAATGTCTTATTTTAAATAAACACAAAAATAAAATTAATTTAATTAAGAAATTTACTTTTGCTATGGTTAAATAAATGTTTTTAATTTTGGCACATTTTTTTCTCTAAAAGTTTTGTCATGTTGGCACATGTGGAAAGTTTTAACTAACCCCGCGTTAGGTTGTGTCCCGCGCTCCCCTACATATCATAATATATTTACTAGTTTGGATAATGATACAAAACATTTATCACCAATTGCCTCATAGTTGTAACAGTTATGTTCCGAATACTGAATATCTGTTTTATTGTAAAAATGTTCTGGTTTTTGCTTATTAGCTTCCATGGTTTCAAATTAGCCACACACCTGTTTCAGTTTCTGTTAATTATCTAGTCTGTGTATTGATACACTAAGGCCTAGTCCACATGTACACGGGTACTTTTATAAACATTTTAAAAACACAAGTTTTTCCTCCTCCGTAAAAAAAAACAAAAAAAAAAACGCATCCACATGAATACGCAAAAAACACGCTATGAAGACCATGCCAAACCAACAGGTGAGAATGTAACCCTAACCATAAAGCCTTGTTGGCCAATCAGAAGCCTGGAATTTTTTTTATTACCAGTTCCAGTTCTGATGTAACAAGCCAAAATCTCTGGTTTCACTGTCCACACAGCATCATTGCATTTTAGTTTCTAAAAAAAATCTTCACCCTGGCAGGAGTTTTGTATATCGTTATATACAAAGTTGGTTATATTGGCTGCCATGTACTCAAGGCATTGTTGCACAAACAGATAATGGATTAATTCTCCCAGGACAGCAAGGAGCTCAACAGCTGTTTCTTAAAAAAAAAAAAAAAAAAAAGATAGAATTTTTTTACTGACAACAAATCAAGAGTTTTCAAGAGTTTTATTTGTCACATACACAGTTATATACAGAATATACAACCGGCAGTTGTATCACATTTCATCTTCAGAAAGAATTTAAAAGGTGAGAACTTCCCAGCAACTTTACAATGCATTTCATAAAACCGGCCCAATAAGCGGGATGGACAGCATTCCGGACCATTAAGCGGGATGGACAGCATTCATGGACTATTGTTCCCCTTTTGAGGGGAACAACACTCTGGGAACGCCCTCAGCGTAGCGTGTCTGAAGCATGAATGAAATCTATCCAACCCTGATTGGTGCTGCGTCATGACGTAGTAGATGACGGCATACCCGGAAGCTACAAAAGGGACGCTGACACACAAACATGTTAGCTTTTTGCTCTTCAGCTGAAGCAGAGTGTGAATTGTCTGTCTATTTGGGGTTGTTTAAGAGGTGTGTGCACCAGTGTCCGCTATATCTTTCGGGCACGGACACACACCAGCTGTGTGTACAATGCATGGGCGAGGGATCTCTCGAGGGATCCGCCTGTAGCTAGTGCGAGATGCTGCTGCTCAGGGTGTTGCGCTCACGGCTGGCCGTGTTTGATGAGGCCGGCCATGCTCGCGAGCCCCAGGGCACTGGGCCCGCCACTGCCCTAGGCAGCGCGGCACCGCAGATCGTGTGGCTCACAGATGGACATCTCAGTAGGACGCGGGACTGCTGCGGCATTTTACCGGTCCTCATCTGAGGGTTCAGATGTTCTCCCGCCCCGTGTGGAAGCCCGCAAAGTGGCTTCTTCCCGCAGGGCAGAGGACCTGATGTTTCAGCTGTCTGACTCTGAGGAGTCAGACGCTTTAAGCATCGAGGCGGGTGATGTGGAGCTTGATCCACCGCTTCACTCACCCACTGAAGAGGAGCTGGTGGAGGTTTTGACCCTTGCTGTGGCTAACCTAAGAATTGATTGGCCACAGGAAGAACCAGAAATCCAGCCGCCCAGTAAGCTGGATGAAAGGTTTTATAAGCACAGGTCTCAACCTCCACGGTGGGGCCTTCCAAGTTGTGCAAGTCTTGGACGAAACCATATTCAGCCAGGCTCTCCAACCCCCCAGTACTTGATTTTGATAATGTGCTGGGGGCGGCTGAGCGTGGTTATGGGACAATGTCTCAGGTGCGCAGCTTCTGCGCAGCTTCTCCAGAGTGACTGCATGAGTGCTAATGACAACACAGCTGTTCCACGATTGGCCGGATTCACCGCATGACAACAATCACGTGCGTTTCGTGTTTATTCTAAAACTTTCAGTTCTACTAATGCTCACAAATCTGTGTAACAGTAAAATCTCTTTTCATGTAGTCACAATGTTATATTGTCATGTTTATCAAAATAAAACTGATAAAAAAACATAGACCCCACTTCATTGATAGTAGGCTTATATGTTAAACTTTATTCTTATACAAGCACATGCTGTATTAAGCAGTGCATAAAGTATTACATGACAATAATGTCTCTGAAACATCTGTGTATTGCATTTATTTCACTTCAGCTGTGACAAAGTATGCAAACACAGTGCGAGCGTCACTACAGGAAGCAGAAAGTGTCCGACTTCACATCTTCGTTTGCAGCTCCTCCCTGCCTGCACGCCGATGGGTTACATCCAGCTGCAGCCGAACACACCTGAGAGCACATGGCACAAAGAAACTCATGACAAGCCATGTGCTCACACACATGAGCACATGGCCAGCAAACACAATCACAAGCCATGTGCCCAAATGAAACATGACATGAACACGCAGCCAATGAGAACACTCATAAGCCACGTGTTCACACAAAACATGACAACATGAAAGCACACAGCCAGTGAAAAACACCAGCTGCAAGCTACACAGAACTGAAAGAATTGAAAATAATCAAAGATATTTGATTTTTGAAAATGAACAAAGACATTTGCTTTACTGTTTTCAACCCCCATCTCTCTCCAGGAGGGCCATTTGGAATTCCTAAAGACAAAGAAATGCTGAAGGCCTGTAGGCCAAATGTGTGTCACACCTGTAACACCGTGGGGGAAGTTTGGTCTGATTGGTCAGTTTGAATGGCTCACGTTAGGGTTTCACATGGTCAAGAAATAGATAAAAGAAGATTGTAACTGTTGCTCTGTCTCTTTTTTCTCTGGCTCTCTCTTCTTGGGGGCTTCTCTTTGGCTCTTCTCTTCTTTGCTCTCTTCTCTTCTTTGTCTCTCTCTCTCTCTCTCTCTCAGGTAAAATTCATGCTGGGTACGATTAATGGTATAAGTTTTCATCATCTCATACATTTATTTTGTAACTATTTTAAGTGTAACCATAACTAGATTTTGTCATTAAATTCTTTCAATTACAAATGATGTGTTAACTAGTTTTGATTTGGTATTGACTTTGAAGTGTTACCTATTGCAATACAATATAGTCACATTATAGCCACGCTCTCCCACATGTTTAGCTATTGTAACTGCGCTTATTTCCGTCGTTGGTATAAGCTGCAGTGGGTGGTAAAGACGAGAAATGTACAGTTTTCTATCATCTTGCTGATAACGTTTCTTTAGTCATTCGGCAACCCTGCAGTCAGAACCGCTGTAGAGGATCCACCCTTACAGATGGTGCGAAAACCGGGAATCCCTTGCAGTGAATCTTCTGAAATTCATCAGAATGAGGACATTTTTTCACAGCTGATCGTGAATGGATTAAAGCTGACCTTTTGACCAAGGAATTGGTAAGTCTGTTTTCATTGTTTATGAATTGCATGAAACAGAAATTAGAAGGTTTTAAATAGCTTCAATAGTCCCATTACTGTACAATCCGAGAATATTCAGATTATCTCCTCGGGGATGGAAGGGAAAATTTCTGATAACAGTGACTTATTGTTTGCTTTATGGAGTGAAAAGTTGAGCCTACCTTGTCCAAACTCAAGACAGAGTATATTGGAATTAAAAGTTCAGATGATGAAATGATTCGATGGTGGGAAAACATTGGCAAACACCAAAAGAAATCAAAACATGGTAAAATAATTGAGGCTTTAAACTTCATAAGTTTTAAAAGGCTACATAATGTGATACCATTTCTATTATCAAGTCTAGATGAGAAATGTAAAGAAGTGCATTCTAAAAATGCAGAAGCAGAAAGTCTGAGGCAAAGATTCAAGATCTTCAAGCACAGCTAGATAAATTACTAGCTGAGCAGTTAGCCCTGACTGAAAAGTGTAAAAATCACAAGGAGACCATTGCAGATCTCAAGGCTAAGCTAAATGCTAAAAAGTTCATGTCTCCCAAAACGCTTAACAGCGATGGGACTAAAAAGCATGTTCACTTCTTAGATGAGCTGACTTGCTCTAATGAATCTGAAACGTTTAGTTCAGAAAATGGATGTGCAACTCAAGAAAGTGTGCCCATTTCAGTTCTTAAGGTGATGCAGTACCGTAATAGCGCAGAGTCATGTACCAGTACGCATGGTGTACAAGCATTAGAGAGTCATGAAAATCCTCAAACTCCAGGAGAACATAGCATTCAATCCTATGGCAAAGAGAACAGGTTTTGCAGTTCCTGTAGGAAAATAGGCCATTCAGAGGAGAGATGCTGGTCACTGGGTAAAGGTCGACCTCCACCTTATTTTCAGAAAAATAGGAAATCACTTTCTAAGGGTAAAGATCAGCGCTCATTTGCAGGTAAAACTCTTAGTGAGTTAACTGCAGTGTTCATGCAAGGCCTTCAGCTGTTAACCTCACTGGCTAGTGGACTAGCAGTCTCATAGCAGTGAGTTTAATAGCTAAACATCTAAATTGCAATGATCCTGTTTGTAATTTTCAAATTTGTAATTGTACTAAAGACATTGTGCGCATTGAACACACATTATAGTTGTTTGTGTTAATATATACACATAGACTAGTTAAGTTTATTCTTTAAAACACATGATTGCTTTATTGTAAGTGTTGTATGAAACACTTAGGATAAAGGTTGTTGATGCTTTGCATTCTAGGCCATGTATCTTGTGAAAATTGGAATAACTTTAATACTGGAATTGTTTAGCCATTTCCAGTTTCATGTGTTTCTATGTTGAATTTGTTTGTCTCCTGAGTGGAAACTCTGCTATTTTCCATATAGCTGCAGTAAAACCATGTACAGGAGCATAGAATTGCCATGTGGCTACAGTGTAATTTACAACTGCATTAACCATGAAAATGCTTTCATCACAGCAGGATTCGGTAACTCTGACCTTTGCACTTTATCATGCTCCCTAACAAAAACACTGGTGTGGGGAGATTTTGAGCCAGACCACACTTCACTCACATTCTCATGCTAGCTTCCTGTTACAACAGGACCAAATTTGCATCACAATTGTAAACCTCCTTACCATGTTTGGGGCATGATTTACACATAGCCACAGCTAAATGCAGCCACATAGATTTGATCTTCACAGACAAAGTCAAATCTACATCAGCCTCACAAAATGTATTCTATTTAATTTAAGTCTTTACATCTAAGCTATTATAACTGTGAATTTCTTCCAGTTATTGTTTTTGTTTTTCTTCAGATTTACTAAATCAGTTAGTTATTATGTGTCTGACCAAGTTAAATATCAAAATTTACATGAATTTATGCATTTCTCATTCTTACCTAAGTGCAAACATTTATTTTATCATTGTATTGTAACAATGCATTTGATTTTGAACTTATTTGATTTCTGAGTCTTTGTATTTTGTCCATTTGACTTGCAACAATGTTTTTGGACATCTATGGAAATTAATTTCTGTATTTGGTTACACTGAATATTTTGCTGATACTCTTCATGAAAAGGGGATTTAAGCCAACAATGATTGTTGTTTTGTTATAAGGCAATTTATTTTTAATGTTTCCAGAAACAATGTAAGAGCTTGTGAGATCTTCTTCTTTTATTCTCAGCCTTGACCACTTTATTAAGTACATTGATTTAATGGCTTATTGCCAGAGACTATTTTAATCTGACCACATCAAACTTCTGACCAATGACAAATACCATGTATGCTTTTGTTCTTTGTTGTGCTATATGTTCTTTTAATCACAGGATCCCTGCTGCACAAGTTCACATCCTGTGTCCTCAGAAAGAGGGACAAGCGTTTGCTCTAACCTTCAGTGACTGTTCTCGAGGTGTGAAGGATTCAATGGACGTTTTGCATATCAATGATTGGTGCAACACCATTTGATGGAGCCTTCTCATGCAGGACTGAGATGAGAACAAAGACTGAAGACTGACCAGCTGCTTTTGCAACAAGTGTGGACGAGAAGTCTGAAGATGACATCTACACACAACAGAAAGCATGTCTTTGTGGACTGTGCCACCTTTGGACTCAATGATTGTGGCCAATGGTGCCAAGAGGGGACTGAAAGAATTGAAAATAATCAAAGATATTTGATTTTGTAAAATGAACAAAGACATTTGCTTTACTGTTTTCAACCCCATCTCTCTCCAGGAGGGCCATTTGGAATTCCTAAAGACAAAGAAATGCTGAAGGCCTGTAGGCCAAATGTGTGTCACACCTGTAACACCGTGGGGGAAGTTTGGTCTGATTGGTCAGTTTGAATGGCTCACGTTAGGGTTTCACATGGTCAAGGAATAGATAAAAGAAGATTGTAACTGTTGCTCTGTCTCTTTTTTCTCTGGCTCTCTCTTCTTGGGGCCTTCTCTTTGGCTCTTCTCTTCTTTGCTCTCTTCTCTCTTCTCTCTCTCTCTCTCTCTCTCTCTCTCTCTCTCAGGTAAAATTCATGCTGGGTACGATTAATGGTATAAGTTTTCATCATCTCATACATTTATTTTGTAACTATTTTAAGTGTAACCATAACTAGATTTTGTCATTAAATTCTTTCAATTACAAATGATGTGTTAACTAGTTTTGATTTGGTATTGACTTTGAAGTGTTACCTATTGCAATACAATATAGTCACATTATAGCCACGCTCTCCCACATGTTTAGCTATTGTAACTGCGCTTATTTCCGTCGTTGGTATAAGCTGCAGTGGGTGGTAAAGACGAGAAATGTACAGTTTTCTATCATCTTGCTGATAACGTTTCTTTAGTCATTCGGCAACCCTGCAGTCAGAACCGCTGTAGAGGATCCACCCTTACAGAACCAGTGGTGGAATGTAACGAAGTACAAATACTTTGTTACTTTACTTAAGTACATTTTTCACGTATCTGTACTTTACTTAAGTATAAACAATAGTGCATACTTTTGTTGTGAGTTTCATGTTGTGAGTTAAGCCATGGTAAGTAAACCATGGCAAGATTCAAGATTCAAGATTCAAGATTCAAGAGTTTTATTTGTCACATACACAGTTATATACAGAATATACAACCGGCAGTGAAATGTAAACAGGTCCGCTCCATGGACAGTGCAAATTCACAGTTAAAAACACAAGGAGGAAATTCTAATAGAAATAGAAATAAAAACTATATATATATATATATATATATATATATATATATATATATATATATATATATATATATATATACTCTCACCTAAAGGATTATTAGGAACACCATACTAATACTGTGTTTGACCCCCTTTCGCCTTCAGAACTGCCTTAATTCTACGTGGCATTGATTTAACAAGGTGCTGAAAGCATTCTTTAGAAATGTTGGCCCATATTGATAGGATAGCATCTTGCAATTGATGGAGATTTGTGGGATGCACATCCAGGGCACGAAGCTCCCGTTCCATCACATCCCAAAGATGCTCTATTGGGTTGAGATCTGGTGACTGTGGGGGACTGCTCATGTTCAAGAAACCAATTTGAAATGATTCGAGCTTTGTGACATGGTGCATTATCCTGCTGGAAGTAGCCACCAGAGAATGGGTACATGGTGGTCATAAAGGGATGGACATGGTCAGAAACAATGCTCAGGTAGGCCGTGGCATTTAAACAATGCCCAATTGGCACTAAGGGGCCTAAAGTGTGCCAAGAAAACATCCCCCACACCATTACACCACCACCACCAGCCTGCACAGTGGTAACAAGGCATGATGGATCCATGTTCTAATTCTGTTTACGCCAAATTCTGACTCTACCATCTGAATGTCTCAACAGAAATCGAGACTCATCAGACCAGGCAACATTTTTCCAGTCTTCAACTGTCCAATTTTGGTGAGCTCGTGCAAATTGTAGCCTCTTTTTCCTATTTGTAGTGGAAATGAGTGGTACCCGGTGGGGTCTTCTGCTGTTGTAGCCCATCCGCCTCAAGGTTGTGCGTGTTGTGGCTTCACAAATGCTTTGCTGCATACCTCGGTTGTAACGAGTGGTTATTTCAGTCAAAGTTGCTCTTCTATCAGCTTGAATCAGTCGGCCCATTTTCCTCTGACCTCTAGCATCAACAAGGCATTTTCGCCCACAGGACTGCCGCATACTGGATGTTTTTCCCTTTTCACACCATTCTTTGTAAACCCTAGAAATGGTTGTGCGTGAAAATCCCAGTAACTGAGCAGATTGTGAAATACTCAGACCGGCCCGTCTGACACCAACAACCATGCCACGCTCAAAATTGCTTAAATCACCTTTCTTTCCCATTCTGACATTCAGTTTGGAGTTCAGGAGATTGTCTTGACCAGGACCACATCCCTAAATGCATTGAAGCAACTGCCATGTGATTGGTTGATTAGATAATTGCATTAATGAGAAATTTAACAGGTGTTCCTAATAACAGGTTGTTACACAGTAACAACGAGAACAGAAAGTGCAGTGTAATGTCAGTATATCGATGTTTACCCTGAAGTGAAGTCACGTGATGTTAAGTGACTGAGTTCAGGAGTCTGATGGCCTGGGGGAAGAAGCTCCTCCTGAGTCTCTCAGTTTTGGCCATCAGTTTAACTCATTCACAAGCAATGGATCAGCTCTCACCTCTGCAGAGGATTTATATCCAAAAAAACAGATGGTCCTCAGTCCCTGCCACATGCGCCGGGAGTCGTTGAGTTGGAAATGAGACTCCACTCGATCCTTATAACGGAGCTTTGCTGCTTTAACTTTTAAAGGATGATTTGTATTCATTCATATTCCCCGTTAGGAGACCGGCATTGTAAGCGGCAGTGCGTGTGTTCACTGCAGCGCGGATTGAATTGTCTACCCACGGTTTCTGAATTGAGAAGGACGTTATTGTTATTGTTTGTGTGGCTTGCTCTGTAAGCGTGTTGATGAAGCAAAGTCACTTCAGCAACTCGCTGACGTCAGATGAACTCGCCCGGAACATGTCCCAGTTGACGTCATCAAGAGCTGCCTGTAGCGTGGTCTCTGAATGGGGTGACCAGCGTTTAACTTCCCGCCTCAGCGGGGGGTTCCTGAATGAGCCTTTGTCTGTATTCAGGTGTGAGGAAAATGGCGGCATGATCTGATTTGCCAAAAGCTGGTAGTGACCGAGCTTTATAGGCGTTCTTAAACGGAGAGTAGCAATGATCCAGTGTGTTTGCTCCTCGTGTAGGACAGGAGACGTGCTGGTGAAAGTTTGGCAAGACTTTCTTTAGGTTTGCTTTGTTAAAATCGCCCGCGACGATGAAAGCAGCATCGGGGTGTTTGTTTATGAAGCCACTGGTAACATCATGAAGGCTAGATAAAGCCAGCCCTGTGTCTGCTGGTGGTGGAATGTAAACGGCAGTGGCGATGACCGAGGAAAACTCCCTCGGCAGATAGAATGGGCGGCAAATGATTGTTAAATGTTCCAAATGAGGCGAGCAGGATCGCAAAAGAATGGTTATGTTGCTGGGGTCGCACCATTTCTTGTTGATCATGAAACACACTCCACCACCTTTGGATTTACTGTCCATCCGAAAAACAGAGAAGTTCTCCGACAGCGTCACAGCTGTGTCCAGGACAGCAGGCGTGAGCCATGTTTCAGACAAACAATAGATGTTACAGTCTCTCATGTCTCGTTGAAAACTTATCCTGGCTCTAAGGTCGTCCATCTTGTTCTCCAAGGATTGGACATTTGCGAGCAGAATGCTCAGGAGAGGTGGGCTGAATGCCCATTTTCTCAGTCTGTTGCGAATCCCAGCACATTTCCTGCGGTGTTTCTTGATTCTTCGCCATCGACTCATCTGGACATTGTTCAACTCGGCGTTCCGATGAATCTCAGATGGCCACAGAGGATTGGTGAAAGTGTCCTGAAACAGTCCAGTGTAGCGGTAACCAATGTCCAAAAGTGTTTTGCTGTCATAGCAGATCAATGCAGATGATACATTTGTAAAAACTGAGAGCAAAAGAGAGTAAAATAATAAATAAAAGCACAGTCTTCGCGGTGCGACCTGAACGGCGACCGAACACGGCAGCGCCATCTTGGAAAAGACACTCTATGTCTATTAATTTTAGTGGTGGGTATTTTCAGTGTGTAAGGAGCGGTTTTACTGCTAAGGCAAAAGCTGAAGATCCAGCCCCCTGCAATAGAACAATAAAACTCACTAATCTGGATAGAAGATCTCACAGAAAGACTGTGGGACATCGACCCGCCCAAACCTTCTCCCCCTCTCCCTCGTCCGACTCCATTCTCCTTTTTGAGTGGTCTCTTCAGATATCTGATCCTCTCCCCCAAAACCAGGCGTTTGTGTTGCAAATGTTTACAACCCTTTTGTTCTGGTCTGGGTATTTAAGAAAGGGTAACAGGGTTTGCCATTTGGGAAAAATTCTGTAACCAGAAACCTAGAGACACTCCTAGAGACAGTGTCTCCTAGAGACACTCACACACACTGTGTGTACTGTGCCAGATATGACTCTTTGGAACTATTTTCATATTACTTTGTAATTGTGTTTTATATTTTTATGCTGATCAGTTGAGTACCATGGATTCTTGTTTAATTATTTTTATTTAAGCTCTGTCTGGCCACAATAAATGTTACTCTTGATTTATCTTGTATTATTCTGACATCATTATTCTACTATAGATCAATGTGAAGTCCTTTATTTCTGCAAATCTCTGTCAGGATAGATCAAACCGAGGACCCAATGGATGGAGCATGGGGCACACCATTTAGGGGCAATCTGATTTCTGACACTGTATTAGCAAGTTGCAGCTTTCATGTCTATTACTAAAAATTACGCGTGTCATGTACATGCATGGGCGGTCTGACACTAAGTGGAACATCCACTAAGCCTCTTTAACCATTGTTACTATAGACTCATTATTCTCATAGAGTACATTTGATAGGGCAGCTATGTGATCCAAGTTTCATGATGTCAGAAGTGTTCAAAGAAATCCCACCCCTACTTTGCAAACCATTATAAATATTAAGACAGTGACATGATCTGCAAACGGCCAAGAAACCAAGAAAATCAAAAGGTAAGCTTGGCAAAATATAATTCATTTTATTATTATATAAAATAATATTAAAGAATGTGTTGTTGTTGTTGTTGTACTTTTAAATGTATCCATCTACTAGATGCTTTATACAAACCTACGTAGAAGTGAGTAATTATATATATAAAAAAAGTCTTTTGTACTATAATATGTATATTGTATAATATGTATATCTTACTTCACAGCTATGTTTCCACTGATTATATTATCTGGTAAGTCATATCATCATCTAGGTTGCCACTCTATAAAAGCATTATTTGGCTTTTGTTTGACATGTGGTGGTAAAATTATTTATTTATATTGCCTAAAAATACAGTCTAATCCATTCATTATGTTAAATAACATGTTAAATGTGCCCCTTAAACAGGTTTTATCACCTTCACCTTGAGTGTCCCTCAGTATGTCTTTGTGAATGAATCCAAGACTTGGGCAGAAGCTCAGAGATACTGTAGAGACAAATACACTGATCTGGCCATCATTGAGAATGAACAACAGAAGGTTCAGTTATTGGACACAGTGAATGATGATTCCATTGATTTGGCCTGGATTGGACTCTATGATGATCTGAACAGTTGGAAATGGACTCTAGAGGACAGTGATTTCTTCAGGGAGGGAGGGAAAGACTTCAGGAACTGGTATAACCAAAGGCTAAATTATGGAAGTCAAGATATGTGTGTTGTTATGTATAATGGGATATGGTACAGAATGTACTGCTCCAATAGACATCCTTCTATCTGCTATGATGGTGAGCAATTGATTAATATTTATGTATTTATTTTGTTTTGAAATAGCCAACCTCTTACTTGTAAGCTTTCCTGTAGCTCAAACAATAAGAGCATAGCGCTAGCAACACCAAGGTCATGGGTTCGATTCCCAGGAAAAGCAAGAACTGACAAAATGTAAAAATGTGTACCTTGAATGCAATGTAAGTCGCTTTGGATAAAAGTGTCTGCCAAATGTAAATGTAATGCTGAATACTGTTTCACAGGAAGACAGAATGCCAGCACAAGTTATGTCTTTGTTTCCCAGTCCAAAAACTGGACTGAAGCTCAGAGTTACTGCAGAGAACATCACACAGACCTCGTCAGTATCAGGAATGAGACTGAAAACTACAGGATTCAGTCATTAATTCCATATGATTCAGCTGTTTGGATTGGACTGTACAGAACCAGATCTTGGTCAGATCAGAGCAACTCTTCATTCAGTAACTGGAGGACAGGACAGCCAGATAATGCTGGATACAGTGAATACTGCACTGCCGTGTCATTCAGTGACTCTGGGAACTGGGCAGATGAAAACTGCAATACTCCATTTCCTTTCATTTGCTATAGTGGTGAGCAGAAGTCTGTTTTAATGGCCAATACTGTGACAAAAATGTAGTGCTAAAATCTGACACTTTCTCCACAGCTTCATCTTTGGTATCTTCTCATCAGTATCACTTTGTGTCTGAGAATAAGACCTGGGCTGAAGCTCAGAGATACTGCAGACAGAATTACACTGATCTGGCCACCATTGATAACATGGAGGAAATGAACAGTCTGATTAACACAGTTAATGGGAGTTACAATGGTTCAGCCTGGATTGGGCAGTATGATGATGTGAACAGCTGGAGATGGTCACTGGAAAACAATGATTTATATCGGGAAGGAGAGAGAGATTTCAGGAACTTCTCTCTTCTCTTTCATGAACCGGATAACTATGGTGGGAAAGCATTGTGTGTTTACATGGATTATAATGGAAATTGGCATGATTTGTCATGTGACAACACTCTGCCATTCGTTTGCTATGATGGTAAGGACATTTAATGTGTCAGATTTTGTTGATGATTTTTCTGTAAGTAATTCTGTGCATATATACAGGTGCATCTCAATAAATTAGAATGTTGTGGAAAAGTTCATTTATTTCAGTAATTCAACTTAAAAGGTGAAACTAATATATAGACTCATTGCATGCAAAGTGAGATTTTTCAAGCCTTTATTTGTTATAATTTTGATGATTATGGCTTACAGCTTATGAAAACCCCAAATTCAAAATCTTTTACATACTCAGTACTTGGTTTGGGCCCCTTTTGCATGAATTACTGCCTCAATGCGGTGTGGCATGGATGCTATCAGCCTGTGGCACTGCTGAGGTGTTATGGAAGACCAGGATGCTTCAATAGCGGCCTTCAGCTCTTCTGCATTGTTCGGTCTCATGTCTCTTATCTTTCTCTTGGCAATGCCCCATAGATTCTCTATAGGGTTCAGGTCAGGTGAGTTTGCTGGCCAATCAAGCACAGTAATCCCATGGTCATTGAACCAGTTTTTGGTACTTTTTGGCAGTGTGGGCATGTGCCAAGTCCTGCTGGAAAATTAAATCAGCATCTCCATAAAGCTTGTTTGCTGAAGGAAGCATGAAGTGCTCTAAAATATCCTGGTAGACGGCTGCATTGACTTTGGACTTAATAAAGCACAGTGGACCAACACCAGCCGATGATATGTCTCTCCAAACCAACACAGACTGTGGAAACTTCACACTGGACTTCAAGCATCTTGGACTCAAGTAACTTATTTTGCAATTACCTTTTAAGGCTTTCCCTCTTTGCGGAGGGTGTCAATGATGGTTTTCTGCACAACTGTCAGGTCAGCAGTCTTCCCCATGATTGTGAATTCTACTGAACCAGACTGAGAGACCATTTAAAGGCTCAGTAACCCTTTGCAGGTGTTTTGGATTAAATAGCGTATTAGAGTGTGACACTTTGAGCCTACAATACTGAACCTTTCACAATATTCTAATTTTCAGAGATTTTGAATTTGGGGTTTTCATAAGCTGTAAGCCATAATCATCAAAATTATAACAAATAAAGGCTTGAAATACTTTGCATGTAATGAGTCTATATAATATATTAGTTTCACCTTTTAAGTTGAATTACTGAAATAAATGAACTTTTCCACAACATTCTAATTTATTGAGATGCACCTGTATTTTTGTATTATTCATATCTCAGGTAGAGAAAACCCTGCACAGAGTTACATCAGAATCAATGACAGGAAAACCTGGTCAGAGGCTCGTAGATACTGCAGAGATCATTACACAGATCTTGCCAATGTGAGAAATCAGACTGAGAACCAGAGGATCCTTGAGAGAACAGGAGGAATAGTCTGGATCGGACTGTACAGAAACAGGGTTTGGTCAAACGGTCAGATTATCAAATATGAAGACTGGAGACCACAAATTCCCTATTCACCACAGCAGCCAGATAATGGTCAATATGATTATGGCTCCTGGTTTTTTCAGCAATGTACTGCTGTATCATTCAGCCATTTAGGCCGATGGACTGATGAGAACTGCGTATCCAGCATGCCTTTCATCTGCTACAACAGTGAGTTTATTTTTACTCCTTTTTATTTACTTTTTTTTCCAGCGGACCAAAAATGTAATTCAAAAAGTGTTATTAAGTCAATGTATAGATATTTACTCTGAACATTTTATTTTTAAGGCATATTATTTATTTTATATTTTATATAGATTATTGTAGAATTAAGCTTTTCCCCTTGGTAGTTTAATTCACAGGACCAGACACCAGTTATTTTGCCAAGAGATTTGCTTTTATTATTTTATATGTCAGCATAGGAGAGAAAGACAATTTTCTGGAGAGATGGTCTTCATTCCAGCTTTCTCTGTATTCCTGGACAACCAGTTTGGATTTTATAGGTTGAATTAATTACATTACCAGGAAAACAGGTTGTTTTCACTATACCTCATGCTTTCACGTGGCACAATATACCCTAGAACATATGCATAGAAACTTGTTGTTCATTGTTCAAAATATGTCTTAAAGAGAATTTGTGACTTGCATTGGTAGAAAAACAACATCATGCTAAACAATTCTTCCTTACAGAGAATTCCAGTCACGTGTGCATAATTGGAAAACATATGCTACATATTCCTGTGTTCAAAATGATCTCCTCTCCATGCCTCTCACACTCCTGTGCTCAGACTCACTCTGACTAAATAATAATGATAATACAAATGATTATGAATATTAGTAAAGAATAATAATACAAAATTATATTAAACAGTAAAATTTTGATCTACATTATGAAACAATTTACCTTTTTTTAATTATTATTTGCACTGTTTTCCAGTTGTTAACAGGAATGTTAATATAGACATAATTATGATTTTGAATCATTTCAATTAAAAATATAAAAATAAAAATAAAATCTTTAAAAGATTTCCACAGTAAAACCATTTTAATAGTTTCGTGATGAATTGGTGATTGCAGAGAAGAATCAAATGTGTCTCTCTGTTTATTTGAAACTTATAGGAACCTGCACACAATATTCATGCACCCGTCAGTATCACTTTGTGAATGAGTCTAAGACCTGGACTGAAGCTCAGAGATACTGCAGACAGAATTACATTGATCTGGCCACCATTGATAACATGGAGGAAATTAACAGGCTCATTAAAACAGTACGTGGCACTTACTATGGCAAAGCTTGGATTGGTCTGTATGATGATCTGAACAGCTGGAGATGGTCTCTGGAGAATACAACATTAGAGGGAGGATTTAAAAACTGGTATGTCCAGCAACCACTGAACTATGGTGGACAGAGTCTGTGTGTGTACATGTCATATTATCAGGGAACATGGAGTGAAGGCTTTTGCTCTTATAGATATCCCTTTGTTTGCTATGATGGTGAGAACTCCTGATGAAGTTTTAAAGTATTTAGAACAATATAATTATGATACCATGATATATCACATACACATGTATTCCCCACAGGAAGAGTGAATGCTAGTACAAGCTACGTGTTTGTTTACCAGTCCAAAACCTGGACTGAAGCTCAGAGTTACTGCAGAGAACATCACACAGACCTCGTCAGTATCAGGAATGAGACTGAAATCCTCATGATTCTTCAGTCATTATCATTTTGGTATTCTTCCTCTTTTTGGATTGGACTGTACAGAACCAGATCTTGGTCAGATCAGAGCAACTCTTCATTCAGTAACTGGAGGACAGGACAGCCAGATAATGCTGGAAACAGTGAATACTGCACTGCCGTGTCATTCAGTGACTCTGGGAACTGGACAGATGAAAACTGCAATACTGCATTACCTTTCATTTGCTACAGCGGTGAGTAGATCATTCAGACCCCAGCAGAGTTTTGCCACAGACATTCACTCTCAGTTGTCTGTGATATCATGTGCACCTCAGTTAAGAAATAAACAGGGTTGGCTTTTAAGTGCACACCACTCTCTGGCAGACAATCTTGAATTATTCAGAAATTAAGTCACTCAACATTGCAACGTAAAATTTTTGGTAACGCTTTAGATTATGGCCCAGAATGTACTGTGCAATTAAAGTGAATTTACAGCGTAACCTTCGGTAATTATAGTGTAATTATAAAGTAAGTACGTGCAGTTATAAAGGAACAGTATGTAATATTGGGGAATAAAGGGGTAACTATCAGGAAAATTAACACATTATTTATACTGTAAGTATTTTTAATTAAGGTATAATTATTCATGTAGTTACAGGGTAAGTAGTGCTTGTTCCCCTCTTGTTTCATGTAGTTACAGGATAAGTGTGAATCGACGGGCTGTAAATTAAAGTGGCTCTTGTTTAGTGTAGTTACAGAGTAAGTACAATAAAAACACGTACACAGTCTGATATCACTCAGAAACATTTATAAAAATAAAAAAAAAATTATTTGTTTCTCTTGCTTGGCTTCATCCTCCTCTTGTTCACTTCTTTATTGTTCTTGTCACAGATGAATCTTAAGAAGGAATCCATGTCTCTAGCTAGTATTCTGCATTATGTAACTGTTACATTGAAAATACAGTGCACGCAGAAATGTCCTCACCGTTTACTCATTTTTTACCCTCATGCCATCCGAGATGTAGACGACTTTATTTCTTCATATGAACACAGAAATAAAATAATAAATAAATAAATAATAATAATCTCTGCTAATGAAAACTCATTTGGGTTCCTAAAAGTTGAAGCATCAAACAGCACATACAGCAATAACTACATTTTTTAAACTGTAGACTATCGCTTCCGACCAGCAGTCATCTGTGCGTGAATGCGAGGGTTGAGTTCATGCTTGACGCGTGACATGCTGAGAAACTCTGGTCATGTGGATGTCGGATGCTGTCGGGTTTTTATTATTATTTTTATTTTATTTTTATGCTCACAACAGTATACAAACAATAACATAATATATGATAATAGCAATGAGAAACAAACAAGACTAGAATACAGATTAAACGCGCACGAGAACGTCATGAAAGCTTGAAGCTTCTTTACTCACGCACGCACTTGTAACAGTTGGTCGGGTGAGAAAAGATTAGTAAATTATGAGAGCATTTCTTGGTGTACTTTTTCTTTTAATAAATAATAATACAAAATATCAAAAGACATGGGATTCCTCTTAAGATCAATCGGTGGAAATAACGAAAAAGTCTTCTTCTCTGTCTTCTTTTTTTCGTTATTTCGTCTAGACAAGCAAGAGAAACAAAAAAGGGACAAAACGTGTCTCTTTCTGTCTGGACGTTATTATTTGAAATGAAAAGTTTATTTAAAAAAATACATAAGAAGTGTCATAAATCTGTTTTGAATTAAGTTGTTTTTCAAATAAATATTTCCGAGTGATATCAGATTTTGTATGTGTTGTGTACTGTACTTACCCTGTAACTACACAAAACAAGAGGGGAACAAGCACCACTTTAATTTATAGCACGTTGATTCATACTTACCCTGTAACCACATGAATAATTATACCTTGATTAAAAATACTTACAGTATAAATAATGTATTCATTTTCCTGATAGTTACCCCTTTATTCCCCAATATTACATATTGTTCCCTTATAAGTACACATACTTACTTTATAGTTACACTATAATTACCAAAGTTATGCTGTAAATTCGCTTTAATTACACAGTACATTCTGGGCTTTCTTTTCTTTTCTTTTTTTTCTCCTTTAAAAACTGTCTAGGAAATATGAGTAACACTACAAAAGATTACATTTTTAACATGAACTAAGAATGAAAAATACTTCTAAAGCATTTATTAATCTTAGTTCATGTTAATTTCAATGTTTATAAAAACATTTTATTATATAAATATTTTATTTAATGAACCTGAGCTAGCTGAAGTTAACAATTTATTGATGTTAACTAATAATGTATTTGGTAAATGTTAATGCAAAATTGACAACTAATGGCACTTGCAAGTGTTGCCAAAGTATATATGTGTGTGTGTGTGTGTGTGTGTGTGTGTGTATATATATATATATATATATATATATATATATATATATATATATATATATATATATATATATATATATATATACACTCACCTAAAGGAATTAATAGGAACACATTTAAAATGTGTGCCATTTTAGTACAGTGAACCCATTGTCATGTTCAAGAAACCAATTTGAAATTATTCAAGCTTTGTGACATGGTGCATTATCCTGCTGGAAGTAGCCATCAGAGAATGGGTACATGGTGGTCATAAAGGGATGGACATGGTCAGAAACGATGCTCAGGTAGGCTGTGGCATTTAAACGATGCCCAGTTGGCACTAAGGGGCCTAAAGTGTGCCAAGAAAACATCCCCCACACCATTACACCGCCACCACCAGCCTGCACAGTGGTAACAAGGAATTATGGATCCATGTTCTCATTCTGTTTACGCCAAATTCTGACTCTACCATCTGAATCTGAATGTCTCAACAGAAATCGAGACTCATCAGACCAGGCAACATTTTTCCAGTCTTCAACTGTCTAAATTTTGATGAGCTTGTGCAAATTGTAGCCTCTTTTTCTAATTTGTAGTGGAGATGAGTGGTACCCGGTGGGGTCTTCTGCTGTTATAGCCCATCCACCTCAAGGTTGTGCGTGTTGTGGCTTCACAAATGCTTTGCTGCATACCTCGGTTGTAATGAATGGTTATTTCAGTCAAAGTTTCAGCTTGAATCAGTCGGCCCATTCTCATCTGACCTCTAGCATCAACAAGGCATTTTTGCCCACAGGACTGCTGCATACTGGATGTTTTTCCCTTTTCACACCATTCTTTGTAAACCCTAGAAATGGTTGTGCGTGAAAATCCCAGTAACTGAGCAGATTGTGAAATACTCAGACCAGCCCGTCTGACACCAACAACCATGCCACGCTCAAAATTGCTTAAATCACCTCTCTTTCCCATTCTGACGTTCAGTTTGGAGTTCAGGAGATTGTCTTGACCAGGACCACACCCCTAAATGCATTGAAGCAACTGCCATGTGATTGGTTGATTAGATAATTGCATTAATAAGAAATTTAACAGGTGTTCCTAATAATCCTTTAGGTGAGTGTATATATATATATATATATATATATATATATATATATATATATATATATATATATATATATATATATATGTAGTAAATCTAGCCCAGGGGAAAAAAGTGCGGGATTTATGCATGCGTTTAATCGTGTTACGATCAAACATGCATAAATCGGCACAGAGGGGAATTTGGATATTAACAGTTAATTGTAACGGATTATAACAATTATTAATATCTATGGCTTGATTCAGCTTGTAGAATTTCTTTAATTCTAGAATTGAGTTCAAAGGGCGGATAATTGTCCACCAACTATCTCCCTTATAAGAACTTAGACAAGACTTCTTTGGCCAGAAGAAGTATCTTTCTTTTTAATTTGTAACAGGGTCGGTTCACCGTAAAAGGGACCTATGGATGAGCAACTCAGGTACAATCACGTGTGAATATATATATTTTAATAAATCAACAAACAATAAACAAACATACACAAATTAACTGAAAGAAGGAAGGAGAGGGAGAGAGAGAGAGAGAGAGAGAGAGAGAGAGAGAGAGAGACAAAGAAAAGGTGGTATTACCGACAACAACCTATTGAGAACAAGCAAGAAATCAGACCAACTTATTGGTATAAGCTCAAAACTCAATAACGACTGTTAAGGGATACTTGCATATGCTTCCTTCGTGGCTGATCGCGGATTTGTGCGTGTGGGGAATTCCGCGATCCGGTCCGTGTTTTGAATCTTGCAGGGCGGGTCCGTTGGAGTCCGCGGAAAGTTCAAATTTGGTTCCTTTGTGTGGTAATGTCCTTTGGAAAAATGGCGCGCTGGCAGTCTGAGAATCCGCGCCGAGGAAGAGTCAGAGGAGTAAGAGTAAGAGAGTAGAGGCAAGAGGGCAAGAGCAAGAGAGGGGGTCAAAAGCAAGAGAGAGAGAGAGAGAGAGAGAGAGAGTCAAAAGCAAGAGAGAGAGAGAGCGTCAAAAGCAAGAGAGAGAGGGCGTAACAGAGCCTACAGACCCTTTTTAAAGGCCATCCCGGGGCACGCCTCTTTTGTCGGAACAGCCAATCAGAGCGAAGGAACTAAGAAGTGGGAAATCTCCCTTTGTCTTCGGGTCTCGTCTCATTAACATGTTTATGGCCTTTTTAAGTTTGCAGACTTTGGGGTTTTGTACATATATATATATATGATCCTCTTATTTAGTCTACAAACATTCTACATGTCCATTAGTTCCACATCCAAATTTTCTTTACAAGTAATCTTTATGATGCAATTAATGTAACATTTTAACTTTTATCCTCACCCTTTTACCCACCTCGACAGCATTAGCATCATCCCGTCAGTATCACTTTGTGAATGAATCCAAGACCTGGACTAAAGCTCAGAGATACTGCAGACAGAATTACACTGATCTGGCCACCATTGATAACATGGAGGAAATGAACAGTCTGATTAACACAGTTAATGGGAGTTACAATGGTTCAGCCTGGATTGGGCAGTATGATGATGTGAACAGCTGGAGATGGTCACTGGAAAACAATGATTTCTATCAGGAAGGAGAGAGAGATTTCAGGAACTGGTATTATGAACCAAACAATGGAGTGAATGAACTGTGTGTTTTCATGGATTATAATGGAAACTGGTATGGTTATTCGTGTGACAACACACAGACATTTGTCTGCTATGATGGTAAGATATTATCTTCTTTAGCTTTAAGATTTGTCAAACCAGCCATTTTCAATCCTGAAAGATTCTGAAGTGTTCAGTATTTTTAAACCCTAAATTCTTGAGAGAAAAATGAAAGACTGTCTTTCATTATTTGATTATTTGTTAGTAATGTTTTACTGTTTTCAAAATGTCTTTATTATATAGCTATAAATTTGATAGACAATTTACAAATAAACTGACTGATTTACATCCACTAAATTATTTTATCTTAGGTAGAGTAAACGCCTCTCAGAAGTATGTTTTGGTATATGAAGGAAGGACCTGGACTGGAGCTCAGAGCTACTGCAGAGAGAAATACACAGACCTGGCCAGTGTGAGAAATGAGACAGAGCATCAACAGATACTGAGCATTACACGTTATTATTATAGTAATGGTTATTATAATGGTTATACTGTATGGATTGGTCTGTACAGAAACAGACTGTGGTCAGATCAGAGCAGCTCTTCCTTCACATATTGGCTGCCATATACTCAAGGCGTTGATGCACAACCAGATAATGGTGCAATTGTCCCAGGACAGCAGGGAGATCAACACTGCACTGCTGTGTCTTTAAAATACTTTGGCCAGTGGACAGATGAGAGATGCTTTGCCAGTTTGCCTTTCTTCTGTTACAGTGGTGAGCAAATGTACCTTATGGAATGAAAAATAATAATAAATATAAGGGTAAAAAAAAACAAATTCATTACACTAAACTGTTGATGGTAATATATGCCATTTGTTATTGTGTAATTCACTAACTTTTATGCTAATGCTAGCTCTGTCTTCTCTTTGCTTTCTGGTGAACTTGATGACCATCATATTGACCCATCAATTCAGATGTATATGGTATGTTTGTGAAGATATGTGCGCTTTTCTGCTGTTTTCAGTCCAAAATAAGTATTTTTCAACATCAACATCACTGGATTGTATTGTTTGTATTCATGCACCTGTTTTTTTTTTGTTTTTTTACTGATCAGTGGCGGGACTGAGAGTGAAACTTACAAGTGTGGAAAATCTGTCAGAATCTCAGATTGAAGAGCTGGTGATTATAAAGGTGAGAAACATTTCAAAACACCTATAATGGTTTTAGTTTTTGCTACACAAAAAGACACAAAAACACATGCAAAATAAATGAATTACTTTAGAACAACTTCACGACAGCAGCATATAATAAAAATACTGCTACTACTACTACTACTACTAATAATAATAATTATTGTTATTGTTATTATTATTATTATTATTATTATTATTATTATTATTATTATTATTATTATTATTATTATTATTTACAGATCGTTTTAGTATATTTATATTTAAATATAATATATTTAAAATATCTCACAGAGAGCAAATCACATGTTTCAGGTACAGGAAGAATTTATCAGACGAGGACTTCCCAGCAACTTCACCATGCATTTGAGAAACTTTCGTAAAATGGCACCGTGAGAGATAATGACAGCATTTCTGCACACAAGCACATGGTTTTAGGATTCATTTTTTTTTTTTTTTTTTTTTTTTGCATGTTCTTTGTCCTATTGATAACAGAAATTTTGAATGTCACATGATTATCTTGTATTACATATTAACATTTTTAACATATAAGACTATAGACATGCATTTCGCTTTTTGATTCTTGTTTTTAATAAATAATGATTAAAATACAGTAGGTTGATTGTATTCATACTATCAGAATGTATTATTATTATTATTATTATTATTATTATTATTATTATTATTTCTTTTTATTATTATCTAATTATTATTTACTATTTCTTTTTTTTTTTTTTTTTTTTTTGAATAATCAAACTGATCCAATATTTGTGTCATTTGTTGTTGCAATGATTTGTTTATTTGGCCCGAGGCACTGGGATAGGCTTCAGCATCCCTGCAATAATAGGACAATCAAATTGGAGAATAGATAGTATAATAGTAAATAAAATGTACTTGGTAATCTATTAGTCATCAACCAAACATAATGATAAATCAACTTTTTTTTTTTTTTTTGTCAGCACAATACAGTACAGTGGAATGATACAGTACACCAGTATTCATTGGAACAACCACATTAAGACAGATATTTGACATGACAGACATTACGTGACATGATTTTTTTTCTGATTACATGGTCATGTGATATTCTATATGATACTATTTGTAGGTTTATCATACATTACAATAAATAATCACAAAAAAAAAATTTTCTTTCTTGTTCTGGACCTAGAAATGTCACAGTGGTGTAAATGAAGCAGGAAAGTGGATCTAAGTGCAGAAAATTTTAAAGGTGCAGTATGTAATATTGACAGCTAGTGTTGAAATTGGTACTATAGTCCACATTCAAAATATTGGAGAGCGTTGTTTCCCCCTCCTCCTCAGACTCGGCACTCACTCAGGTTTGCCGGATTGAGGTCATGCATCATGTTGATCGAGCGCAATTGACAATGATAGGTGGAGACTTACACGCTGTAAATTGATGAGTTGATTTATCCGCATTTTAACCCTTTCACATGTATGATCACACCAGTGTGATCAGATGTGGCTGGTCACCGAAGCATACGATCACACCAGTGTGATTAGACCGGTCAGTGCATCACATGATCAACTGCTGAATTCAAATGTGCTTTTGTGGGGCTGAGCCAGAGAGAGACGCACTCAGTGCTTGTAATATACGGTGGGTACTGAAAGTATTCAGACCCCCTTAAATTTTTCACTCTTTGTTATATTGCAGCCATTTTTGCTCATTAATATACACACAACACCCCATACTGACAGAAAAACACAGAATTGTTTACATTTTTTGCAGATTTATTAAAAAAGAAAAACTGAAATATCACATGGTCCTAAGTATACAGACCCTTTGCTTTGACACTCATATATTTAACTCAGGTGCTGTCCATTTTTTCTGATCATCCTTGAGATAGTTCTACACCTTCACTTGAGTCCAGCTGTGTTTGATTATACTGATTGGACTTGATTAGGAAAGCCACACACCTGTCTATATAAGACCTTACAGCTCACAGTGCATGTCAGAGCAAATGAGAATCATGAGGTCAAAGGAACTGCCTGAAGAGCTCAGAGACAGAATTGTGGCAAGGCACAGATCTGGCCAAGGTTACAACAAAATTTCTGCTGCACTTAAGGTTCCTAAGAACACAGTGGCCCCCATAATCCTTAAATGGAAGGCGTTTGGGATGACCAGAACCCTTCCTAGAGCTGGCCGTCCGGCCAAACTGAGCTATCGGGGGAGAAGAGCCTTGGTGAGAGAGGTAAAGAAGAACCCAAAGATCACTGTGGCTGAGCTCCAGAGATGCAGTCGGGAGAAAGTTGTAGAAAGTCAACCATCACTGCAGCCCTCCACTAGTTGGGGCTTTATGGCAGAGTGGCCCGATGGAAGCCTCTCCTCAGTGCAAGACACATGAAAGCCTGCATGGAGTTTGCTAAAAAACACCTGAAGGACTTCAAGATGGTGAGAAATAAGATTCTCTGGTCTGATGAGACCAAGATAGAACTTTTTGGACCTAATTCTAAGCGGTATGTGTGGAGAAAACCAGGCACTGCTCATCACCTGTCCAATCCAGTCTCCACAGTGAAGCATGGTGGTGGCAGCATCATGCTGTGGGGGTGTTTTTCAGCTGCAGGGACAGGACGACTGGTTGCAATCGAGGGAAAGATGAATGTGGCCCAGTACAGGATATCCTGGACGAAAACCTTCACCTTCCAACAAGACAATGCACACAGCTAAAATAACGAAGGAGTGGCTTCACAATAACTCCGTGACTGTTCTTGATTGGCCCAGCCAGAGCCCTGACTTAAACCCAATTGAGCATTTCTGGAGAGACCTGAAAATGGCTGCCCACCAACGTTTACCATCCAACCTGACAGAACTGGAGAGGATCTGCAAGGAGGAATGGCAGATGATCCCCAAATCCAGGTGTGAAAAACTTGTTGCATCTTTCCCAAAAAGACTCATGGCTGTATTAGATCAAAAGGTGCTTCTACTAAATACTGAGCAAAGGGTCTGAATACTTAGGACCATGTGATATTTCAGTTTTTCTTTTTTAATAAATCTGCAAAAATGTCAACAATTCTGTGTTTTTCTGTCAATATGGGGTGCTGTGTGTACATTAATGAGAAAAAAAAAATTAAATGGGTTCTGAATACTTTCCGTACCCACTGTACAACAATTATTCAGTGTTTTCAACTGCATAATGTTTATTTCAGGTTTCAGACACTTAAATACACATAAGTACCAACAAAACATAATTTAGAGTTTGTAAAATACACACTGATGTCTATGGGAGTGGCAGTAATAATCCTTTCCATTATGATTAGACATGTTGTATTCATATCAGATACACATTGTATAAGTAACTTTAAAGCTTACTCTAGTTCACTGGCCACTTACTTTCATGTATTTCGGGAGAAGTGGATGAATTCACGTGTTATTCACGTGTTGTAAATCCAATAGATCCGATTCTTTGACCTGTGGCACAAACTAAAATGGCGGCGCCCATCGCACATATAGCTCAACTAACGCGATCATTATAAAGGTGTTGCACAACAAAATGCATCCACTTGCCCATATTTGGCAATCAGAATATCAGATATTTCATGCTATAGCTAACAAATTTGTGATAATGTTTTATAAAAAAGGAAAAATTAAATAAAAGCAGATCATCAATCATACAGCACTATTGTTACTGTGCTGTGTCACATGACAAGCAATGATGCGTCACCATGGAAACAAAGTAATGGTCGCCTTGAAAAAGCTGGGGGAGTCAGGCAGAATATTTTAAACTTAACTGCAAAAGGGTTAATATGCTCCTATTCATAGAGATTTTTAGATGGATGCCGAGGCTTTTTAGGTCGGGTAGAATCTGCAATCTCTGACCCAGTTTGTTTGCTGGGTTCCATGGCTGCAATACACTGTTTTCCGCCAACTGTCAACCCGGGGTGTCGAAACTGGCAGTGTGCGGTATCGCACAGACCAAAACAAAAACAGACATTTCGATATGGAACACATATTTCAAAGCAAAATATCTGGCTGTAGCATTGCTTTCAGAGAAACTACACTACTACAAGCATGTTTCCTATATAAGAACGCCTTAACACCAAACAACGCATACACAACAACTGATAAAACACAAGTGAAAAACAAGGCCTAAAAATACACCAGCATAGACAAGCTAAACAAGTTAACAAGAAGTAGTGGCTAATAGGAAACACCTGTGGAGAACTGATCAACAAGAAAGACTACAAACTGACTACAAATAAAGCAGAGGAAACACTTTAACATAAAAGTCCACTGACAGACACAAAGCACATGTGACAATAAAGACCAGGGCTGAGTTCAGCCCTGACAAAACGTTGCAAAACGTTTTTTAAATAGAAACAGTGGTGTGTTGAACACCTTCTTTGCGTTCTTTTTGAATAAATTTTGGACTTGAATCGGTATAAAAACATGTTTAATACTGCAAAACATGCTCGATGTTACAGTCACTGCCCTTGCCGTCCAGAATAAAAGTGTGAAGGGATTTGTGGTTCCTAATTATTGTGATCCAACATTTGCCTCACATTTCAGGATGAAAAGACAAACATGTCTTCTAATATCTTAAATTGTTGTGTATACCGAGCTGCAGCGGATACATTTGTAAACGGCTTTACTTGGACCCATTGTGCGAGCTGTCTCTTTAATACTGTTGCTGCTGATTGGGCTGACATTTTTGACACACCCACCAAACAAGAGAAAAGGTATCTCAAAGCCCGTTGCACACCGGGTTCAACCCGGAAAACATGGCAAAACGTTGCGCACCGGTTTGAGCGTGAACGTGCCCCAGAATTGATCAATGAACAGTTTACTGTAGTTAAATCTTGTCAGCCAGAATAATATAATCAGCCATATCAGCCAATCAGATTATAGTTTTGTGATTCACACAGTGAGCAACCAAAGGAAGAGATAGATATTATCTTGTGATATAAACAAATACAATTATATTATATAAATTATTTCTGAAAAGGATGTGAATCTTTGTGTGTGTGTGTGTGTGTGTGTGTGTGTGTGTGTGTGTGTGTGTGTGTGTGTGTGTGTGTGTGTGTGTGTGTGTGTGTGTGTGTGTGTGTTTGAAAAAATACTATAGATAATTTGTATCAAAATACATTTAAGTTTTGCATAACCATTTTCAAAAAAACAGTTACTCATTATTAGGATGCTGATTTCCTGTAAGAACTAGTTCAGACATACTCTCCGACCACAACTTTCATCCACACAAGCTGCAGACATCAGAGAGAATGGCTCCATTTAGCACTGGGTGAGCACATTTTTCTGCATTCCTACAAGTAAATATAGACTTGATTCTAAAATGAATTTTCAATAGTGAGGCGTTCAGAATTGAGTCAACTTGAAAGGTTGGAAAGTCAGTTAAAGCCCAGGGAATCAAGACCTCAGAAAACTCTCATTTGATTCAACATCATTGCTAATATTCAACTAAATCACATAAAGCGAATCCAGACATCAATTGTTCACTGTGCACTGTAAAAAGAACATATGCAGTTGTTGCTTCAAGGTATTTGTACCTGATTCTACCTATTAATTATAATTTTGTTGTTGTAACCTAATTCAGTCAGGTTTATTTAACATGAAACAAGGGAATGCTGTTTTAACTTAATTGACCCAATGGCCCAATATACAATTTCCAATTAAAACTCAGGAAGAACACATTTGACACATGCGCACTATATGACTGCACCAGACCAATAGAGGGCAGTATACTCATCACTTGTGTCAGCTACAGGACATCTGCTCTGAAGGACAAAGAAGAAGAAAAGGTATGTGTTTGTCTGCTCCTTTTTGATCAGCAAATTTTGCTTAAATGTGAATTTTTGGTTTGTGGTTATTATACATATTTTGTTGTATCACAGGGAAAATCATAATTGACAGGGTTACTCTTCAGCACAATGCTAACCACTACATTCAATAACAGAAACTCCTCTAAATGTCCAACATAACCGAACATTAAACATTAACATTAACTACCAACATCTTTCCCTTTAATGAAAAACATATAAAATAATAATTTTTTGCGTTCCCTTGCAAATCGTGCTGCACTCCAAAAAAAACAGTTTTACATAATTGTCATTAACAATCAATTGTTGTAATGTGTTTCATTTAATCACATTAAATTAAATTAAATTTGTAAAATGTTAAGTTAACGTGTAATGTGTTGGGACTACATGATTCATTTCTGTTGCATTGACATTTTGAGGTTACCATTATCGTGAAGAGTAGACTTTGTGGTTAGGTGTGGGTGGCAACATGAAATAATAGTATACTGTTCTCAATGAGCTGTAACTGAGCTAATGCCCAGTGTTTTTTTTTTTTTTTTTTTTTTTTTTTTTAAACACTTGAAAACATTCTACAAATGTCACTTGGCATGTGAACAAGTAATGTGCTGGCTATTAGTTTTTATAGAAATAAATAAAAGATTTAGTTTGAGTGTCAGCACATCATTTAATCCCACTTGTCACAATTATGACCACAATTTATCCTCACATATTTTAGTGTGGTATTAAAAGCAACTATTATTATGATCATTTATAACGCATATTTAAGATTTCTTAAGATGTCCAGTTCTGAGCAGGTCTAACATTGTTGGGTAGTTTGGTCATGTGACCACACACATTTATTTCTTGGTACTGCCATTTTAACACGGTGCTGATGTGAAGGCTCAGAAATGACAAGTTTACTTAAGTTAATTTTTGAATAGCTCATAAAGTTTTGCACACAACATCATTAAAGGGGTATCTATACATAGATAGATAGATAATGAAATTATATCTAATCTATCTATCTATCTATCTATCTATCTATCTATCTATCTATCTATCTATCTATCTATCTATCTATCTATCTATCTATCTATCTATCTATCTATCTATCTATCTATCTATCGTTTCAGTTTATAATGAAGTTTATAATAATTACCTTCCGGTTTCCTATAATTTATGTCATTTTGTCATCATTTTATTTGATTATTTGTGCTGTACTGCTGCATTGGAATGCTATTTTGAATGTCTTTTTGAAAGTGAGCCTGACAAGGTTTACATCTTTGTTAATGGAATAAAACACTAACCCAGTCTTTAAACTAACTGCTAGAGTTTTGTCATTTTATAAATGCATAAACACCATAGACCTAGACTCCTGTTTTCTACCACGGTCACAATTGTGACCAGGCATAAAACTCCTTTATTTTTCATGGACTTTTCAATTATGTTTCACACAATTGACATTTGATTTTTAATATCCTTACAAATCCCATACAAATTCATATAAGCCATCTCTGGGAAAAATGTGGGATTAAATAGGTTAAGCTCAACTCTTCACCACAATGGTAAAAAAAAAAAAACTTCTACAAACTCTTTTCAATGTTCAAAATAACTAAACATTAAACACTTAAACTCTAACAGGTCTTTCGATTTTCTTAAAAACACAGGAACTACAGATCCACTGCCCACTTACTTATGCAATCTGCAGAAAAAGCCACTGACAAAATACAGAAAAGCAGAACGATACAAACAATTTAAGAACAGTAACTCAAGAAAGTATTTCATTTACAAGAGAAATGTAAATAAGTGTAATGTTGTTATAGTTTATGGAGTATAAATAGACTCTTGTCATTAAATGTGCACCCCCCCAAAAAATGTTTTAAATGCTCCAAACTAGTGTCCCCATGAATATTGATGAAAACAAGACATAAAATGTTAGTAACACTTTACTATACATTTCTGTTAGTTAACATTAGTTAATATAAGTACATTAGTTAACTTGAACTAATGAAAAGTACTTACATGAAACATGAAAAGTACTTGCAAAGCATTTCTTAATCTTAGTTCATGTTATTTAATGGACCTGAGCTAAAAGCAAACTATAAATAAACATATTTTATTAACTAATGTTAAAATATTAATAAACACTGTAAAAAATGTTTTGCTCATTGTTAATCACCTGATGGCTCAGGCTCTACATCCATGGGCACCAGATTCAGGGAGCAGACATCCTGTCGAGGCAGGGGCTGAGGCCCTGAGAAGGGAGACTCCATCCCGAGGTGGTGGAGCTCATATGGAGCTCAACGTGGCTGTGCTCCGTCTGTTGAGGCCATGATCACTCTAGAGCTCCCTGTGCAGGAAACAAACCGGTTTCCTCCGTGGTGCGTTGGAGCAGGAGGAGTATGGTGGCTTTTTAGCCTTGTATTAGGGGTATCCATACAAGAGGTGTATGTGCTCGTTTGTTGTGCTCGCCTGATTTCACACAAGACAGGCACTAGTCACTATGGTGGCATTGGTATAGACATTCCTGCAGCGCCAATCTTGACGCAACACGAATTCCCTTGAAAGGGAACGCCTCGGTTACGGACTGTAACTGTAACCTGAAGAGGGAACAAGAAGTTGCGTGGCCTTGCCATACTTCCGGCGTACCTGTGATCGACTTGCTTCAACCTATCAGAAGCTGACTATGTTTGGTCTGGGTGCGCTTTATAGCTCCCTGCCATAACGTCACACGCATATATGCCATTGGACTGATTTCACAAATGCTTCACAATGCAATCACGCAGTGCGTTCCCACAGCGTCAATCTCGACGCAACGTCTCATTCCCTCTTCAGGGTTACGGTTGTAAACGAGGTGTTTTATCAATGTTTATGAGAAATTTTATTTGAATATATCATTATAAGAAATTTATAAGAACATTTAATATGAGAAAGACCAGTATGAACTCCATTGAGTTCCTTTGAACTCAAAACTCATTACTGCTCAAAACAGTCTAAATGTATGAAACTAAATATTAAGTTTTTAACAAAACATCAGTATTACTCAGAAATGTTTTCAAACTAAATGTATTCTTCTTGCATAAACTTTTACTTTCAGATGAAAAAAAGAAAAAGAAAAAGATAAACAGCCTGAATCTCTTTTTCATGCTGCAATGGTTCATCCATGTGGCAGCAGAGTGAAATGTAAACTTCTTTTTCAAACCCTCTTTCCTTATTTTCAAATTTAGATTATTTGGACTGTGTGTGTGAGTGTAGGAAAGAGGTTAAATGTATTCTATTATTCTCTCTAAGTAATTTTAGACTAATATAATTAATAGATAACAAAAATCTGCATACATTTGCCACGTCAAAACAAACCCAAATATATATATATTGAGAGTCTTTAAGGGTTAGTCTAAATTAATGGGTAATCATATGAAGTGATCGAGTCTCTTCAGAAACTTTGGACTAAACTCAATTCATATGGATTAGTTTTATGATCTCTTTAGGAACTTTTTGAAGTGTCAAAGTGGTAGTTGTGTAGCTGTCAATGGAGGGACAGAAAGCTCTCAGATTTCATCAAAAAGATCTTAATTTGTGTTCCAAAGATGAACAAAAGTCTTACAGGTTTGGAACGACATGAGGGTGAGTAATTAATGACAGAAATGAGAGTTTTGGGTGAACCATGCCTTTAACAAGTTTTATGTGCATGCTAAAACTTGTCATGCATAAATTGAAAACAGAATGAAATAAAAGATCTAATCGCTGGCAGTCACTTTTATTAAACATAAACTTAAAAAAAGACACCTCTCAGGCTATCACAGACTTAGAAACCACAAACAAACCAACCAGTATGTTGTGATAAGAACAGGCAAATGAACAGAACAAAACACAGGGCTTAAATACAATGAGAACCCAATCAATGAAATGAACAACAGGTGTAGAGATTAATCAAATCAATGAGAGACCTCATTCTGAGAATCTGAACTAACCGAAAGCTGAAAACTTTTTAGGTGTTTTGGCTGTTCTTTCACATGACAACAGCATTTTGGGGGCCTGAAAAAGCAAACTTTTTGAAAAGTTTTAGACAAAGTTTTTGAAATCGATATCACTATCTTCTCCATGTAAACTACAAAAACGGTAAAAATGGTGATTGTATGCACATGTGTATTAAGTGTTCAGTCTGTAAAGGAATGCGTATGTACGTGGGTGCATAGTGTTTCTTTACAAAGTGATAATACATTTTTAGTTGTTATTTGCGAATCCGTGTGAATGGGGATTGGTTGAAATGTTTCTGTTTTTCTGAAAAAATAAGATGTGTAAAAGACATGTGCCCAAAAGCCACAGAATACAAACACAATGCAGAACACCTGTGACAAAACTGTGGATTTTTTAAAATTATTATTATGTACCTCTTCCGGGTCAAACCAAATCCAAATTGTTTTTGCTGAAACGAGACCTAGTACAGATTAGGAATTTTGTAGAAAATGCATGTCACTGTTTTAAAACATTAAACATTGCATAATGAATTCTACAGTATACACTAGGACAATTACTGTAAGAGTACAAATTCTGTCACTGGGGCAGTACCCTTTAAAAATGTACTAATAGTGTCATTTAGATACTAATATATACACTTTAGGTAATGTACTTTATGTACTTTTGAGGTACTAATAATGCACCCTTTATGAATAAATAAGGTACACCTTTTGAAAAGGTACAGTACTGCTGTCACGACTACCAGTCCCGCAATCTCCCTCAGTAACACTCAACGGGCACCCTCGCCTGAATACTGACTGTCTCCCGAACTCCAAATCCCATAATTCCTCACTCTAGCACTGATTCCCATTGCACCTGTGAGTAATGATCACACACAGCTGTTACTCATTCCCAGCCCTATTTTAACTACACTCACAGTACACTCTGTGCGAAGTCTTGTTTCACTGTTGTGTGTATCTCTGAGTGGTTTACAGAAAGTTATCCTGCCCGTGTTTACGACCTCTGCTGTATTCTGTCTTTGATTGTCTGCTGCCTACCCATTGATCTTCTGCCTGTTTCCTGGATTTCGTATCGTCTGCTGCCTGCCCCTGACCTCTTGCCTGGCTCCCTTCTACGCCTTGCCTACCCTGCTACACTGTCTTCACTGGCATTGGACCCTTGGCTGTTGACTTTGTTTAATAAACTGTTGCAAATGGATCTGACTGAGTCTGATGATTCACAACAACTGCCCCTGTGACAGCTTTTTTTCTCCTGCATTGTTCGTGACAACTTATAAAATCCTGTTTTTCTGTTCTGAGAGAACAGAGACTGCTGTTAAACTTCCTTTCACATTAGTTTTTCTCAGTTGCTTAGGTGCATTTCTCAGATCACAACTGGAAAAAAAAAAAAAATACTTGTTCAACCTCCACATCATATAGTCACTTATGCACATCATGAAAGCAATTTCTCATTCCTTTGAACAAATTGTAAATTATTCAGTACACTCATGCAATTGATCATGTTCAATTTCCTACATTATCAATTGCTTATGTCATGTTGATCAAAATATATTATACTGATTCTCTGTTGAATAGTCTTACCCCTAAAAACATCTAGGCATCAGTGTTCCTTCCTTGCATAAGTCCTTGCAGTTTTTCTTAGTCGCTTTGCATTTCTCAAATCATCTTTAATATTTGCGAAGTATGTACATTTCTCGAAACCGTTTGTACAAACAGCACCACGCAATGGATTACCAGCAAAAACAACTTACTCAAAATCTTTAGTTCATGTCTCAAAAGTCATGTCTCGTGTCATGTATTTTGTCAATGAACATATCAGTTCAAAGAAAAATTGTGTGCACATCCAACAAACTTTTTGCAGGTGCTACTTGAAGTCAACAAGAATCTGCACAATGCCACTGCTGCTCCCAAAGATTTATTTAAAAAGAAACAACGTTTCGACCCAAAGCGACCCCTGACGAAGACCCCTTGGGTCAAAACGTTGTTTCTTTTTAAATAAATCTTTGGGAGCAGCAGTGGCAGTGTGCAGATTCTTGTTGACTTCAAATGAACATATCAGTGCCATCAGAAGTCCTTGTGTCATTGTTCACAAACAAAATGCTTAGTCATGTTGTCAATATAACAGTGCACTCTGTATTACCTGATGTAAAAGTACAAATTTACACATATGTGGGATAATAGTCTTACCCCTCAAAACATCTATTAGTTCATCGAATAAGTCATTAAATGCAAAATGGTTGATCTAGTTGTCATAAACTGTTAAGCATATTTTCTACACATTTCTATTAGACTTTTTGTAAATGTGCCATGATGCAGGTGAAGCTTGAATTTCAGTAATGAAGAGAAATGTAAAGCATTAGGTCAACCAATGATCAACCAGTTCTCTAAAAGAGCTCTGAGAGATGCATCTCATGAAGCTTCATTTGGCAAGCATATAGACAATAATTTCTGACAATGGAAGAACAACAAAGAAACAAACAGAAGATTAAGGATGCATGGTGAAAGAGTAGGGAGGCAAAACAGACGAAGCGTTAGAAGAGGCCATGGATGAATGCATGTTTCTGATGAAATATGGGCCACTAATGTAGGCCATGTTGTTAATCATGACCTGACAATGGCCGAGGCGTGTCAAAAGGTATAGATGAATGCTGGGAGAGCAACGTTGTCTTCAATCATTCAAACATTGTACACAGAACAGGTATGCAACAAAGCAATGTGAACTGAGATGCAATGGTTCATATTACAGTCCACTTGCAAAACACATGAATTTAAAGAACACAAGAATTCTTTAAAAATCTTTTGAGTCCTCTGATCCAGAGGCATTTGTTCAAACTCAAACCAGACTGGCTAATACACTTCTGAAAAAGTATTTGTTTTGGATTGAGATGATTAAACAGGGCAGGTGTAGATATAATAAGAACAGAAAATGCAGTACAACAAATTTGATTTGAATGGTTTCCTCTTTTCCTCTTTCTTTATCCACCGATCAACTTATTATGTGTCAAATCCAATGCACTTTTTATCATGCCTGCCTGCTTGTTTTCCAGGCGTCATCTTGAGCAATGGAGGCAAAGTGCTGCCTGTAGTTTATTTTCAGCTGATTAATTTGACCTGCACTGTTTTTATTTTCCACGCACCTGATGACTGATTGACTTATTGTGGATGGGTGAGACTTAAGAAGAATGAGTTCACTTCCTCCAGCTCTTCCGGGGGAACCCTGAGGCGTTCCCAGGCCAGCCGGGAGACATAATCCCTCCAGCGTGTCCTAGGTCTTCCCCAGGGCCTCCTCCCGGTGGGACATGCCTGGAACACCTCCTCGGGAAGGCGTCCAGGAGGCATCCGAAATAGATGCCCGAGCCAGTTGAAGTATTGATGATGTCGTTGATGTTGCTCCTCCACATCAACGGCTCTACTCTGAGCTCCTCCCGAGTAACTGAGCTTCTTACCATATCTCTAAGGGAGCGCCCAGCAACCCTGCGGAGAAAGCTCATTTCGGCCACCTGTATCCGGGATCACCTTTCTTTCCCATTCTGACATTCAGTTTGGAGTTTGTCTTGACCAGGACCACACCCCTAAATGCATTGAAGCAACTGCCATATGATTGGTTGATTAGATAATTGCATTAATGAGAAATTGAACAGGTGTTCCTAATAATCCTTTAGGTGAGTGTATATGGGGGCCGGCTCTATTACTTCTGCTTTTTGGTCTCTGAGGACCTCATTCCCTTTCTCAGACCCCCACTGATTGAATTTGACTTTGAAATATGTTAAGAACTAATGGAAACAAATGGGAGAGCAGGCAGTACTGTGAATAATGATATTCATTTGTATAGGTTTTTGCTTTGGCTGAATGCCAAAGAGAGCCAGCAGTATGACTTTTATGTTATTGAAGTAACTAGGTGGATGAAGACAGGCCAAATGGCCCACATTACTGCACAGATCTCAGGCTTCATCTACTTTACTTATTAAGCGGTCGATCAACTTAACACAACACATCATGACTAGCACCACGAGAACGTGTATTCAGAGGAGGGGGGTAGAGGTCTTTCTAAAATGCAACTACTCTGCAATTGTACTGTATATTGAATCAAATACTAACCATTTCTTACATCTCTCTGTAGTGTGGGATTAATAGAAATAAGCGCTTCCCCTGTTTTATTTTGTCATGTTGGATGGTTTAACAATGTTGGATTTTGAAAGAATTGAAAATAATCAAAGATATTTGATTTTGTAAAATGAACAAAGACATTTGCTTTACTGTTTTCAACCCCCATCTCTCTCCAGGAGGGCCATTTGGAATTCCTAAAGACAAAGAAATGCTGAAGGCCTGTAGGCCAAATGTGTGTCACACCTGTAACACCGTGGGGGAAGTTTGGTCTGATTGGTCAGTTTGAATGGTTCACGTTAGGGTTTCACATGGTCAAGGAATAGATAAAAGAAGATTGTAACTGTTGCTCTGTCTCTTTTTTTCTCTGGCTCTCTCCTTTGCTCTCTTCTCTTCTCTTCTTTGTCTCTCTCTCTCTCTCTCTCTCTCTCTCTCTCTCTCTCTCTCTCTCTCTCTCTCTCTCTCTCTCTCTCTCTCTCTCTCTCTCTCTCTCTCTCTCTCTCTCTCTCTCTCTCTCTCTCTCTCTCTCTCTCTCTCTCTCTCTCTCTCTCTCTCGTGTAAAATTCATGCTGGAGTACGATTAATGGTATAAGTTTTCATCATCTCATACATTTATTTTGTAACTATTTTAAGTGTAACCATAACTAGATTTTGTCATTAAATTCTTTCAATTACAAATGATGTGCTAACTAGTTTTGATTTGGTATTGACTTTGAAGTGTTACCTATTGCAATACAATATAGTCACATTATAGCCACGCTCTCCCACATGTTTAGCTATTGTAACTGCGCTTATTTCCGTCGTTGGTATAAGCTGCAGTGGGTGGTAAAGACAAGAAATGTACAGTTTTCTATCATCTTGCTGATAACGTTTCTTTAGTCATTCGGCAACCCTGCAGTCAGAACGCTGTAGAGGATCCACCCTTACAGATGGTGCGAAACCCGGGAATCCCTTGCAGTGAATCTTCTGAAATTCATCAGAATGAGGACATTTTTTCACAGTTGATCGTGAATGGATTAAAGCTGACCTTTTGACCAAGGAATTGGTAAGTCTGTTTTCATTGTTTATGAATTGCATGAAACAGAAATTAGAAGGTTTTAAATAGCTTCAATAGTCCCATTACTGTACAATCCGAGAATATTCAGATTATCTCCTCGGGGATGGAAGGAAAATTTCTGATAACAGTGACTTATTGTTTGCTTTATGGAGTGAAAAAGTTGAGCCTACCTTGTCCAAACTCAAGACAGAGTATATTGGAATTAAAAGTTCAGATGATGAAATGATTCGATGGTGGGACATAATTGGCAAACACCAAAAGAAATCAAAACATGGTAAAATAATTGAGGCTTTAAACTTCATAAGTTTTAAAAGGCTACATAATGTGATACCATTTCTATTATCAAGTGTAGATGAGAAATGTAAAGAAGTGCATTCTAAAAATGCAGAAGCAGAAAAGTCTGAGGCAAAGATTCAAGATCTTCAAGCACAGCTAGATAAATTACTAGCTGAGCAGTTAGCCCTGACTGAAAAGTGTAAAAATCACAAGGAGACCATTGCAGATCTCAAGGCTATGCTAAATGCTAAAAAGTTAATGTCTCCCAAAACGCTTAACAGCGATGGGACTAAAAAGCATGTTCACTTCTTAGATGAGCTGACTTGCTCTAATGAATCTGAAACGTTTAGTTCAGAAAATGCATGTGCAACTCAAGAAAGTGTGCCTATTTCAGTTCTTAAGGTGATGCAGTACCGTAATAGCGCAGAGTCATGTACCAGTACGCATGGTGTACAAGCATTAGAGAGTCATGAAAATCCTCAAACTCCAGGAGAACATAGCATTCAATCCTATGGCAAAGAGAACAGGTTTTGCAGTTCTTGTAGGAAAATAGGCCACTCAGAGGAGAGATGCTGGTCACTGGGTAAAGGTCGACCTCCACCTTATTTTCAGAAAAATAGGAAATCACTTTCTAAGGGTAAAGATCAGCGCTCATTTGCAGGTAAAACTCTTAGTGAGTTAACCGCAGTGTTCATGCAAGGCCTTCAGCTGTTAACCTCACTGGCTAGTGGACTAGCAGTCTCATAGCAGTGAGTTTAATAGCTAAACATCTAAATTGCAATGATCCTGTTTGTAATTTTCAAATTTGTAATTGTACTAAAGACATTGTGCGCATTGAACACACATTATAGTTGTTTGTGTTAATATATACACATAGACTAGTGAAGTTTATTCTTTAAAACACATGATTGCTTTATTGTAAGTGTTGTATGAAACACTTAGGATAAAGGTTGTTGATGCTTTGCATTCTAGGCCATGTATCTTGTGAAAATTGGAATAACTTGAATACTGGAATTGTTTAGCCATTTCCAGTTTCATGTGTTTCTATGTTGAATTTGTTTGTCTCCTGAGTGGAAACTCTGCTATTTTCCATATAGCTGCAGTAAAACCATGTACAGGAGCATAGAATTGCCATGTGGCTACAGTGTAATTTACAATTGCATTAACCATGAAAATGCTTTCATCACAGCAGGATTCAGTACCTTTGACCTTTGCACTTTATCATGCTCCCTAACAAAAACACTGGTGTGGGGAGATTTTGAGCCAGATCACACTTCACTCACATTCTCATGCGAGCTTCCTGTTACAACAGGACCAAATTTGCATCACAATTGTAAAACCTCCTTACCGTGTTTGGGGCATGATTTACACATAGCCACAGCTAAATGCAGCCACATAGATTTGATCTTCACAGACAAAGTCAAAGTCAAATCTACATCAGCCTCACAAAATGTATTCTATTTAATTTAAGTCTTTACATCTAAACTATTATAACTGTGAATTTCTCCCAGTTATTGTTTTTGTTTTTCTTCAGACTTACTAAATCAGTTAGTTATTATGTGTCTGACCAAGTTAAATATCAAAATTTACATGAATTTATGCATTTCTCATTCTTACCTAAGTGCAAACATTTATTTTATCATTGTATTGTAACAATGCATTTGATTTTGAACTTATTTGATTTCTGAGTCTTTGTCCATTTGACTTGCAACAATGTTTTTGGACATCTATGGAATTGAATTTCTGTATTTGGTTACACTGAATATTTTGCTGATACTCTTCATGAAAAGGGGATTTAAGCCAACAATGATTGTTGTTTTGTTATAATGCAATTTATTTTTAATGTTTCCAGAAACAATGTAAGAGCTTGTGAGATCTTCTTTTATTCTCAACCTTGACCACTTTATTAAGTACATCGATTTAATGGCTTATTGCCAGAGACTATTTTAATCTGACCACATCAAACTTCTGACCAATGACAAATACCATGTATGCTTTTGTTCTTTGTTGTGCTATATGTTCTTCTAATCACAGGATCCCTGCTGCACAAGTTCACATCCTGTGTCCTCAGAAAGAGGGACAAGCGTTTGCTCTAACCTTCAGTGACTGTTCTCAAGGTGTGAAGGATTCAATGGACGTTTTGCATATCAATGATTGGTGCAACACCATTTGATGGAGCCTTCTCATGCAGGACTGAGAGGAGAACAAAGACTGAAGACTGACCAGCTGCTTTTGCAACAAGTGTGGACGAGAAGTCTGAAGATAACATCTATACACAACAGAAAGCATGTCTTTGTGGACTGTGCCACCTTTGTACTCAATGATTGTGGCCAATGGTGCCAAGAGGGGACTGAAAGAATTGAAAATAATCAAAGATATTTGATTTTTGAAAATGAACAAAGACATTTGCTTTACTGTTTTCAACCCCCATCTCTCTCCAGGAGGGCCATTTGGAATTCCTAAAGACAAAGAAATGCTGAAGGCCTGTAGGCCAAATGTGTGTCACACCTGTAACACCGTGGGGGAAGTTTGGTCTGATTGGTCAGTTTGAATGGCTCACGTTAGGGTTTCACATGGTCAAGGAATAGATAAAAGAAGATTGTAACTGTTGCTCGGTCTCTTTTATTCTCTGGCTCTCTCTTCTTGGGGGCCTTCTCTTTGGCTCTTCTCTCCTTTGCTCTCTTCTCTTCTCTCTACTCTTTGCTGAATAATACAGCATCATGATACACAGTCTCATTTTGTGTCACTGTGTCTTGTAACTATTATAGTATTTCGAAGGACAAAAACATGAACTTTAACTATTGGCTTTCATCACGCCAGCTGTCACTTTACTTTGCGCAACGCCCTGGGGAGGCGTGAGGCCCTGTGCGTTCGCACTCTTGGCACAGCCCTTGCAACGTTACTGGACAAATTATTCAGGTCTCCCCAAAAGCACTGTAAAAGTATCACAGCAGCCAATTCATTAAAGAAATTATGCAAATGATTTAACAATGTGAAAATTTTACAATGCCCAACTGTGGTAATTTCACTTAGGAACCTTTTCAAGTCTTAAGTCAAGAAGTAATATTGTAACATGTCTGTCTGTTTAGTTTATCTTTAAGTTGTGTTTTCATCCTGTCACGTGTTACTTTTGTCTTAGTTTTCCGCCACTTGTTTGTCACCGTAGTTACCTTCATTAGTTATGTTGTTTCAGCTGTGTTCAGTTAATTAGCTCGTTTCAATTTGCTATTTAAGTTCTTCCCCTGTTCCTCACTCTTGTTCTGGTATTTGTTGTGTTTGAGTGTGTTGTCTTTGCTCTTCAGCCTTGTGTTTGTGTGTTAACATTAAAGTTTGTTATATTTGGATCTCCTGAGTCTACCGCTTGTTCCTGTGCAATCCACCATGACAAATATAGAACATTTTATTTTATAAGATTACTTTTTGCTAATTTATTAATAAGTACACACGGTAGTCTATAACTTAGGTTTATATAAGGCTAAGTAATATAGATAGGCTTATTTAATTAGGCTATATCTAGGGTTTGAATATTTACAAGTTAATAGATTTGATTCACGATTCAATTCAAAAGAGATTGTGGTGGAGAAAATGTTCCTTTTTTTGGTCAGAAAATTCACAAATTATTTTTCTAATTAGTATTCCATGACATGTGGTGATAAAAGATTGCTGTGCGTGGAGAGAATTCTCATGGAAGAATATTATATGATTTGTTTTTGGTTTTTATTACCCCGAAGAAAATATTTACAGAATGGTAAACCGGAATCTGCACTCTGTTGGAGACAATGTAACAATTCTATGGCTGATTATTTTCACATATTTTGGAAGTGTCCAGCAATTCAGTCTGTTTGTTTAGAGATAGTCACTGAAATAAAAACTGATAATGGGATTCGAAATGTAGAACAGCTTTGGTACTATATATTTAGGAAACTGATCTCAATACTCAAGACAAGTACCTACTTAAAGTATTATTGGTTGCTGGTAAAAAAAAAAAAAAAAAAAAAAAAAACAATAACTAAGAAATGGTTGCATGAGAATCTACCAACAAAAGAAGAGTGGATCAGGATTGTAAGAGATATGCATAATATGGAAAAACTGACCTTCTCTCTAAGATTAAACATGGATACATTTTACAAGTACTGATCAAAATGGTTAATGTATAGGAGTGTGGATTGGGCATAAGGACATATTGTAAGTGTACTGACTTTTTTTCTCTTTTCTGAGACCTTTGGGAGAGAAACACCTGATATAAAATTAACTGTATATGAACACCATAACTGCACGTGATACCTGTAACTGTATGCGATACCCATTGTGACCTGTCTGTTCCTTTTTTTTTTTTTTTACAAAAATCCACATATACATAAAGAGTGCTACACGTGTCTGAACTGAGAGGGCGCGCGCACGCAGGGAACAACCTGGGACAGACCTGTCTCAATTTATTCGCACATGAAACTAGTTGAGGAACTAGTTATATATATATATATATATATATATATATATATATATATATATATATATATATATATATATATATATATATATATATATATATATATATATTGTATTTATTTATTTTTGTATGGTACCTTACCTGGTGAATAATTCGAGTTTTAACATTTTAATCGATTCACGTTTTAAAAAATTATGCATCTGAATCGGCAGGAAGCATTTCTAAGTTAAGCATCGAGCAGACTAAGGTTCTCCTTTATCACACCTTGCACACTGTTACCATGCAACCCTCCAGACAGGCTTTTTATCATTGTGTGCTACTGTCTCCACCTGCGTGTTATAGCTGTGGAGTAATGAATGAATCCATCTCCACATAGTGACCGCACTTCCACCATTGGACCAGACGGGGCAATATATCATTTTGTGATTGCACAAATATCTATACTTCACTCAAAAAATGCTAGGTTGTTTCAATCCAAATTCGGGTCAAATATGGACAAACCCAACCTTTGGGTTATTTTTTAAATTACATTTTTAACCCAATGGTTGAGTTTGTCCATATTTGACCCAAATATTTTACCCAGCAAGAGTGTTCTCATAAGAAAGAATCTATTCACACACAGTGGGGTCCAAATGTCTGAGGGCGCACGTTCAAATGCTTTTATAATTCAATAAAAATAAAAAATATAATATTTAATTGGAAAAAAAATCAGTTTATAGCATTAGCATAACAATTTTAGTCACTTGAAAGCCCACCCCATCTTCTACAGAAAATTACAACCTTGAAACACATTAGCTGGTGAAACAAACATAGGCTTTAGGCACAGGTTTTAATGCAGTTTTATTTCATTTCATAACCCTCACACACACCAACTGATTAAAATGAAATGAGACTCTATAAGGTTCGAAATGCCACAAATGGTCCCTCCGTTTGACTTCTGGGTGGATGGCGTTGCGTGTTTTATGAGACCTGTCTAGCTGGGTGAGTTTGTTTACCTGTAATTTCCTGCTGCTGGTGTGGAACCTCTATTAAAACTCTACTAAAGGTCAGAAAGAAAAGGCCAATCACTCCTAAAAAAACGTACATTGATTACTTAAAGTTCATTTAGAGACTATGTGAAAACATAAGACAAAATCGGTTTCTAAAGGATTTCCGAAGAACTCTGTTATTACATACAAACCCCATAGTGTGGTGTTTTAATCTCTGCTGTCGTTATATATAGAACTGCATCACAAACTTTCTTTTTAAGGATTGTCTAAAACATTTAACACACATTTAATTTACTGATTAATAATATTGATTCTGATACACTTGGAGCTGTTTACATATAGCCACCATGTCAGACAGCTAAAATAGGTGTGAAAACATCAATTTCTTTTTGTTAAACCTCACCAACAGGGATGGATTTATATAATACCCAGGAGACCTATAAGTTCCCTTCTCCTCATTGCCAATGGAAAAAATATGTAAAACCTTGTGCTAGCCATTGCATGCTACATGAATCATATTATACTATATGCATGCCTGCCATTGCATGTAAACATCAGACTTCGCACAGCCAGTAATTCCCAGTGAATACCTGAAAACTCATTGGTTTTGATATGTAAGGGAAATATCTAATTATGTGTCCCTAAGTCATTTATTATCCATAACCATTGATGCAGAAAATGTAATTTCAGGTTTGTTATAATGGTTGGTGCATTTTTAGAGAGACTTTTGCATATATTCAACCTGGTGATTTTTCTGCTTGCAGGGATGGTATATGGACTGAATATGTAAATCATTCAATTCATTTCTTTTATAAACTGATGCAGTTTAGACATTTGTTAGTAGCAAATATTGGACCATCGGACAAGTTTCTCTTTCTTTCTTTTGTATCTTAATATTTATGAATTCCTTAATAATAAATAGGCTACATAGTATATAGTTTTGCATGCCACCTTCTAAAACAAATACAACAGTCTAAATAAAGCATAAAACAAATACAAACTGTCAAATACATTTCTCATCTGTCTCAGCAAAGCTATTGAATACAGATTGGAAAGACGTTTGGGATTCAGAGATTTTGGATTATTCACAGCAAAGCATTTCCATTCAATAAGGCATTTTAATCCTCTCAAAAACTATTCAACATGAGAGCCGGCACAATACTTCAAATTTTAATGTGTTCTCTAAACAGTCCGGTGCTTCAATTTAAAATTACAATTGCAAAATAACACCTCGTATTCTAAAGCCACAACATTTGTTTTCCTTTTTTTTTTTAAAGAGTGGTCACTGGACCATTAGGTATTTGCACTATATTTATTTATTATTTATGTTGGAATATGATTAAAAGCCTTTTTGATCACCTCAAAGATCACCACAATAATTTTGAGATGCTTTAAAAAGAAAATACATTGTCAGAGATCTCCACAAGTGAGTACATGTATAATGTGTTCATTTAAAAGCCTTTTGATTTTTATTCTCATGGCAGTTTGAAAGCCAAGTCTCACTGATCTCAAATCTTTGATTGTACAGGGTGAGAATGTAAGCTCAGAAGATAAAGTTTTTGATGTAAAAAAAAAAAAAAAAAAAAAACTTTAGTCCTCATACAGTATTCTCAATGAGACCTTGAGCATCTCTTTACAAAGAACATCTGTATATGTTGAGATAGTGTGATCCTTTTTTCTACCAAGATATTTTTATTTTATTTATTATTATTATTTATTGTTTAAACTTCCAAACAGGATATTTTCAATCAATAAGAAACTTAAAGGGATAGTTCACCCAAAACTGAAAATTCTGTCATCATTTTCTCACCCTCAAGTTGTTCCAAACCTGTATGAATTTATTTCTTCACAAAATATGATATTTTGAAGAATATTGACTTCCATAGTACGGAAAAAAAATATTATGGAAGTCAATGGGGCCCATCAATGATTGTTGATGATGACACATGGGTGTCGGAAGAGAAAAGAAAGAAAAAAAAAAAAAATGTGGGTGGGTGGGTGTGTATGTGGGTGGGTCCTCTCTCAGAAAATTTTTACTGGAGTAGATGCCTGTCAGGTTTTGTGCAGGCAGAAAGGAAGACGAAGACAGGCAGATTCAAAATCAAAGGATATTTTAATGAGAAAAGTTCACAGGTGAACAAATAATGGCGGCAGCAACACACACTTACAATACTCGGTACACAACAGAGATCAGACACAGACTGGGGAAACAGGGAGAATTAAATAGCAAACAGAAACAAGTTGAAACAACACAGCTGAACAGAACTAAAATAACGAGAGTAACCATGGGGACAGATGAATGGCGGGAAACTGAACAAAGAAACGTGACATGACAACACACTAAGGCCCCGTCCACACGGAGACTTGTTTAGCTGTATACGTAAAAATGTTGTACCGTATCAGTGTTTCGTCCACACTGATCCAGCGTTTTGGGAGCATGAAACCGGTATTTTTTTTAAAACGGGGTCCCAGAGTGGATAAATCTGAAAACGACACCCATGCGTTTTCTTGTGTACAGCCAATCCGTATATTTTGTGAAACGCTGATGTCATCACACCACGCTCCACACGGGAAAGACTAGAAAGGGATACAACTACGTGCACTGGGCATGCGCACATCAATATTGCGTCATTTAAATACTGTATTTGCATTATTGTAAGGGTAGGTTTAGGGTTGGGGTAGGTGTAGGCATTAATAAAACACATCTGGTAAGTAGCAAATTTATTTATTTATTTATTATTTATTTTATTGTGAGATTTTGCTTAATTTCCTACCATTGCTTTACCCCGTCTAGCCATAACTCTTCTTCTCCATTTTTAGTGTATTTCTGTGGCGGAATTAGCGCCACATACTGGCCTGGCATGTGTACTACATCGTTTTGAGTCGGTTTCAGTGCTCTCGTGTGTATTCTTGTGTTCTTCGAGATATTTCTTGAAACGAGGAAAAAAAAAAAGATTGGATAGAGAAAGCTCTGGCATCATGTGGATGGGGCCTGAAAGTCCATGAACAAAACGTGGCTGTGACAATGCCATTTACATTAAGTACAAATATACTGTCTTGTTTACTAAATGTCTGAGTGGGCAAGACAAGATTAAGGAAATCACTATAGACGGTTTCAATGGCAACAACATAAACAAACGTCGCATGCATGCTTTTGTGACCCAAACTTAACTTCCGGTAGACGTCCACAATGAATCAATAACAACAGAGGCTGCGTTATCTTTCTTATGCAGTACCATCTTTCATTTTAATTGTGCAACATTATCTTAATTTATATGTGATTTATTGTTTAGCATGTTTATTATAAATAATCTCCACTTTATGTCTGTGGGGGAAACGCCCCCCTTAAAGGGTTAGTTCACCCAAAACTGAAAAGCCTGTCATTAATTACTCACCCTCATGTCGATCCCAACCCATAAGGCCTTAGAGAAGAAGAAAAATATCTTAATTTGTGTTCTGAAGATGAACGAAGGTCTGATGGGTTGGGATCGACATGAGGGTGAGTAATAATGACAGAATTTAAATTTGTGGGTGAACTAACCCTTTAAAGACCGTGTAATGCCGTTTTCTGTACAGTTTAATGTTTGCACGCCGGCCTTTCAATCATGCAATGCATCGGAATAACGCGTTTCTTTGTTTCATAATATAAGATTAATGTTGGGAAACTTAAACTTGTAGATAAAGTACCCTATTTGAGAATTATTGTATATGAATGCATCGCAGAAATCCCGTGCTCTATGGGCACTGCCATTAATAGAGGATAAAGCGAAAGTTGTTTTACACTCCGTGATGAAGGCCGATATACCTAATTTAAATATTCTGCGGGAAACATAAATCCGTTCATTTATCCAGATAGAGACCAGCCGACCACTTGATGTGAACAAATGTACATGCGCTGTGTCCTGATTGACTTATGAGCCGGTGTTGTGCTGAATTTCGACCCCCTGCCAAATTATTACCCCCTTGTTTGAGTCACTACCTGATTGCCTAATCCTAACCCCTCCCCCAATCCGAACCCCTCCCCTACAACTAACCCTAAACCTACCAATACTAGGGGGGTGATAATTTGGCGGGGGTCAGAATTCGGCACAACACACGGTCTGCTTGATGGACACGGTAATGCCAAGTGTAAACACACCCAGAGTAGATTATTTCTGATAACAAGCAAAATAAATAACAAGTAAATTAGACAGACAGACACTGTCAGACAGTCTAAATTACATTAGACGCTGCTCTCGTATGCAGTCAGACTAGATATTTATGTCGCTTTCATTTTTATTTTCAATAAAAATGAAGAAAATATTAGAAAAATGGAAATAAAGTGTCTAACTGGTTTAATAATATCTGTTAGGGGTAGGTAAACAGACATGTGCTGAATTTGAGATGATATGTGAGTGGGTCCAATATCATAGGTCGTAAAAGTGGTTCACATACAATGGTTCAGACGCCCATGTGATGACAGAAATTTCATTTTTAAGTGAAACATCCCTTTAAGGAACTCTTTAGGAAGTTCAGACTATACTGATCCTGCTGCCCCTCCCCCTCCTTCCTAATTAGAATTATCTCTTGGTGTAAACGTTCAGTAAACAAAGCCTTAGCACGGTTATTTACAGAGAGTGAATAATGCGGCAAAGAGCAGAGTATTTAATACAAACAACAAATCTTCCATGAATGCAGGTTCAACCCTGCTAAAAAATTCTAAACTGGTTTAGCCAGTCTTTTTTAACCCAGCACACAGGGCTCTGAAGAACTATACACTGTAAAACCAATTAATCAATCAATCAATCAATCAATCAATCAAAACATTGATTTTGAGTCAGGGCCTTATCTGTTACATTTACGAACATTTCCCAAAGCACAATACAATGCAAAATTCAAAACAAAAACAAAAAACCTGAAAAAATAATATAATAATATCTATATATTAACACTAGATTGGGCCCTGTTTTCTTGGAGTGTACATGGAATGTAGAATTTCAGTTATAACTATCACTGAATATGTATAATAGAAAAAGATAAGAAAGAAAAGAACATCCCATTGAAGCAAAGGCAATTTTACCCATTTCATAACATACATTTTGCTGCTCCTGGACAGAGCCTTATCAAAACAGCCAAGAAATAATTTTAAGTCGATTGAGTTGATTGTCCAAATCACATTACTCTCTGGAGGCTGGGCTTCATTAGCTATTTTTTTTTTCTTTCTTTCAATTGAGCAAGGAACAAAATCCCATTAATACAGAAGACTAGATGCCTCAGGGCTTTGCATTATGGCTAATATCTGATTTGCACCATGCATAAGTACTGGGATTTCAGCTTTTTGATTAGTGGGTCATACTACAGAAGGTGATCCGTCTCTCCATCTCTCTCCATTTTTCTTGCATTCCGCCCTCGCTATGATGCCTCAGTATGTTTAACATTAGGCTTTATTTTATTTTATTTTTTTCTGCTGTTGTTTGAAAGACAACTTTATGGTATGTAGTGGCTTCGTCACTACATACCAGGGTGGAATTAATTTTGTATTAGATTTGTAGCCTTTTCATGCATAAACAAAATACAGTGAGTTGTGGTTCTACATTGTTATAGATGACTCTATGGACCCCATAACGTTCATAGCAGCCAAATGCTGACATACCTTGACTATCCTTTTTATAAGGATGGTTCCATTGCCAATAAGAATAATTTCAGAATACAGAAGCACTTAAAAGCAAAACCTAACTCATGAAAACAGGTGTTTTACCCCAAATTCATCAACCATCTGTGGATTTGAACGAGATTCATTAAGGAATGGGGACTATCATAATGAGGACTCTCCATTGACTTCTATTGTTTTTATACTGAGCTAATCCTAAACCTAGCTAACCTTTTGGCACTTTTAGATTTTCATTAAGACATTATTTAGTATCGTTGCAAGGTCATTATCAATTGGCTGATCCTCACAATGGTAATTACAAGCCAAATCTGACCCAGTCATACATCTAACGTATAATTTGGTTAACGTTGTAATTATAATTAAACCTTTTGTAATATAGTCACTCATATTCAGACACAACTAAAGGCAAGTTTTTAGATACCATAACTGCTGCTGAAAAAATAAGCAAGCTGTTGAAGCCTGTTTAAAATGCTTACAGTGTCCTCATAATATAAGTATGTGCAATATAAGTATTTGTGTAAAAATGTCTCTCCTGTGGTATTAAATCAAGAATTGGAATTTGAATGTGTCCTTGACTCATCAATTGCTTGTAGCAAATAGATGGTTTAAGATGATTTCCTTCACAGCTTGATTAATTCACTTAATAAGTTCAGTTTTATGAGCTGCCACGATGATTACAGGCCAAACAGAGATGGTAATTAACTATTGTATTAAGATTCATCCTGAAATATCTACTTACCTTAAGCTTCCCAACATACACATTTTAAATATTATACACTCTTAAAAATAAAGGTTTTTATCGGCATCTATGTTTCCAATAAAACCCTTGGAACATTTCCATTACATAAATGGTTCTTTATAGTGGAAAAAATAGTTATAGTTTACATTTTTAAATGTTTTATGAACCGTTCACTGAAAGGTTCTTCGGGGACCAAAAATGGTTCTTCTATGGCATTGCTGCAAAACCCCTTATTTGGAACCTTTATTTTAAATGTGTATATATAAACAAGTTTACAGTTTATGTCAAATTTAGCCTTAAGGTGAATAACACTGATGTAGAAGCACCTAACTTATTCACCTTTCATTTCCATTTTTTAGGGATAAGTAATGGGTAGGATTAGGTTTAGGGTAGGGATATGGTTAGGACTACATTTTCAGACAGGAATGTTGCTCAAGGATCAACAAAACCCAGGAACATGTCTTACTTGGCAAAATCATGGTGACCTACAAAACACTTTATAAAATATAATAAAACTGCTATAACACAGAGATTGAAGACCTAAGTGCAGCTTTATTGGGACAATCTAGAATTGTAATGCACATTACAGACAAAAGGTCAAACACATGGACAAACAATCCAAATGAGCCACGGGGCAGAAAACACAGGAAAAAGGGCAATCCAGAAAACAGGCAGAGCATCAAAAAACCAAGACATATGAAACCAGAATAACGCTCAGAAATGCACTGTAACAACATACTTCAGACTTCGCAAAGAATGACAGAACACACAGGGCTTATATAGGCAGACACAAACAAGTTAACATTATAATGAAACACAATATACACTCACCTAAAGGATTATTAGGAACACCATACTAATACTGTGTTTGACCCCCTTTCGCCTTCAGAACTGCCTTAATTCTACGTGGCATTGATTCAACAAGGTGCTGAAAGCATTCTTTAGAAATCTTGGCCCATATTGATAGGATAGCATCTTGCAGTTGATGGAGATTTGTGGGATGCACATCCAGGGCACGAAGCTCCCGTTCCACCACATCCCAAAGATGCTCTATTGGGTTGAGATGACTGTGGGGTTGAGGTGACTGTGGGGGCCATTTTAGTACAGTGAACTCATTGTCATGTTCAAAAAACCAATTTGAAATGATTCAAGCTTTGTGACATGGTGCATTATCCTGCTGGAAGTAGCCATCAAAGAATGTGTACATGGTGGTCATAAAGGGATGGACATGGTCAGAAACAATGCTCAGGTAGGCTGTGGCATTTAAACGATGCCCAATTGGCACTAAGGGGTCTAAAGTGTGCCAAGAAAACATCCCCCACACCATTACACCACCACCACCAGCCTGCACAGTGGTAACAAGGCATGATGGATCCATGTTCTCATTCTGTTTACACCAAATTCTGACTCTACCATCTGAATGTCTCAACAGAAATCGAGACTCATCAGACCAGGCAACATTTTTCCAGTCTTCAACTGTCCAATTTTGGTGAGCTCGTGCAAATTGTAGCCTCTTTTTCCTATTTGTAGTGGAGATGAGTGGTACCCGGTGGGGTCTTCTGCTGTTGTAGCCCATCCGCCTCAAGGTTGTGCGTGTTGTGGCTTCACAAATGCTTTGCTGCATACCTCGGTTGTAATGAGTGGTTATTTCAGTCAAAGTTGCTCTTCTATCAGCTTGAATCAGTTGGCCCATTCTCCTCTGACCTCTAGCATCAACAAGGCATTTTTCCCCACAGGACTGCCGTGATACTGGATGTTTTTTCCTTTTCACACCATTCTTTGTAAACCCTAGAAATGGTTGTGCGTGAAAATCCCAGTAACTGAGCAGATTGTGAAATACTCAGACCGGCCCGTCTGGCACCAACAACCATGCCACGCTCAAAATTGCTTAAATCACCTTTCATTCCCATTCTGACATTCAGTTTGGAGTTCAGGAGATTGTCTTGACCAGGACCACACTCCTAAATGCATTGAAGCAACTGCCATGTGATTGGTTGATTAGATAACTGCATTAATAAGAAATTTAACAGGTGTTCCTAATAATCCTTAAGGTGTGTGTATATGCTATAGTATATATAATTATAATTTATAATTTTGCAATCAGACCAGTATTTATCTGACACAGAAACATGACTGCTCTAAACTTGAACAGTTCACACTAAATATAATTAGTGAAACTAGAAAACATTGTCATTTTATTTAAATTGGTCAATATACAACAAAGAAGATATTGTATGGAAGTGACTAAAATAAATCTTTTATGAACCGATTCACGAATTGTTTGAACAAACTGATTCAGACTTCCCTGTGCTATATGAACAGACAGTTTGAGAGTGCATTTGCTTATCAGCTTGTCAACTGTTTTGTGCTGTTTGTCATCACTGTCTTTAAGTTTACTTTCAGTTACCCTTCAGTTAATTACTCTCCAATACTGTTTACATTACAGAGTTGAAAAAAATTGTGATTATTTGAATCAAAGAAGGTTAGTCTGTTCATGACAGTGAAGAAAGCAACACAAGTTACAGATGCAGAGCAAAATGCCAGCCAGTGAAAATTAGTGTACCCCATATCTCAGACTCCTCTCTTTTCCTTCATCTATCCTAGTCTTCATCTGTCCCACTGATTGGGCGATTTGACAGTCCATACCCATAAGGCACTGCTGTCTTTGACATCATCCATTAGTAAGCTGACTGCCCACTCTTCATCTTGATGGCGTCTGTCTCTGCTGCTCGGTTTTGACATTCAGGCTTTTTTATGTCCCTGTAAAAAACGGTCAGTCTATCAGTATTATTCTGACGGGAAAAGGGAAATATGAGAGGTCTGACATTGAGATTTATATCCTGCTCAACAGTGCTGGAAAAGCATAATCTGAATTTCAAATTTGCATTTTATTTGAATTGTCGTTATTATTCTGTTTTACATATTGTGTAACAACAGTAAACAAAAAAAACAAAAAAATGACTTTTATTAACTTCATGACAATATTGAGAAAAAAAAAAGATTTCTTTGAGAAAGTGACTCAAAATCATCAGTCCTTCAAAAGCATTGCAGATAATGGATCTCATTCACCAGAAACATGCAGATCAAAACTAGCATTGAGTGAATCAGTGCAATGCAAATATTCTGAGAATATGAAAACTGCCTAAATTTATGGAACCATAATAATATATATAAAAAAAAAACATCATCAGCATAGGCCAAGAGGACAAAGCAGCACTGCAACATCACATGGCTCTAGAATAGAAAAAAGGCTATTAAGTGAGCTGTGGTTCACAACTGCTCAGCGAGTCCATTTCATATTAAAATATTCCCTCTTTCTGTCTTCCAACCCCACACTAAGTTCCACATATCTGGTTTTTGGGCTCTACAGAATCATATGACTATGTCATATTTGAGGAAAACTTTCTGAGCCGTCAATAATATTGATGGTTCTCCCGGTTCCAACAACAGCCTCATAGATGGACTTGAGGTGTGGGATTCACATTCACATAGCCCATTGATTTCTTCTATAACACCAAAGCAATAGTTTGAAACTTAGATGAGGCCATGTTTAGACTGCTAATAGATCCATATGACTAATAAGACTGATTCAGGCTGATCTAGATCACTATTGCAGTCAGGTCTCAACAGCAGGTCATGTTATCACACTTTATGGGGTAATGGGGTAAGTGTCCATAACCTGTCATACAACTACATGTTAGCAGCAGATCCTTTAAGTCCTGTAAGTTGTGAGGTGAGGCCTCCATGTATCAGACTTGTTTGTTCAGAACATCCCACAGATTCTCAACTGGAATGAGATCTGGGGAATTTGGAGGCCAAGTCAACACCTCAAACTTGTTGTTGTGCTCCTCAAAACATTCCTGAACCATTTTTGCTTCGTGGCATTATCCTGCTGAAAGAGACCACAGCCACCAGGGAATACAGTTTCCATGAAAGGGTGTACATGGTCTGCTTAGGTACATGGTACGTGCCAAAGTAACATCCACATAGATGGCAGGACCCAAGGTTTCCCAGCAGAACATTGCCCAAAGCATCACACTGCTTCAGCTGGCTTGCCTTCTTCCCATAGTGCATCATGGTGCCATGTGTTCCCCAGGTAAGCAATGCACCTGGCCATCCACGTGATGTAAAAGAAAACGTGATTCATCAGACCAGGCAACCTTCTTCCATTGCTCCGTGGTCCAGTTCTGATGCTCATGTTCCCACTGTTGGTGCTTTCGGTGGTGGACAGGGGTCAATATGGGCACCCTGACTGGTCTGTGGCTATGCAGACCATACGCAACAAACTGCAAAGCACTGTGTATTCTGACACCTTTCTATCAGAACCAGCATTAACTTCTTGAGCAATTTGAGCTACAGTAGCTTGTCTGTTTGATCGGACCACATGGGCCAGCCTTCGCTTCCCACGTGCATCAGTGAGCCTTGGCCACCCATGACCCTGTCGCCGGTTCACCACTGTTCTTTCCTTGGACCACTTTTGATAGATACTGACCACTGCAGACTGGGAACACCCCACAAGAGCTGCAGTTTTGGAGATGATCTGACCCAGTCATCCTGTCGTCTTGTGATCACAATTTGGCCCTTGTCAAACTCACTCAAATCCTTACGCTTGCCCACTTTTTCCTGCTTCTAACACTAGGGGAGTTCTAACTTTTAGGACAAAATGTTCACTTGCTGCCTAATATATCCCACTCACTAACAGGTGCCGTGATGAAAAGATCATTCGTAAATTTGTATTGTCACACAACTATATATATATTTTTTGTCTCTTTGACAACTTTCTAGTGTGTATTACCTGACCACACATGTCTGACCTTGATTAATCTTGTGACATATATTGTGTGCCACCAACACATCAGGTCATGATCAAGCATATACTGGTTTAATTGTTGTTATTCAGTGTTCACATTAATGTCAGGAACATTTGTTTCCTTGAGTGACTAACCAGTAATGCTGTTAAATGCCGATCCATCCACACATTGTGACATTTTGACTGCTGCAGACTCCTGACTTATATATCAACAGTCAATTTGAGCTTAGTAGGGTCAAAAAAATCTCACCTCAGGAAGGAAAAACATTGAGTGAGGAAAGATGACTTTAATAAGTCCCTCCCCTATGCAATTACTTTGTTGCTAAATGCTGCCATTGTGTGCATGAAGAACAGCAGGCAATTATTTATCTTAATTTAATGGGATTCCACTGCAGCAGGTTTTCAATTTGGGCCTGCGTGGCTGTACGTAAAATAATAACCTTGCCTTGAAATTGTCTAAGGGAAACAGTAATGGGATGGCTATGAAAATAGTGGTAGAAGAACAATAATGAGATGACATGTACCAAACCACTACATGCTCCCTATTGTAAGAATGACAAAAGAAACTGAAAGAGAAGCCAGGAAGTTTCATCCTTGTCAAAGTTATACTGTAACCAGCAGGATATTAATTAAAACTTTTGTCCTAAGTGAGAAAAAAGGAACCAACTGTGAGCGCCCTGCTTTCATTTCACACATAGTAACCGAGAGGGCAAGAATAGACTACTTGATCATAAATAAAGTATGGTTTTACAGAATGTCTGCAAATAAGAAATTATTTTCTGATCATACCAAGAAATAGTATCTTATATATTGTCCTTCGGTGAGAAATGAGAACATCATTAATGTTACATAAGAGACTAGTTGTCACACTTTGTACTGGTAAGGCAAATATCCCTCAGGGTGGGTTTATTTTTGCAGTCAGTATAGATACATATCTCAAAGTCATTGCTACAAAGAAAAATTATATTCACCCATTATTACCCAAGAAAAAAGTATCAAGGTATTTGAACACACTTTATGTGACAACATCCCCCCAAAGGTGGGCAATGTGATGTCATCACACTGTATGTCCCCACAAGTTCCCATAAAACAGCCAATGTTTTATGTTATTAAACAGTGAATGTAAAATGCATATATGTATGTATATATATCTTTATCTTTTCTTTATATGGTAGATTTTAACTGAAAGGGCAAGGGAAGCCTATTTGTTTATGTGAGATATAAGAAAGGCAGAATAAAGAGAACATAAAAAAACATAATAAATTAAGCTTTTAAAGTTGCTTGGAGAACAGTTGAATAATTGATGAGCAAACATTAATGTGAGGATGCTTTCCCAGCTGTATCCAATATTCGTTATTGGATCAGTGTAAAAAAATAGCTTTGCATTATAATAGTTTGAAATTTACATATAATAAAGAATATTTATTATTACAGTCATCTTTCCCATTGGTAATGAGTTCTATTAAAACAAAATTTGACCTGATTTCATTAAGCCATGTGGGGATCCCTCTAAAACCACTTAGGATAATGCACATTATTGAGTCTTGTCTAGTACAGCAGTGTCTCTCAGTTTTATTATTTTATTACATTTTATTATTGAGGAGTTTATTTAGGCCTATCAGATGCACAGTGACTTAGCACTCAGAATAGGCAATTTTCTGCCTATTATAAAGCATTATTGATAAAATGACAGTGCACTGGTGCCTTCTGAGAACATGTGGGGCTGGGAGAGGCAGTGTCAGTAATAGAACATTAGTCTTTATCTCCGCTACATCTCTTCCCTTCTGTCACTGGGCTGAATACAAATCAAGACAGAAAGAAGTGTCCTGTCAAAGCTTGTGGTTAAATTTAGTTGACAGCAACGGTGTGAGATGATGTGCTGACGGTGCTAACTGAAGTAGACTGTCAATGTTTAGGTGAAGCCCAATGAGCTGAAGAATTCAATAGAAAGAAAGTTGAGGAAGGGCAAAATGTAACTACTTGCCTATTATTTAGAGAAGTAAATCATTAATTTGTCCTGTAAGTCTACTGTCTTCAGCTATAAGGACTCAGTGGTGTTCTTCCATTTAATGTCATCCATGTAGATTTGGGAACAATTCTCAATTCATTACATGAAATTTTGAGTTGAATGAATTGCAATTCAATACAGTCACACATTTTTTGGGGGAAAAAAATAAATCTAAAAAAAATAACAAATATCAATATTTATAGTGATATTATATACATAATATTTTTTCGGTGTTTACGACAAATGACTCTCTCTGCAGGTTACATCTTTAAACCAATAGGTAGTGACAAGTATAATTTATAATTATGCAACAAATATAATTTTCAACAATTTATAATTCCAACAAAAATGTTGAAAAGATGCAACAAAATGTTAATCAAAGTCATTGTAATTTAAAATAATAAATTCATTAAAATTACTAAATATTGAAAGTGAGAAACTTCGTTTGATGTCATTAAGACGAGGCGCGGAACCAGTGAGAGACATGCTTTGCTGATCGTGAGAGAGAAAAACAAAGACAAATCTGAGGCAAATATTTAAATCATCCTTTAATATACAAACCCGATTCCCAAAAAGTTGGGACACTGTACAAATTGTGAATAAAAACAGAATGCAATGATGTGGAAGTTTCACATTTCAATATTGTAAGGTCCAGCTTATTGGCCCAACGTAGGAATCCAGCAGCTGGTCGAAGGACTTCTGCGTGTATGTCTTTTCTTGCGCTTCTAGAAAGATCACTTTAATTTATTAAAATGTGAAGATGAATAATTTTATCTGACTCCAATTCTTTGTAATTTGGTTACATTTGTAACTTAACAGCTGATCATAAGTTTAGTTGTGATTTAATTTAGATCATTGATTTACTTAGTATCTCTTAATTGCAAATATTCGTTCCTCCATGGGACCTGGAGTCGCTCAGAGGATAATGCTCGCGATTAATTACATTACCTCACGGACGCAAATTAGTCAGTTCTGATATTACAGATGATTGCAGAGTGAACTATTTTACCTTTAAGTGAGTCGCACATGCTTACTCATAACAGAAAGTGTAATTTTAGCAATAGTCACGAGAGCTGCAACTTGTTAATAACAGTGACAGTCAGAAATCAGATTGCCCCTCATGCTTAGCACCATGCTCCGGTCATGGGGTCTTCCATATGAATCTGCCCTGACAGAAAGATTTACGGAAACTCCTACAAACTCCTCATGCGACACTACTTGAGTAATGACTTAAGAAAAATACAGAATAAATCAAGATTAATGTTTATTCTAGCCAGGTAAAAATATCAAATAAAGGAATTTAGAAAGAATCCATAATACACAATTGATCAGCATACAATATAAAACATCATTATATTATATTATATTATTGTTTCAAAGAGTCATTGTTACCTGGCAATAGAGATACACTTCAACAGTGTGGGAAGTTCTGAATACAGAGGCTTCCTTGAGTGGTCTGCCCATTCCCTTTAAATACCCAACCAGAACAAAAGAACAATAAACATCTAGCACCCAAATATTTATGCAGTTTTTCATTGAATCTTTTCTCGTGACCAAATGGTCACACCTAGCTTTGGGGGATGACAGCAAATGTTTATCAAAAGATCTTTATGAGCATCTCCCACACCAGGGGAACAAGCGCTGTTGTCTTTATTATGACCTGTTCCTCTGATGTGGGAATGAAACCTGTTTACCAGCTACACCAAAAGTCACAAAGAAACACCTCGTGGCATTCGTTTGCATGATTGTGTGGTCTCCGAGGCAGGAAGGGTGAGAGGGTCAGAACTCGGCAGGGGAGGAGATAAGATTGAGTCAGGTGGAGTCTTGTTTTTTCTTATTCAGATGAGTGAAGTTGTATTGTCTTAGTGCAGCTTAGATCTCGTGAGTTCGTTCTCAGGTGAAATCCATTCTTACAGTTCCGCCCTTGGTCCCTTGGAGCAGATTCAGAGCAGTCTCCGAGGGGCCATTTTCAGGGATTTCTTGAAGTTTGCTTTACAACTGCACTTGCCGTAGAGCTGGTACCTGTAATGGGCTGAGTGCGATGGCCATGTTGGTTGATGTGCGCATCGCTTGAAGAAGACATCTAAAGTAACAGCACTGGCAGAGTGTGAATAAGAAGATGAGCACACTGGTGATGGCACATCCACGGAACATCCAGTCCCACCATGTGTAAGCATACCGTGCTGAGCGGGTAGAGGAACTGGACAGGATCTCTGCAGTCTTTTTCACCAGATTTGCTTCCACTTGTGCTTGGTTGAGATGGTATTCCGTCCGCAAGATAATTTCTTGTACTAAGTCCATTGTTTTTACCAAATCTTGTGTGCTTTGTTCATAGAAAGTGTCCTCCCACCAGGGGGAAACGTCTGAGTCCATGGGCACCCTTCCCAGGATGTTTATCTGGCCCATCGTAAAGTCCTCTTTCACTTCTAAACAGAAGGTGTGGTTTGCAGAGCAGGTCAGACCTCCGTAGGTGAAGGAATTCATCTCGCTGACGACGCACCACTGTGTGTGAGACACTTGAACAGCATCAGAATGACCATGCAATGACTGGACGTTAACCAGCTTAGAGTCATTAGGAGAAAAAGGTTGTAACGTGTTGCAAGTGCAAATAATGTAACTTGATGTTTCATGACAACAGGTGCATGTGGTAAACAAGGTTTCGGTGCCCTTCAAAGTCATATACCCCGTAAGATGGTCCCATTTAATGATCTGATCCTTTACTACAACACCAATAGAGTGTATGGCAGTGGAATCTAGGTAAACCTGATCTGGGTGGATTAAAGGGAAAGTGGCAAAGAACCCAATACAGCCAGTACATTCATTTCCAGTATACATCATTAACGTTGATAATAATTCAGAGTAATTAATATTCTTCATTTTCTCTGATGCAAGCCATCTATGCAGATCTAAAATTTCAATAAGATCATTTAAAACATGCCTAGGTGTTTTATGGAGACAAAGATCTAAAATCTCCTGTCTTGCTGCAGTAAACAAATCTTGTGCATACAACCTACAGGCTAAGTCATGCTCAATGGTACGGGTCTGATTGAAAATTGTCTGGCTGGTTGTCAGAAGCACCTGCGCTTCAGATCTGACCGCTTTGATAATATTCTCGTTACTATTAGTGATGTGTTGGAAACCAGTGGCCACCTGATTTGCCAACCATGTTGAAAATTGAGATTGACCTGTTATTTTGTAGGTGTTGGATATAGAATTGACTGAACCAAAAAGGCCTGCTATATTTCCAAGCAGGTCTCGTTTAGTACGAGCAGGTGGAATTTGGACTGCAAGTCTATTTTTGTAATCAGAAACTAAATCATCGATGCGTGACTGTAGCCATGTGTATGTTTTGTCATTAATGTTACAGTGTTTTACGTAAGCAGACAAAATATTAGAGATGTTATACGTCACATGTGTTATCACAAGGTTGACATCATGAAGCAATGTCTTATTTACATTTCCTTTGATCAGACCACCTGGAGGGGTGGGATGTCATTTTGGACACTGTGTGGGTTTCCTGTATCCACAGGTAGTCAAATTAAAGCAATGGTGTAAAGTCCATGAGCAATTGTGAGGGCTAGTAAAATTGTCCATATTTGCCTCACATTTTCCCACACAGTATGTTCCTTCTTTCCGGCCAGTCCAAACAAATGTTTTTACATTGTTATTAGGTGCCTTCTTTGTTAGATCAAAAAGAAGCTCAGTAAACTTTAAATGTGTATTGTTATGTGTTGTTGTGTGTGTGCACCTATATGTTGTAGATTTCAAGATCTTTAAGGAAGTAACATTTTTTTGGATCTGTGCCATAATTGTTCTTCTCGTAAAATGTGTACATCCTACCAAATTCTGAATCTGGGTACATTTTAAGTTGGTCCCAGGTCGTAAGGTTATGGTGAACTTGTGGTGCATGTGTGTATCCGGTAAGGTTTTGGTATGGGAGATGGGTAGAACCTGTATTACAGCAGATTTTTGTGGTGCAATTTGGTTCCGGTGCTAATCCGGGGGGCCATGTGACTATTTATTTGTATGTAATTGGAGTGTAAGATGTGAATGGCCCCTTGGTATATTTCCATACCCATCTCTCGCATCCTAGGGTGTGTGTGAGTGTGATGCGTTGTCCCAATTCGATGCAGGTTGGTCCGGATACCACCCTGGCGTCCGGCCTCCATGGAATTGCAGTGATCTTCCTGAGAAGAAAGAAGATCATATTTAATTCACTGAACCTTTGAATGGTTTACACTGGGACATGTGGTACCATCTCAATTTTCCTCTGAATTTCATAGGGCCCGTGCCATCTAGGGGAAAATGCATTTTGTTTCACAAAGACACGTACCATAACCACCTCTCCTTCTGAAAATTTTGTTTCAGAGATTGGGTTAAATTGTGCATCATTTGACAGGTCTGACTGTTGTTGTTTCAGTACAGCCTGTGCGTGCAGCACCTTCAATCTTTCTTGCAGTTTCACCAACACAGTTTGCTGAGTTGAAAGCATGAGAGGCCCCAGGTCTACTGTGGAAATTTCTGGATCAATGGGCAACTTCATCACCCTTCCAGTCATAAGCTCATATGGGCTAATGCCTGTAGCTTTTGATGGGGTTGCTCGCAGCACAGTCAAAACTGTGGGTAAGGCATCAGTCCACATGTTTTGGTGTTGTGCTATCTGTTTTGCAATGTTTTGCAATGTTTTAAACCAGCTGCAAGTGGTTCTCAAGTGGTTCTTCTGTAGCTATCAGAATGTCGTCTACATAGTGAACGACCTTGCCAGTCCCTAGTAAGGGACTGAGCACATCTGCCACAGCTCTGTGAAAAATGGCTGGGCTGTTGTGAAGGCCCTGTGGCATTCGTTCCCATGTATACTGCATTTGGTTTACAGTAAATGCTAGTTTCCATTGGTCTTCTCGTTTAACTTTAAGAGACCAGAAACCATTTTTGATGTCAAGCACTGTGAACCACGAAGCAATGGTTGAGACTGTCAATGCTTAAATTGATAGGCTGATAATCAATGCACAAACGCCATTTACCATTAGGTTTTGGCACTGGCAGAGTTTATGGTTGAACTGCATCGCCAAACTATTCCTCTTGCCTCAAACTGTTGCACTATCTCATGAACAGCGACCTCTGCCTCTGGCTTGATGCGGTATTGTTTTTGCGGGGGAAGGGGCTCTCCCTCGATGCATACCTCAAAGTCAACAAGGCCGCAGTCGTGTTCATGATTAGCCCAAACATTGCTGTGTTTGCTGATGAGAAGTTGAATTGGATCTGAACTGGAGATGGACATAATGCTTGCATTGCCTTTAGGCAAGCATCTCTTTGTGGTTTTATTCGTTTGTAGTTCAATTTGTTTTTCAAAGCAATGAATGACAAATCCATGCTTTCTCATAATGTCCATTCCCAGCACAGTTCCTTCACTATTCTCTGGTAAATACCAGAATTGTTCTGTTAGCACTACCATGCCCAAATCGAGTCTCACTGGTTTTGTTTGTGTTGCGGTCATCAAAGTATCGCCTATACCTTTAATTTGAATTGTTCCCGTGCTTAGGGGTACCAGAAGGTTTGTACAAGAGCAGGCAGCTCCAGAATCAACGAGAATATTAACTAACCGGCCTCCAAGATTAGCTCGTATTTTGATTCGGTTACCGCTGGTGACAACGCTCCCTATAGCGACGGAGGCCACGCACCCCTATTGGGGTTTGCTAAATTCCGCTAACAGGGCTGCGAGCTCTGTCTGCAATTTGTTATACGGGCTATCTTGGCTCATTGTTTTTTCTTCAGTTTGCTTTAAGCTGTTTTCTGAATTATCTTTCCCTGCAATCAAATCCCCTAAACGTCTGAGAATGTCACTGTCATTTTTAGAGTGCACGGTTTGATTGTTTTGCACGCGTTTCAATTTAAGACAGTTCTGGATGGTATGATTGATTTTCTTGCAATACTTACACCGAGGCGGTATCTGAGGTTTAGGATTGGTTAAAATTAGGTTGCCAATATTTTATTCAGAATACAACATAGATGACATATCAAATGTTTAAACTGAGAAAATGTATCATTTTAAGGGAAAAATAAGTTGATTTTAAATTTCATGGCATCAACACATCTCAAAAAAGTTGGGACAAGGCCATGTTTCCCACTGTGTGGCATCCCCTCTTTTTATAACAGTCTGCAAACGTCTGGGGACTGAGGAGACAAGTTGCTCAAGTTTAGGAATAGGAATGTTGTCCCATTCTGGTCTAATACAGGCTTCTAGTTGCTCAACTGTTTTAGGTCTTCTTTGTCGCATCTTCCTCTTTATGATGCGCCAAATATTTTCTATGGGTGAAAGATCTGGACTGCAGGCTGGCCATTTCAGTACCCGGATCCTTCTTCTACGCAGCCATGATGTTGTAATTGATGCAGTATGTGGTCTGGCATTGTCATGTCGGAAAATGCAAGGTCTTCCCTGAAAGAGACAACATCTGGATGGGAGCATGTGTGACCTGTCACGGAAACCAGTGACACAAGTTGGCAGCACAACTTTCGAGCAAAATGAGAAAGAAGGGTTGTTTTTGTTTTGTTTTTTAAATTGGTGATGTTCGCTTTTTTGCAGAATCTGTTAGTTGAGATCACGAAGAAGCCTGTCTGTGTTTGAGATAGCAATATTGGTATATTTAAAAGCGTACATTTTGAGGTTGAAAATCGGCTTGTTTTTCTGAGATTCTAGCACGCAGTAGGGGCGTGTCATTGTCTGTGTGTATTTCCATTGCCCCCGCCCTCCAAGGGAAGCGTGGCTACTTATTATGCAGCGCTCTGGCCGGCTCTAGCTGATATCAAAATTCAATGAAGATGGACGCCGCAAAGAGTATCGCATGGCTATATCGATAGTAACATTTGATGGGGATAAAGACAGAGAAATGGGGAAAATCCATAACTTTGACTGTAAATGCTACACGAGGAGAAAAGAGAACTCTCTGCCCGAAGACCCCGGCAAAGAGAAAGTGTGCCCGAACGACTTATTTCATTGGAGGCAACGAGATCTGCAAGAATACTTTTCTGTTTCTTATGGGGTGAGTTTCCATAAACAAAGTTTGTCGTTTTGTGTTCATTCTAGCTCATTTGTTAGCTAGCTCAGGACTGTTGTTTTAATTGTAATCGTTAGCATTGTATCACTTGCCAAAAACTCCCATTACTATAATGGGCTTTTAGATGGTAATGTTAGCATCTGCTATTAATTTGAATAATGCTTCAATTGCTTGAATTGACTGGTGTGAATGACTTAGCCCACGTAAACCTGCCTGTTAGCATTCTTGAATTGAATGTGATGCTAATCATTTTAGCCAGTGGTATAACTATCAAACAACTATCCAAACAGTTTTAGACCTAAAAGAGTCTTTGTAGGCCTATGTTACCCTTAAATGTCAGAGAAAAGAACAGAATCTCAAATTTCATTTCATGATTATAGTGACCAAAATGATCACGGTTATCACAGAATCCTGTTCAAAAAGTCCTAATGCTACACAATGAAATCAATTCACCAAGTTTTATGTAGAAAACCAGCAAATAGCTAATAAAATTAGCAGCAATATGTACTTTTTTGTTTACATAAACATTAAAACAACATTAAAAATGATGGCCAGATTTTAAAGGAGTGTCTTGCAACATGTTAGCTACAATGCACAAGTTCAAATAGAGTTTTGACAAAAAAAGGTTTTATAAAAAGATAAAACTCACATATTTCAGCCTCTAAATCATTTTTATAAAAGTCAAAAAAGATACACTACTGGCATTTACAATGCACATTATCCTTTATTATTAATAGTATGCGGTCCGATTTTTCCCGTTGCGTCTATCGTTGCTATGCAACCATGCAGCTTTACGGGGGAGCTTTACAGGGGGTATGGCTTATGTAAATGAGATGTAAATGAGCCCTGTTGTCACTCCCAGCAGGTGAGAACAGGTGAGAACTGCACAATCTTTAGAGGCCGTTTTCTCCCTTTTGAGCTTTTTTGAGTGCCTACCTTCAAATGGCCACAACTTCTCCAAATATTATCAGATTTCCATGTGTTACACATCGTTGGAAAGCTTGGAGACTACACTTTCAGAATCTGTGAATAACTCAAAATGCCCCAGAACCAACTACTTTCCGTGATTGGTCACATATGTCGTTCTAGAACTTGGATATACCTTTCAGCATTGATGGTGCCTTTCCAGATGTGTAAGCTGCCCATGCCACACGCACTCATGCAACCCCATACCATCATAGATGCAGGCTTCTGAACTGAGCGCTGATAACAACTTGGGTTGTCCTTGTCCTCTTTAGTCCGGATGACATGGCGTCCCAGTTTTCCAAAAAGAACTTCAAATCTTGATTCGTCTGACCACAGAGCTGTTTTCCACTTTTCCACAGTCCATTTTAAATGAGCCTTGGCCCAGAGAAAACACCTGCGCTTCTGGATCATGTTTAGATATGGCTTCTTTTTTGACCTATAGAGTTTTAGCCGGCAACGGCGAATGGCACGGTGGATTGTGTTCACCGACAATGTTTTCTGGAAGTATTCCTGAGCCCATGTTGTGATTTCCATTACAGTAGCATTCCTGTATGTGATGTAGTGCCATCTAAGGGCCCGAAGATCACGGGCATCCAGTATGGTTTTCCGGCCTTGACCCTTACGCACAGAGATTGTTCCAGATTCTCTGAATCTTTGGATGATATTATGCACTGTAGATGATGATAGCTTCAAACTCTTTGCAATTTTTCTCTGAGAAACTCCTTTCTGATATTGCTCCACGATTTTTGGCCGCAGCATTGGGGGAATTGGTGATCCTCTGCCCATCTTGACTTCTGAGAGACACTGCCACTCTGAGAGGCTCTTTTTATACCCAATCATGTTGCCAATTGACCTAATAAGTTGCAAATTGGTCCTCCAGCTGTTCCTTATATGTACATTTAACTTTTCTGGCCTCTTACTGCTACCTGTCCCAACTTTTTTGGAATGTGTAGCTCTCATGAAATCCAAAATGAACCAATATTTCAAAATGTCTCACTTTCAACATTTGATATGTTATCTATATTCTGTTGTGAATAAAATATAAGTTTATGAGATTTGTAAATTATTGCATTCCTTTTTTATTCACAATATGTACAGTGTCCCAACTTGTCCCCGTATTCCTTTCTGTCCTTCTATCCGTGCAGACGTGTTTTTTTTTCTCTCTGTTCCCTGCTGGCTCTCGCGCTGTTTTGTTTTGTCTAGTGTTTCGTCTCTTCTCTTCTCTGACTGCTGCTCTGCTGGACTCTTGAAAATACTGAAATGGAATTGATTAACTGGTCAATCAGCGCAATCGACAAGATTTTCTCACTAAGGAAGGGTGCCCCGGGAGAACCCACCTGCCCGGACGGGACCTTTGCCGCAGGGTACGTGAGGGACGCATGGAACAACTGGCAAGTCCTGTGCCTGGAGGCTCTGTCCGTGGAGGATGCGGAAGATTTATACATGATTGGATTATTGATGGCGGGGTTCCTATTCTTTGGCTTTGGGATTGCCCTGACCTATCGGAAGATTGGTAAGACAGCTGCAAGCAAATTCACCCAGCCGCTGTCTGGGGAAATTAAAGAATGCTTCGGGGTTCTGTGTGACCGTTTGAAGGAATTAGATCAGAAAGTGATAGGAATTGAGGAACTGAACCGTAACAACGCAGTCCGGACTGCGGATACGCAGGGAAGAGTGGGCTCTATCGGGGGTCAGATCGGTGAACTTTTACGGACTGTAACCGGTCTGGCCATGAGGCTGGACGTAATGTCTAGGGAAACTGCACAGACCGGACGCGAATGCTGAGGACCAGATCTGATTGATTGATTATGATCCGGACAAATTACCGAAGATCATCAAATGGATTAAAAAATAATAAATTGTATTTGCCTGACCTAATCAACTAGCCCCAAGAACCTCACTTGGTCCCTATCTCTCGGTTGGGAGGTCAGCCGGGCAGCTGTCTGCTATCTTCCTGTGCACTGCCTTATCTCCCTTCAAGGACAAACCATAGAACTGAACTCGAAAACATCTGAAGTTATGGCTAACATTCTCACACAACACAATCTCAGACTCACTCGCACCATACACAACCTACCCGATCCCACCCCCCCCTCCAACCGTCTGCCTGTTTATCTATCTCCTCTCCCACTCCATACAAAAATCCCATCACGTGACCACGTGTACTGTGTCATGTTTATGTTTATGTTTTGTTGTGTTTGCTATGTAATGCTTGCTAAATTGCATTCTTGTATTTCTGGAGAGCGTAGGGCGGCGCCTGAATAATCGGCTGCGGCCCGGAGGCTTGCTCCAAACTTCATTTCGTTATACTGTACTTGTACATGTGTAATGACGAATAAACTTCAACTTCAACTTCAACTTCAACTTCTTTGGAATCAGGTTTGTACTCAAATAATATGATGTATTATATGTTGTAGACCATTTATGTAATGGGTAATTTTTAGAGCTGTGATTTTGATGGCGATGATTGCTGACTGAGAACCCCTGTAAAATCCGATGCGGATGGTAAATGCATGTGAAACCTATGGAAGCCTGTTTCCACCACTAAATTAAAAAATTAAAAGATTTAAAGAAGTAATTACTACTTTTTATCTCAGAATTCTGACTTCTTTTTTTTCACAATTGCGGGTTTATATCTCAGAATTCTGACTTTATAAAAAAAAGTCAGAATTCTGAGATAAAAAGTAGTAATTACACACTTGATGATACACAAGTGTATTTAATATTTGTCCACTTTCCTTGTAGGTTATGCAGTACAAAGGATAAAATGCATTGTTTTTGAAATGCAGTTGTACTTACACTTAAAAAAGTGTAAATAGCGTTAAATACTATTCAACTGTACTCTGAGTAAATAGTGATAGATGTTATTTACACTAAGTGAAAATAGCAATATTTTATTTGCATTAAGATACAGATACTATACCCTCAGTGCATTGTAGCATATTCTAAAATAGAGCAATAATAACAAAATATTTAGTGTTTATAATATATTTATTAAAATCATAAATGGATGCTGCCTTATTGGGACATTACTAGTCCTTATTTTTTCCCCCACTAGTCTATTTCCATCAGGCACTTTATTTCCACTTTTCAAATATTTTCTTAATTGTTATTTAAATTGTATTCAAATTCAGATGGAAATTCTACATACTATTTGCTACCTCAATTCAAAATGAATTATCTGAATTCTGAATGGCACATAGGTGCGGAAGGGAGAGGATAGGCGGGATAGGACATCTCTCACCCTAGGGGAGTCTCTGTGTTTCAGGGGACCAAAAAATAACAGCAATTGCTTATCGGCTACTGAAGTAAGTCAAAGAAGGCTATTAACAAATGGATCTGATATAAATGCAATTTTCAGTTCATTTGGACAGGAATCATGATAACCTGAATCAGTTGGCAAATAACAAACTGTTCATTTCTAATCTTTTTTGCAGAAAGTTTAAAAAGATCTTTTCCCCTTTGTGCCTTTCATCCTCTTTGAACGCTGTGAGTGAATAGTGGTCCACAAACTTAGGACTTTCTTTTTTCAATGGATGGAGCTCTTTTTCACTTTCCCGGGGAATCAGTTAGGCATTAATAAAACATGAGACAAGATAAGATTATAAGCACAGAATTACAATTTGCCAAAATGACTGAAACCTGATAAAACATTAAAACGAAGTGCTTTATAGTAGCATTATTTATGACTGCATTAGCATATGTCCTGAACAAAGATTCAATGTCAAGGGTCAGTCAGGTCATATCGAGTGAATTGAAAGTTTTGGGGTCTTTTTGAGTACAGCGTTTGAGTTTTTATTAACGTCCTTTGTGCTAACAGGTATTTGTCCAGCTTTATAATTATTTTTTAACCATAACTCCTAGAACTTGTATTCTCACCAGGACGAACATGAACATTTGCATCATGCAAGATGTGAATATTTATAACTAAAGATAAAGACTGGCCTGAAGTCTTTAATGCTGATGGATGAATGCAAAAATTAATCTACATGTAAACATCTTTTGAACATGTATTTAGTAGGCCTATTAGCTGACAGCACAGCTACATCATTGAAAAAAAAAAAAAATAATAATAATATATATATATATATATATATATATATATATATATATATATATATATATACACATCTAATGAATTTTATTACCAATCAGAATGATGCAATTCCTGCAAAAGTTTAGCAAAAAATAAATAAATAAATGATGAGTGCACCAAAGCAGTAAGAAGGAAAAGCTCCTAATGATGTTATTATGAGAACTGTAGTGCCAGATGATGACAGAGTTGTAATTTACACCAAAGTATAGGGACTATAGAGACTGAACCCACGGTTCCTAATCAAAACACTTACTAACACACCAGCACTGCTTTGCAGATCGTCACAAAAACACACTCTCAGATAACCTTTTTTTTTAAATGTCACAATAACTTCTATAGCATCGTCATATCTTCTTTTATACTGGTTAACATATTGTAATACTTCACCAGAAGCCATCTAGATAAAAATTTATATTGAAATATTGAGACCAGCTTGACTTTATCCCATAGTGCATCCTGGTGCCATGTGTTCCCCAGGTAAGCGACACACACGCAACTGGCCCTCTATGTGATGTATAAGAAAATTAATCAGACCAGGCCACCTTCTTCCATTGCGCCGTGGTCCAATTCTGATGCTCATATTCCCACTGTTGGTGCTTTTGGTGGTAGACAGGGGTCAGTATGGGCACCCTGACTGGTCTGCGGCTATGCAGCCCCATATACGCAACAAACTGTGATGCACTGTGTATTCTGACACCTTTCTATCAGAACCAGCATTAACTTCTTGAGCAATTTGAGATGCAGTAGCTCGTCTGTTTGATCAGACCACACGGTTCCCCACATGCATCAATGAGCCTTGGCCACCCATTACCCTGTTGCCGGTTCACCACTGTTTCTCTCTTGGACCACTTTTGATAGATACTGACCACTGCAGACTGGGAACACCCCACAAGAGCTGCAGTTTTGGAGATGATCTGACCCAGTCATCTAGCCATCACAATTTGGCTTTTGTCAAATTCGCTCAAATCTTTATGTTTGCCAATTTTTAATTTAAAATCAACTTGTTTTTACCTTAAAATTATATATTTTCTCAGTTTAAACATTTGATATGTCATCTATGTTGTATTCTGAATAAAATATTGAAATTTCCACATCATTGCATTTTGGTTTGTGTGTAATATATATATATATATATATATGTGTGTGTGTGTGTGTGTGTGTGTGTGTGTGTGTGTGTGTTCCACAAAAGACAGAAAACCATAACCTAATGTAACCCTTCAAAATTAGCTTAATATGACACCAGTGTATGATTTTGTGGCGCATAACATCATCTCATGAGAGGCGAACAGGGATTCTTGAAAAAATGCCTGACATTCAAACAAACAAAGAGAGCAAAGGGGAAAGAAATACTGTGAGAGGTGGAATACAGAATATATCTGTGAAAACCTTGGGTTTAAAAACCTTGGGCTTGAAAACCTTCTTATTCTAATACACACTGAGTTACCTTGATCTGTGTGGTGTGTTTGTGATTATGGGCTTCGGTGAAGAGAGGGCTTCTCAAAGGGCCTTGTCCTCCACACAAGGGTCTGTGTTCTGCTCATGCAATACTTACAATTTAATCATGAGCTGATGCTACCACTATGATCCTCGCTAATGAGAACACTGATTATTCAAACGAAATTCAGCAAAAACAAAAAAAACACAGATGCTGTCTTAATGAATACAAACACAAGCTGTTAATTCCATCTCCTACCCTTGTTTGACTAACAATGTTCAGATCTATGAGACAGATGGAGAAATGTGTGGGTCAGAGTACTCTCTGTTTGATAAACGGGGATGCATGCTTTGACCAGTTTTGCGATCTCTCTAGCTTACATTTAAAAATGTTTCAATTAAACTAAGCTGCCTTGCTGCCTACATAGGCAGCTGCTTTCTGTGGCAGCTAGTGAAACGGAACCTCATTAGTGACTGATTTGGAACACTCTTCACGGGTAGTGAACTCGATTATCATATTATGCACTCAGAATGTGATACTAGACTCATAATAGAGGGAATAGGCACACATATACTGTATATAGCATGAATGAATTTTAGGTGAAATAATCATTCTAGTTTTAAAACTATTTTTTTTCTGCTACTTTTTTATTCATTGGGGCATATTTACAATAATAATATATATAATTAACATTTCTGATATTTTTTCATCACAGTGCATAATGGGATTGCATTACATGTTTTTTTGTAATGCAATCCCATTATGCACTGAGACATGTTAAGTTGCCTAACTGAAACAGTCAAAATGTGAAACAATACAGATGAAAAAGCATCAAAGATATGCCAAACAACCCAAGAAAGCACATGCATTGTCTCTGTCACATGATCTATTAAGGCATTTCTATCCTCAGACAGAATCAAATGTGAAAACAGGGAGCATTGTAATACATCAGTATCTTCCACTGATGTCATTATGCCTATAAAAGTATCTATCTGGTGTTTAAAGTGCATTCTTTTAAAAGATGCATTTTCCATATTTTGCTGCAAGTTTAAATACAGTCTTATTTCACTATGAAATGCTGTGCTTCATGATCTGACAGTAGGATATGTTTAGGATGTGTTGTTGACTAAGAATAGTATGTATAATATGTACATATAACATTACAGAGTTCTTTACCTGTACGGTTGAATTTATCACATAACAGCATTATGGGGTGCTTGGGTGTTAAAACTTCCTTTGTGACTCATTACATTAAAATGTCATTTAAATTGACTTGGGTAATGACTGCTATTGTATCAAAGATGTGTGAGGCAAAATGTCAAAGGTTTGGATTTCAAATGATCTAAATAAATGAGCAAAAACATTCATGCACTAATGTTTACTGTATGTGCATTTTTTGAAAGAAAGAAAGAAAGAAAGAAAGAAAGAAAGAAAGAAAGAAAGAAAGAAAGAAAGAAAGAAAGAAAGAAAGAAAGAAAGAAAGAAAGAAAGAAAGAAAGAAAGAAAGAAAGAAAGAACTAAATTATTTAAATTAAGATTAAAATCCAATGGTTTATTAAACGTTTCCCAGATGGTGCATTAGTATACTAAGAGCCCTGAAATCACTCAGCATGGACTAGTGATAAATTATGCTGGCTTAATTAAATGCAATATTCCCAGATTTATTCGAGTGTATATCCACATTTTACACATTAGGGTAGAGTGGGGGAAAATGCCCCCTTGGGGTAAAACGTCAACATATGTTTTTGTTGTTGCTATGGTCTAAGTATTCACTGTGAAGCTTACACTGGTGACACATCATATTTAATACTGTTGTTCCTCTGATTTTGGTGTAAATGTATAAAGCAAATTGTTTTATCAGAGTGGGGGCATTTTATGTATGCCCCCTTGGTACAAATGTAATTTTTATAAAAAATTGTATAACATGAAATCTCTGGACATTTTTCACACTTGGTTTATAATTTATGTCAATTATGTCAGTCCCCCCACCCCCTCATATTTCCCAGACTGCCGCAGCAATCAATTATTAGCACATTAGCGCAGATATTTCTGTCTTTATTTTCTGCCAACTGTTGTTTACCATGGAAATGTCAGTCTTATCATATCTGCATAAGACCCAAGCTTCACACCTGGATTGAAAATCAATATAGTATTAGTAGATAAGCTGCAATGATAATTAATCGTTTTGCCTTTGCATACTCAACCATAAGCCATTCAAAACGGCATCAGATCAGAACAAGGGCCTGGTATCGCCACACTCTAGGAGATTTTCCAGAACATTCAAGTTATTATTGGACATGGAGATAATGGTAGAATGATCTAAATCATGCAGGCAAACAAATTATGAGTGCTCAGGAAACAGCAGGATTTTAACTGGTGCTAATTTTGATGAATTATGAACGCTGTATGCCTTTAAATGGGCCAGCTGTAAGAGTGAGGAACAGATGGCTTGTGACAAACTAAATGCATGAGTTTGGCCGATTAGTGGTGAGAAACTCTGATAAATGTGCAGCATGTGAAACCTCTCAACCTTTCAAATGTTATTTAGAAACCCACGAGCTTGACATATTAGTGTCAGGAATTTTTAATAAACCTAGTCTGCCAACGTTTGGATCAACTGAATACCAGGAATCTCAACTGTTGGGTCTCTACCAACAAATGGGCATTTCTGATTATAGAAACAATCAAGGAAGATCAAAATTAAATAAAAATAAAATAAAATAAAATATACAATACTGGTCAAGTGTTTGGAATAGACTTTTATGTTTATTTCACAGTAATATTATAAATATCATTAATATTATTAAATATTATTCAAAGTATTCATATATTTTTGTTTTTAAATCTTACCTAAACTCCAAATAAATTACAACACTGTTTTCAACACAGATGATGAAATGTTTCTTGAGTCAGCATATTAGAATGATTTCGGAATCATCTTAATTATTCTATACTTTTGGCCCGTAGTGTAGCTTTTAAAAAGAGGACTTTTATAATATGGTCTATACCATTGAATTGTGCATTGAATTAATGCCTGATGACAGCAAGAAACGTCTCGGTTACGTATGTAACCCTCGTTCCCTGAAGGAGGGAACGGAGATGCCATGTTGGAGTACCGACGAATAGGAATCTCGCTCGCGAGAGCCAATCTACTTTGAGTGTAACTAAAACGAGCCAATGCACATTGCACCACGTGCTCATGCCACGTCATGCGGGTATAAATGAGACCCAGGTGATTGCATCAAATCAGCCTTTTACTGAGGAGCCGAGTAGATAGACAGGCACCCCAGCAGGGTACAGAGGACATGGCGACGAGGGAACGAGGGTTACATACGTAACCAAGACGTTCCCATTCAGTCGGTCACTCTCGACACCACGTCGAAGGAGGATGCAACACTTCTAGTAGAGCGTGCTCGCACCCTGAACGGACAGGACACACCTTGTGCTTGGTAAGCCTGCTTGGAGACAGCCTTTACCTTCTGCTGGCCTCCGTGACAGACAAAGAGCTGATCTGAGGTTCTGAAGCTTTGAGTTCTATCCACGTAGATCCGTAGAGAGTGCGGATGGGACAGAGCAAAGCTAGGGCTGGGTCTGCCTCCTCCAGGGGCAGCGCTTGCAGGTTCACCACCTGGTAGGAACCTTGGGCACATAGCCAGGCCGGGGTCTTAGTACCACGTGGGTATTACCCGGCCCGAACTCTAGGCACAATTTGTCGACCGAAAATGCCTGCAGGTCCCCTACCCTCTTGATGGAGGCCAATGCAGCCAACAGCAAAGCCTTCATAGGCAGAATCTTTAGCTCTGCTGACTGCAAAGGCTCAAATGGGGCATTCTGAAGTGCTCGGAGCACCAGAGCAAGATCCCAAGAGGGTATGGAGGGGGGTCGAGGAGGATTTAACCGTCTCGCCCCCTTAAGGAACCTGATGGCCAGGTCATACCTCCCAACCGACCTTCTATGTGGTCGTGATAGGCAGATATTGCAGCAACATAGACCTTGAGGGTGGAGGGCGACAGCCTACACTCCAACCCTTGTTGCAGGAAGGAAAGCACAGATGCAATCAAACATCTATGGGGGTCCTCTCAGCGAGAAGAACACCACTCGATGAACAGGTTCCACTTCAAGGCGTAAGCCTGTCTTGTAGACGGTGCTCGTGCTGAAGTGATGGTGTTAACTAAAGGGTAAGTCACCTAGAACCTCCGCGTCCCGTCCAGGGCCCAGACACGAAGCTTCCACAGGTCTGGATGTGGGTGCCACAGGGTGCCCCGTCTCTGAGTCAGAAGGTCTTTCCTCAGAGGAATGGGTCAAGGAGGGGCTGTCGCGAGGAGCATAATTTCTGGGAACCAGGTCCGGTTGGGCCAGTACGGCGCCACCAACAGGACCTGCTCCTCGTCCTGACCTTGCACAGAGTCTGTGCAAGTAGGCTCACTGGGGGAAACGCATATTTGTGCAGCCCCTGGGGCCAGCTGTGCAAAGGCATCCATGCTGAGTGTACCCTCAGTCAGTGAATAGAACCACTGGCAGTGGGATGTTTCTGGGGAAGCAAACAGGTTGACCTGTGCCACCCCGAACTGTCTCCAGATCAGTTGAACCACCTGGGGGTGGAGTCGCCACTCCCCTGGGAGCGCAGCTCGTGAAAGTTTGTCGGACACATGTTTATGCACACCAGGGACATGAATGGCCCGAAGTGACCTCAGACACTTCTGACTCCAGAGGAGGAGATGGTGTGCGAGTTGCGACATGCGACGGGAGCGCAGACCACCTTGTCGGTTGATATACGCAACGGTCGCAGTGTTGTCCGTGCGGACCAGTACATCTTTGCCCCGTAACCGCCCTTTGAGGCGGCTCAGAGCAAGATATACTGCTAGCAACTCGAGGCAATTGATGTGCCAATGCAGTGGAACTGTTTCAGTGGAACCGCCATCCTGCCTTGAAACGTGTTCAGGCAGTTCAGCATCGACTGGACACGCTCCTCTGTAAGGCGTGCTGTCTGCTCGACCGAATCCAACTCCATACCGAGAAAAGAGATCCTCTGCACGGGGGCGAGTTTGCTCTTTTCCCAGTTGACCCGAAGACCCAACTGGCTGAGGTGTCTGAGCACAACTGATCAGACACCTCAGTACAACTGATCCCTGGACTGTGCTAGAATGAACCAGTCATCGAGATTGTTCTCTCATGGGCACTAGGGCCCCTTCCGTGACTTTCATGAAGACACAGGGGGACAGGGACAGCCCGAAGGGCAGGACTTTGTACTGATATGCTCGACCCTTGTACGCAAAGTGCAGAAACGGCCTATGTCGAGGAAGGATCGAGACATGAAAGTATGCGTCCTTCAGGTCGATTGCTGCAAACCAATCTTGGGGACGGATGCATTCGAAAATGCGTTTCTGCGTGAACATCTTGAGCGGTAGCTTGTGGAGGCGCTGATTCAGGACTCGCAGGTCCAAGACACCGGTCTTCTTGGGTACAATGAAGTACGGGCTGTAGAAGCTAGTCTTCATATCGGCTGGAAGGACCGGCTCTATCGCGTCCTTTCTCAGCAGGACAGCGATCTCCGCACGCAGGACATGGGCATCTGCGGCCTTCACTGCGGGCACCGGGCGAACTGAATCACGTAGCCGAGCCTGAGGGTCTGAATGAGCCAGCGAGACGGACCGGGTAGCGCTAGCCAGGCTTCCAGAGACCGTACAAGTGGAACCGTAGGGACCAACGGCATACCAATTCATAACCACCCCGAGAAACCAATCAACCAACCTTGAAGGTTCGGGACACGGTGGAGGTTTCTACACAAGCCCAACTCTCTCGGCGGCCCGGGAAAGCATAGCCATCATCTCCGGATCAGTTTTGGGCACAGCGGGTCTTCCCGGAGGAGCCCCCTGCACCGACACATCCTCTCCAGAGAGTTCTGACCCTCCCTCCGATGCAGCGATGGACATCTGGTCCTCGAGAGGAGCCCCCAAGGATACGGATAATGCACACCTTGTAAGGGTGGCTCGCCTACAGTGGTTCTGACTGCAGGGTTGCCGAATGACTAAAGAAACATTATCAGTAAGATGATAGAAAACTGTACATTTCTCGTCTTTACCACCCACTGCAGCTTATACCAACGACGGAAATAAGCGCAGTTACAATAGCAAAACATGTGGGAGAGCGTTGCTATAATGTGACTATATTGTATTGCAATAGGTAACACTTCAATGTCAATACCAAATCAAAGCTAGTTAGCACATCATTTATAATAGAAAGAATTTAGTGACAAAATCTAGCTATGTTTACACTTAAAATAGTTACAAAATAAATGTATGAGATGACGAAAACTTATACCATTAATCGTACCCAGCATGAATGTTACCTGAGGGATAGAAAGAGAGAGGGGGGAGAAAGAAGAGAAGAGAAGAGAGCAAGGAAGAGAAGAGCCAAAGAGAAGGCCCCCAAGAAGAGAGAGCCAGAGAATAAGAGACAGAGCAACAGTTACAATCTTCTTTTATCTATTCCTTGACCATGTGACTGAAACCCTAATGTGAGACATTCAAACTGACCAATCAGACCAAACTTCCCCCACTGTGCTACAGGTGTGACATTTGGCCTACAGGCCTTCAGCATTTCTTTGTCTTTAGGAATTCCAAATGGCCCTTCTGATAAGAAAGATGGGGGTTGAAAACAGTAAAGCAAATGTCTTTGTTCATTTTCAAAAATCAAATATCTTTGATTATTTTAAATTCTTTCAACCTTGTGGATGGCCCACTGCGTTCCAATGGCAGCTCTATTGGCTGCGGAGTGCGAGAGGGATGAGTGTTCCCCGGGGGTTGGTTCCCTGGGGGAAACGCGCTCACTATAACCCTCAAATCGCCCAGGCTACTGCCTGAAGTAACTCTCTGTGGAGGGTTAGATCGAGGCAGAGGCACGGGGGAGACGGAGCCTCGATCGCAACTCCGAGATGGTCATGTTCCCGCAGTGAGAACATGAGTCATCCACCAGTGCTGCCTCAGCGTGCTGAATGCCCAAACGCGAGATACAGCGCTGGTGACCATCCCTCGGTGACAGGTAACCACCGCATCCAGAAGCACACAGATAGAATGTCATCTTGAAAAAGACGCAAGCTCTATCTGTGTAAGCTCTTTCAGAAGGAAGCTCTCCTTGGTGCTGAAGCACGCAGGGGGAGGGGTCGCGGCGACACAGTCAGGGGATAGTGCAGCCTGACATGCGTGCTCACTCACACAAAGGCACTCTCTTACCAGCCGTAGGAACGGCTTTTCAGCGCTCTCCACCTAGCGCACTGAACCAGCTGTGAGAACAGCCCTTGTGATTGTTCTGACAAACAACAAAGAGAGATGATCGACAAACCACACAACTCACTGCTGTGCCATCACACCAACACCGACTGAAGAGATCACTTCCGAAAGGCGGCTTCCATCTTCAGTCAGGACTGCAAAGTAAGGAGTGATATCTGGTGTTACCACCTACCACTCGGCTCCGAAGCAAAATGTTGATTTGATGCAATCACCTGTGTCTCATTTATACCCGCACGGCGTGGCATGAGCACCTGGTGCAATCATTGCATGCCAATGTGCATTGGCTCATTTTAGTTACACTCGAAGTAGATTGGTCCTATTCGTCGGTACTCCAACGTGGCGTCAAGATTGACCGACTGAATGGGAACCATTTAAACTGAAGGACATTTTTGATTACTTTTGATGCCATGTTGAGGCGCCACTTGATTTCCAATGTAAATTTGTTGAGAACCCCTGCATTTATATAATATATTCACAGAAACATATCTACTCCTTCAATTGCATTCTGGGAAGCACAGAACATGTGACTCATCCTTTATAGAGATGCTTTTGTGCCTCACTTCAAATAACATTCAATCCATGCACACTGCAAGACTATGGTGGTTTTCCTGTTGTGGCTTTTTACTGTTCCCTCGTGTGTGTGTGTGTGTGTGTGTGTGTGTGTGTGTGTGTGTGTGTGTGTGTGTGTGTGTGTGTGTGTACACTGCCATTTCAATCTGTGATACACTCATTTCCCTTCTCCTTTCAAGCGACTTGCCAGTAGAAAGTAGCGAGGCCAACCTTCAGTATCAATATTTTCTTTCCGCTATTTAAGTTGCATAAATACATAGATTTAATTTGCATTTCTTGTCAACATTTAAAGAAAGAAATTCATTTAAAATAAGGTCCTGCAGCAAAGGTTAAACTTCTATCTTTCCATATACTGTATACTGCTCGGCCAAAAAAAAAGTATCTCTAAAAAGAGTCTTAATTTTAGGGTTGGCAGCACCCATATCACCCTGTATCCCAAGACTGGTTGCCCACTGAAGCTAAGCCTGGTCAGATACCTGGATGGGTATCATGCAAGTAAAACATTTCTCATCACTGGGATTAGCTCAGTTACAGCTCATTGAGAACAGCATAGCCAACCACAGCCTAACCACAAGGTCTACACTTCAGCATAATAACCTCAAAAATCAACACAAAACAACACAACATTTAAATATCAAATATAACTGTCAAATATAACATCAACTTTTAACAAGTCTTTCCCTTTCCTAAAACTTCCCTTTTCCTTACTCTCCTGATCCATCCTTACGCAAAGCATGCTGGGAACTAGACATATACTGCCCAGTTTCAGTCACTGCAACAGAAATTATGCATGTAGTCCCAACACAAATGGTTTAGGTTAACTTAACATTTTACAAATTTAATTTCATTTAACTTAATGCAATTGAGTGAAAATGGCAACTAATCAAAAACTAAAGATTTGTGTTGTTTCAGCTTATTTTATTTAAATAAACTGAGCAAACAGCTAGAATAATTTTTCAGCTTTAAATGAATAAATACCATTCTTTAATCATTTCGCTACATTTGCATTTAATCATTTAGCAAACTCTTTGCTAAAGTGTTTTCAGCATTATTCTCCTCAATTGTCCAAAGCAAATGAGGAGAACAATGCTGTGACTAAGCTATTACTGCAGTATGTAGCATATATATGATCTTTATGTATATAATACTCAGATGCATATAACAGCTTTTCGTGTTTTAGCATAACACAGGGAACTTGTTTATTGCTATTCTGAGTGCAAAGATTATATGACTCAGTTATGGGGGAGTTCTTCTTGCCTCTTTACAGCATTCATGATGTTTGGAAATGCTGTGACTCTGAACAGTGGGTATAAACTTTTTATGAGTTGATTTAATGTGGTGTTGTATTGATTTGACTGTTCTTTGAGCATTTTTATTGAGGTAATAGTGATGCTTTGATCAGATATTCTTCTATTCACAGTCACACACTCCATTAGAGCAGTGAAATGAAATGCAGCACTCTTTTAGTGCAGTTTCCTGATGGTAAAACCAACACGTTCTCACACCCAACTCATCACATATTGACACTTGGTCAGGACCCCTCTGCATCACTTTTTAATGCACAGGGTACCCCTTTAGCGTAATTTTGATGCACAGGGTGCTCCATTGATTTCAGTTGTTTGCCCAATGCGTCAGATCAAGACGCATTTAATTCTTTGCATTTGTAAAAGTAGATTTTATGAATATTTAGGCTAGGCTAGGTTAGGCTAGAAACTAACCCCACTGATAACCTAAACCCACCCACTTCTAAACAATGTAAAACACGTAACAGGCAAATAAAAGTACAGTCACAGGTATTTATTGTATAAACTGACCAAAAACAGTATAAAAGTACAAACCCGATTCCAAAAAAGTTGGGACACTGTACAAATTATGAATAAAAAAGGAATGCAATAATTTACAAATCTCATAAACTTATATTTTATTCACAATAGAATATAGATAACATATCAAATGTTGAAAGTGAGACATTTTGAAACGTCATGCCAAATACTGGTTCATTTTGGATTTCATATGAGCTACACATTCCAAAAAGTTGGGACAGGTCCCCCAATGCTGCGGCCAAAAATCGTGGAGCAATATCAGAAAGGAGTTTCTCAGAGAAAAATTGCAAAGAGTTTGAAGTTATCATCATCTACAGTGCATAATATCATCCAAAGATTCAGAGAATCTGGAACAATCTCTGTGCGTAAGGGTAAAGGCCGGAAAACCATACTGGATGCCGGTGATCTTCGGGCCCTTAGACGGCACTGCATCATATACAGGAATGCTACTGTAATGGAAATCACAACATGGGCTCAGGAATATTTCCAGAAAACATTGTCGGTGAACACAATCCACTGTGCCATTCGCCGTTGCCGGCTAAAACTCTATAGATCAAAAAAGAAGCCATATCTAAACATGATCCAGAAGCGCAGGGGTTTTCTCTGGGCCAAGGCTCATTTAAAATGGACTGTGGCAAAGTGGAAAACTGTTCTGTGGTCAGACGAATCAAAATTTGAAGTTCTTTTTGGAAAACTGGGACGCCATGTCATCCGACTAAAGAGGACAAGGACAACCCAAGTTGTTATCAGCGCTGAGTTCAGAAGCCTGCATCTCTGATGGTATGGGGTTGCATGAGTGCGTGTGACATGGGCAGCTTACACATCTGGAAAGGCACCATCTATGCTGAAAGGTATATCCAAGTTCTAGAACAACATATGCTCCCATCCAGACGTCATCTCTTTCAGGGAAGACCTTGCATTTTCCAACATGACAATGCCAGACCACATACTGCATCAATTACAACATCATGGCTGCGTAGAAGAAGGATCCGGGTACTGAAATGGCCAGCCTGCAGTCCAGATCTTTCACCCATAGAAAACATTTGGTGCATCATAAAGAGGAAGATGTGACAAAGAAGACCTAAGACAGTTGAGTAACTAGAACCCTGTATTAGACAAGAATGGGACAACATTCCTATTCCTAAACTTGAGCAACTTGTCTCCTCAGTCCCCAGACGTTTGCAGACTGTTATAAAAAGAAGAGGGGATGCCACACAGTGGGAAACATGGCCTTGTCCTAACTTTTTTGTGTTGATGCCATGAAATTTAAAATCAACTTATTTTTCCCTTAAAATGATAAATTTTCTCAGTTTAAACATTTGATATGTCATCTAAAATATTGAAATATGAAACTTCCACATCATTGCATTCTGTTTTTATTCACAATTAGTACAGTGTCCCAACTTTTTTGGAATCGGGTTTGTATTAACTCATGTTGCATTCCAAGTCTTATGAAGTCATACGATATCTTCATGTAAAGAACAGAGCTGAAATGATGATCCCACCACTTCGTGAACGCACGCAGACGCACTCAGTCAGTCAGTCAGTCAGTCAGTCAGTCAGTCATATCACATTCAAAAGATACACCCGACTCTTTAGCATGATGCAATCGGTCACAAGACACACGAGAGCCAATGACATTTTACAATCAAAGCTGACTTAATGACGCAATTGGTCATGAGAAATACAAGATCCAATGCAATTTCACTATCAAAGTTGATGTAGCATTTCTTCAGGCTGCAATTTTTTGAATGTGTGTATGATCTTCGGTGGATAGAGACGCTGATCGCTTTTGGGGATTTTCTTCACAAAAATCAATCGTTTGGTCTCGGAAAACTTGGAATATTTGTACTTTTTGAATAAATTGTGCCTGCAGTCATACCTGCCAGTTATATCCTGTGTTTTATATCATATAATACGCAAATGGGTAGGTTTAAAAATGGGGTTGGGTTAAGTGTTCAAACGTGTCTAAATAGCATAAATATGCTGGAGAATCACACTCCAACATGTCATAATTTCAAAATCATAACCCAATATATAATTTCTTCATGGCGATAACATTCCCATGCCCAACACAAAGGTTTCTTATTGAAAACAATGGAGCACTGCGCGTCGAAATACTGAAATGAAAGAGTCTCTTTATTGTGCTTTATGGTAAAGTGCATAACGAAAATTTAAAGATTTTTTTACTGTCTGTTATTGGTCAGACAGACAGTACCGCTCCCAAACTAGAGGTTTTGATATAGCTTGCTTTTCTTTTTTTTTCTTTTTTTCTGAAGATGCCACTGATAACAGTACAAAGTATTTTTGCATATTTTTTAATCTGCATATCTGTACATATCTTCCTTTTTCATTCATCTGGCCATTTGGGCATTTTACAACCTCTTGTTTTCATTTAAAATGAAATATAAGTTCTCTCTTCTCAGCCTCTCTGCTCTATTAATTTATTTGAACAACCTGTTTGCTCATAATTCTGGGATCTTATAGCTATAAAACGTCTCGGTTACGTATGTAACCCTCGTTCCCTGAAGGAGGGAACGGAGACGCCACGTCGGAGTACCAATCTACTTCGAGTGTAACTAAAACGAGCCAATGCACATTGGCATGCAATGATTGCACCAGGTGCTCATGCCACGCTGTGCGGGTATAAATGAGATACAGGTGATTGCATCAAATTAGCCTTTTGCTGAGGAGCCGAGTAGGTAGGCAGGCACCCCAGCAGGGTACAGAGGACATGGCGACGGACGTGGCGTCTCCGTTCCCTCTTTCAGGGAACGAGGGTTACACACGCAAATCGAGACGCTCCCATTCAGTCGGTCACTCGACGCCACGCCGGAGTACCGGACGAATAGGAATCCCTACCAAAGCGCCATGGCCTCTGCCCCTTCCAGTGCCCAGTGTGAGCCACCTGAGCTCTCTTACCTGATGAGACGGGGCTCACACCAGGAAGTCCATCACTGCTGTTCCGCATGACCCTGTTCAGTGATTATTGGATGACACTGGGAAAGCGCGTGCCTAGAAAAGGGGCCGCTGCGGAGCCCACATCGCACCCGGAGGAGTTACGTGGAGTACAAAGCTGAGCCGTAGCCCGCAAGGGGGAGGAGGGGGCTCAGTCCCGGTGACGGGAAGGCTCTCCCAAGGGAAAGACACGGGCTTCCCGTAGGAGCGACCGTGGAAGAAATATGGGATCCCCGCAGGGTCACTCATATAAGCCCAGCCCATTACCGGTTCTCAAGGATTCAGCGGCAAGGGGCCTGATGCCCGACGCCCGCGACGTCCGGCACCGAGGAGATGGAGGACTCACAGAGTTTGCTTCTGGAGAATAAGAGCGCCGGAGCGCAGCAAGCCGACAAGAGCCGGGGCCTCTCAGTGCTTCTACCCGTTTGAGGTGAGAACACAGGAGGAGACCGGCTCTACACGTAGGCTATAGAATCTAGCGAACGTGTTGGGTGTCGCCCAGCCCGCAGCTCTACAGATGTCTGACAGCGAGGCGCCACGTGCCAGCGCCCAGGAGGATGCAACACTTCTAGTAGAGTGTGCTCGCACCCGAGCGGACAGGGCACACCTTGTGCTTGGTAAGCCAAGGTGATGGCATCCACTATCCAGTAGGCCATCCTCTGCTTGGAGACAGCCTTTCCCTTCTGCTGGCCTCCGTGACAGACAAAGAGCTGATCTGAGGTTCTGAAGCTTTGAGTTCTATCCACGTAGATCCGCAGAGCGCGGACGGGACAGAGCAAAGCTAGGGCTGGGTCTGCCTCCTCCGGGCAGCGCTTGCAGGTTCACCACCTGGTCCCTGAAGGGAGTGGTAGGAACCTTGGGCACATAGCCAGGCCGGGCCTTAGTACCACGTGGGTATTACCCGGCCCGAACTCTAGGCACGATCTCGTCGACCGAAAATGCCTGCAGGTCCCCTACCCTCTTGATGGAGGCCAATGCAGCCAACAGCAAAGTCTTCATAGACAGAATCTTTAGCTCTGCTGACTGCAAAGGCTCGAATGGGGCATTCTGGAGTGCTCGGAGCACCAGAGCAAGATCCCAAGAGGGTATGGAGGGGGTCGAGGAGGATTTAACCGTCTCGCCCCTAAGGAACCTGGACGACCAGATCGTGCTTCCCAACCGACTTACCTTCTACGTGGTCGTGATAGGCGGATATAGCAGCAACATAGACCTTGAGGGTGGAGGGTGACAGCCTACGCTCCAACCCTTGTTGCAGGAAGGAAAGCACAGACGCGATCGAACATCTTCGGGGTCCTCTCGCAGAAGAACACCACTCGACGAACAGGTTCCACTTCGAGGCGTAAGCCTGTCTTGTAGACGGTGCACGTGCCGAAGTGATGGTGTTAACTACCTCTTGGGGTAAGTCACCTAGAACCTCCGCGTCCCGTCCGGGGCCAGACATGAAGCTTCCACAGGTCTGGACGCTGGTGCCACAAGTGTCCCGTCTCTGAGTCAGAAGGTCCTTCCTCAGAGGAATCGGCCAAGGAGGGCTGTCGCGAGGAGCATAAGTTCTGGGAACCAGGTCGGTTGGGCCAGTACAGCGCCACCAACGGAGCTGCTCCTCGTCCTCCTGACCTTGCACAGTGTCTGTGCAAGTAGGCTCACTGGGGAAACGCATATTTGCGCAGCCCCTGGGGCCAGCTGTGCGCAAGGGCATCCGTGCCGAGTGTACCCTCGGTCAGCGAATAGAACCACTGGCAGTGGGACGTTTCTGGGGAAGCAAACAGGTCGACCTGTGCCACCCGAACTGTCTCCCGATCAGCTGAACCACCTGGGGTGGAGTCGCCACTCCCCTGGGAGCGCAGCTCGTGAGAGCTCGTCGGCCACACGGTTGCGCACACCAGGGACATGAATGGCCTGGAAGCGACCTCAGACACTTCTGACTCCAGAGGAGGAGATGGCGGGCGAAGTTGCGACATGCGACGGGAGCGCAGACCACCTTGTCGGTTGATATACGCAACAGCCGCAGTGTTGTCGTGTGGACCAGTACATCTTTGCCCGTGAACCGCCCTTTGAGGCGGCTCAGAGCAAGATGTACTGCTAGCAACTCGAGGCAATTGATGTGCCAATGCAGGTGCGGGCCCGTCCAAACCCCTGACACTGCATGCCCGTTGTACGTGGCTCCCCAGCCAATGGCGGAGGCATCCGTGAAAACCACAGTATGCCTGGACACCTGTTCCAGGGGCACTCCAGCCCGAAGGAACGAAGGGTCTGACCACGGACTGAAGGACTGGCGACAGGCCGGTGTGATGCTCACCCGGTGAGTGCCGCGTTGCCACGCCCATCTCGCCCATCCATCGGCCGTGTAGCCAATGCTGAAGCGGTCTCATATGAAGCAGGCCGAGCGGGCCTCTGAAACCGTTTCAGTGGAACCGCCATCCTGCCCTGAAACGTGTTCAGGCAGTTCAGCATCGACTGGACATGCTCCTCTGTGAGGCGCGCTGCCTGCTCGACCGAATCCAACTCCATACCGAGAAAAGAGATCCTCTGCCCGGGGGCGAGTTTGCTCCTTTCCCAGTTGACCCGAAGACCCAACTGGCTGAGGTGTCTGAGCACCAGGTCCCTGTGTTCGCACAACTGATCCCAGGACTGTGCTAGAAAGAGCCGGTCGCCGAGATAGTTGAGGATGCGAACGCCCCGTTCTCTCATGGGCACGAGGGCCCCCTCCGTGACTCGTAAAGACATGGGGACAGGGCCAGCCCGAAGGGCAGGACTTTGTACTGATATGCTCAACCCTCGAACGCAAAGCGCAGAAATGGCCTGCGTCGAGGAAGGATCGAGACATGAAAGTACACATCCTTCAGGTCGACCGCTGCAAACCAATCTTGGGGACGGATGCATTCGAAAATGCGCTTCTGCGTGAGCGTCTTGAACGGTAGCTTGTGGAGGCTCCGATTCAGGACTCGCAGGTCCAAGATTGGCCGTAACTCCACCGGCTTTCTTGGGTACAATGAAGTACGGGCTGTAGAGGCGGTCTTCATATCGGCTGGAGGGACCGGCTCTATCGCGTCCTTCGCCAGCAGGACAGCGATCTCCACACACAGGACATGGGCATCTGCAGCATTCACCGAAGTGAAGCGGATGCCCCTGATCCTGGGGGAGCGCCAGGCGAACTGAATCGCGTAGCCGAGCCTGATGGTCCGAATGAGCCAGCGAGACGGACCGAGGAGCACCAGCCAGGCTCCCAGGGACCGCACAAGCAGGACCATAGGGACCACCGGCGCACCCACCGTGGGGCAGCGAGGTGGAATGCAGATACCGGACTGGGGCAGCTGTCTCGTGGAGGCGGCCCGCAGCGAGGTGAGAGTGTGCCGTGCAACACTTACCTGATTCCACAGGTGGGCAGCAGGAACATGAGGGGGTTGTCCACTGCTGCCCGCTGGCGAAGAGGGAGGATGAGTGTGGTCCGGCGTTTGACGGCCACAACTCTCCGAGCCCCGCGGACCCGGAGATGGAAGGAACTGCTCTTGTGTTGAGAATTTGGGTACCGCTGGGGCTGAGCCCAGCGGCGGAACAGAGACAAAATGGAACACAAGATTCTCCTCCCGGCCCTCCACCGGGGGATGGAGCGGTGTGGTCACCATCTCCAGAAGAGCAGTCCTCCTCACCTCCGGGTCGCCCGTCTCGTGGCAGCCTGCCCTTGGCCTTGCCTCCCCTCTTGGCAGGCGTCTGGACGGGTAGGGCGGCCTGCTTGTGCCCGGCTCCACAACGCCGCTTGGGTGGAGGCTGCTGCTGCGGCGCGGGAGCGGAGGCAGAAGCAGGCGGCCGCCCTCGGCGACGAGCAGGCTGAGGCGCTGCCGGCGGCGGGGTGGAGACAGCAGCTGACCGCCGAGGCAGAATGTGACTGACCGCCTCAGTCTGCTTCTGTGCGGCCAAGAACTGATGGGGGAAGTTCTGGGCCGCGTCGCCGAAGAGGCCAGTCTGGGAGACGGGGGAGTTAAGGAACCTGACTTTGTCGGTCTCCCTCATGTCCGCCAGACACAGCCAGAGGTGGCGTTCCTGGACCACCATAGTGGACATCGCACGACCCACGGCCCGCGCCGTAACCTTCGTCGCACGAAGCGCGAGGTCCGTTGCGGTTCTCAGTTCCTGGAGAACTGCGGGATCGTGACCACCTCGTGCAAGGTCTTCAGAGCCGGGCCTGATGGACCTGCAACAACGCCAGAGCGTGTAAAGCGGAGCCTGCCTCTCCACAAGCCAGGTAGGCCTTCCCGATCAGATCGGATGAGTACCTACAGGCCCCGGAGGGAAGACACGGGTTCCCTGGAAGTGGAGTTAGGGCACAGTTGCATAGCAACGGCCCGTTCCACGGGGGGAACCTGCGTGTATCCCTTTGCAGGTCCGCCATCGAGGGTGGTGAGGAGGAGGATCCACTAGGCCGGTTTCGGGCAGTAAAAGGTGCCGCCCACGACCTTGTGAGCTCTCGTGCACCTCCGGGAAAAAGGCACCGGGTGGGGCGCTGAGAACCAGCACGGGCCACCCCGAGAAACCAATCATCCAGCCTTGAGGATTCGGGACACGGTGGAGGGTTCCACACGAGCCCGACTCTCTCGGCGGCCCGGGCAAGCATAGCCATCATCTCCGGATCAGTATCGGGCACAGTGGGTCTACCCGGAGGAGCCCCCTGCGCCGACACATCCTCTCCAGAGAGTTCTGACCCTCCCTCCGATGCAGCGATGGACATCTGGTCCTCAAGGGAGCCCCAAAGGATACGGATGGTGCACATCTCGTGGATGGCCCACCGCGTTCCAATGGCAGCTCTACTGGCTGCGGAGTGCGAGAGGGATGAGGGTTCCCCGGGGGTTGGTTCCCTGGGGGAAACACACTCACCGTAACCCTCAAATCAGCCGGCCTACTGCCTGAAGTAACTCTCTGAGGAGAGTTAGATCGCGGCAGAGGCACAGAGGCTCCGCCCCTTGCGAGACGGAGCCGCGATCGCAACTCCGAGATGGTCATGTTCCCGCAGTGAGAACATGATTCATCCACCAGCGCTGCCTCAGCGTGCTGAACGCCCAAACACGAGATACAGCGCTGATGACCATCCTCGGTGACAGGAAACCACCGCATCCAGAAACACACAGATAGAATGTCATCTTGAAAAAGACGCAAGCTCTATCTGTGTAAGCTCTTTCAGAAGGACACTCTCCTTGGTGCTGAAGCACGCAGGGGGAGGGGTCGCGGCGACACAGTCAGGGGGTAGTGCAGCCTGACGTGCGCGCTCTCTCACACGAAGGCGCTCTCTTATCAGCCGTGGGAATGGCTTTTTAGCGCTCTCCACCTAGCGCACCGAACCGGCTGTGAGAACAGCCTTTGTGATCGTTCTGTTCAAACAACAAAGAGAGATGATCGGAAAACCACACGACCCGCTGCTGTGCCGTCACACCAACACCGAATGAAGAGATCGCTTCAAAGCGGCTTCCGTCTTCAGTCAGGACTGCGAAGTAAGGAGTGATATCTGTAGTAACCATCTACCACTCGGCTCCGAAGCAAAATGCTAATTTGATGCAATCACCTGTGTCTCATTTATACCCGCACAGCGTGGCATGAGCACCTGGTGCAATCATTGCATGCCAATGTGCATTGGCTCGTTTTAGTTACACTCGAAGTAGATTGGCTCGCGAGCGAGATTCCTATTCGTCGGTACTCCGACGTGGCGTCGAGAGTGACCGACTGAATGGGAACCGAAGTGGTGTACTTGCCTGATAAACCAAATCACTGCATGCGACTTCATTATAAGTTCCAGTATGAGATATATAGACAAAGTCAGTGTAAACTGTGTGAAATAGTGTCTGATTTTATAAACATAAGTGTAATGGGGCAGAAAGCAGTTTATTCAGAGCTTCCCTTAAATATTCAGTCCTAAATTAAAAATGAATGTGGATTTTTACAGAAAAGCATTTCTTCAAGATGTATTCCTTTTTTGTGTGTGTGTAAATGGAACTGAATTCCATTTGTAATACAATGTTTTACAGCAAAGACTGTATAATATAAAGTACTGTACATGCAGATACAGGTTGATTAAAAAAATTAAAAAAAGGTTTGTGAAAAGAGCCTAATGCATTCTTAAGAATTTAACAATATTGAATTCAGAATAAGATGTTTCACTTTGTGTTTCATATAGTATGCCATTAGGCTGCTGGTAATACATTATTTAGGGATACCACATATTTTTGGGTGTAATAGAATATATAAAATATGAATAGTACATAATACATTTCTATTAGATCTTGCATGAATGAGGAACGGAAAAAAATACAGTCTTGGCACTGTAATCATTGGAGTATTTACAACTGGTCACTTCATACCGTATTATAGTAGATCAGATTTATATTATGTGGTGACACATGTTCCAGTGCAAATGGAGTGTGCATTCCCTACATAACCTCATTTCACCAAGTTCAACATGTTCCTGAATCAATATCTTTGTTGGTCCTGGAACAACACTCCAATCAACCATACAGATTTGAGGGACAACTTTATAGTTTATGTCAAGTTTAGGCTTAAAATCAGAACATGCGCATTCCCTGTCGGATAGCAATCTGTTCAATTAAAACAAAGCGGCCAAGTGTAAATACCCCAGTGTCTGCCATTGTTTAGTGACCAAGGTAAAACTACAGAGAGGAATCACACTTTTTGAGAATGGCTGTTACTGACCTAGTTATGGAAGTTTTTCAGTGTTGCATCAGCTGAGCTATTATGGTTTTTCGAATATTCCCTTTCATGAAGTCTGTAATATAGCTGTTTGTGAATGTAAATGTTGTAAAGTGCACAATAAATAAAGTTATTGTCTTCCAAAAGAAAGAAGAATCGACTCTAAACCGCCTAAATTTGTCGTCTGTAATTCGAACTCTACGTCACTAGAAAATACATTTGCATAATGCCCGCCTATGTTGTACGTTGTCCGCCCGCAAACAACTTGACCCACCCACAAACTGCTTCTCAATTCAATGCAAAACGCTTGCTCTTGAAAGAGCCAGCTTGCTCCTCAATCGCAACCTGTAAGTATGATTAATTATTGATGTATATTATGTAGGGAGCCCTAAAATATGCCTGTTGTTTGAAATAATGCAGAGTATTAAAATGTAAGCCATGCTTTTCATTTTTTTAGTTTATTTCAATATATGTGATGCTAACTATATATGCGTTTGACATCGGCTGCGGCTGGATGTAACCCATCGGCGAGAGTAGCCGCATGCAGGCGGGGAGGAGCTGCAAATGGAGACGTGAAGTCACTTTCTGCTTCCCGTAGTGACGCTCGCTCTGTGTTTGTATACTTCATCACAGCTGGAGTGAAATAAATGCAATATTTGTCAATACACAGATGTTTCAGAGACATTTTCATTGCTGTACTGCTTAGCGCCTGTTTGTACAAGAATAAAGTTAAACATATAAACCTACACTATCAATAAAATGGGGTCTATGTTTTTTTTATCAGTTTTATTTTGATAAACATGACAATAAAACATCACGACTACATGAAAAGAGGTTTTACCGTTATATATATATATATATATATATATATATATATATATATATATATATATATATATATATATATAAATTGTAAACTGAAGGTTTTATAATAAACACGAAACACGTGATTGTTGTCATTAGCGCTCATGCAGTTGCTCTGGAGAAGCTGCGCAGAATGCGCCAGCTGGCTGTTCTCGAATCGCTTTTACGGCACTTCGTTGACATACGTCACAGTCACGTGGTGTCGTAATAACGTGATTTACATGAAGGGGGAGTAGCATTGCACATGGAAAAAGCTAGTCTTGTTTGAGATGCGCCTGAAATTCAGCCGAGACTAGGCGGATAAAGTGAAGGGAGGAGTGAAAAAAGTGCAGGCAAGATGAACAGTTCTCTTCTCGTAGTGGATCAGACACCTGGGAGATCAAAGGCGGATATCACGGGATTCACACTTGTGTGCTTTGTTGCTGATAAACTGGATGTAATTTAAGTTCTGTTACTTTTATATGAAAATAAATATTATGAACAAGACACTCAAAGTTTTTGTTATTTATTTCCATTCGAAAGATGTGTTTATCAATCAATTTAACTTTAATTACATACATACATATACATATATATATATATATATATATATATATATATATATATATATATATATATATATATATATATATATATACACACACACACTCACCTAAAGGATTATTAGGAACACCATACTAATACTGTGTTTGACCCCCTTTCGCCTTCAGAACTGCCTTAATTCTACGTGGCATTGATTCAACAAGGTGGTGAAAGCATTCTTTAGAAATGTTGGCCCATATTGATAGGATAGCATCTTGCAGTTGATGGAGAGTTGTGGGATGCACATCCAGGGCACGAAGCTCCCGTTCCACCACATCTCAAAGATGCTCTATTGGGTTGAGATCTGGTGACTGTGGGGGCCATTTTAGTACAGTGAACTCATTGTCATGTTCAAGAAACCAATTTGAAATGATTCGAGCTTTGTGACATGGTACATTATCCTGCTGGAAGTAGCCATCAGAGAATGGGTACATGGTGGTCATAAATGGACATGGACATGGTCAGAAACAATGCTCAGGTAGGCCGTGGCATTTGGCCGTGGCCAATTGGCACTAAGGGGCCTAAAGTGTGCCAAGAAAACATCCCCCACACCATTACACCACCACCACCAGCCTGCACAGTGGTAACAAGGCATGATGGATCCATGTTCTCATTCTGTTTACGCCAAATTCTGACTCTACCATCTGAATGTCTCAACAGAAATCGAGACTCATCAGACCAGGCAACATTTTTCCAGTCTTCAACTGTCCAATTTGGTGAGCTTGTGCAAATTGTAGCCTCTTTTTCCTATTTGTAGTGGAGATGAGTGGTACTTGGTGGGCTCTTCTGCTGTTGTAGCCCATCCGCCTCAAGGTTGTGTGTGTTGTGGCTTCACAAATGCTTTGCTGCATACCTTGATTGTAACGAGTGGTTATTTCAGTCAAAGTTGCTCTTCTATCAGCTTGAATCAGTCGGCCCATTCTCCTCTGACCTCTAGCATCAACAAGGCATTTTCACCCACAGGACTGCCGCATACTGGATGTTTTTCCTTTTTCACACCATTCTTTGTAAACCCTACAAATGGTTGTGCGTGAAAATCCCAGTAACTGAGCAGATTGTGAAATACTCAGACCGGCCCGTCTGGCACCAACAACCATGCCATGCTCAAAATTGCTTAAATCACCTTTCTTTCCCATTCTGACATTCAGTTTGGAGTTCAGGAGATTGTCTTGACCAGGACCACACCCTAAATGCATTGAAGCAACTTCCATGTGATTGGTTGATTAGATAATTGCATTAATGAGAAATTTCCTAATAATCCTTTAGGTGAGTGTGTGTATATATATATATATATATATATATATATATATATATATATATATATATATATATATATATATATATATATATTGTTTGTTTTATTTTGTTTACTATTTAAAATGTTTTCATTTCTGTTGTCTCCTCCGTGACCTTTTGAGTCGTCGCACTGAATCAAGACGTGTGTGAGTGCTTAACAGCTAGTGACATTCAAATTCGTGGATAATAACTCTGTCAGTGAAGTTATTGTATGTTCGTAGTGGACTTTGGGATTAATTCGGGACTGGACAGATCGCGTGGTTCGTCGTGGGACATGGATCAACTGGATTCATTGCGTGTTCGGGACTGCTTGTGATGTTAAAGTGTGTACGTAAGTGAACTCGTTTCCAAGAATGTGCGGATTGCATTGAACTTGTCAGCTGTTAATGGGCCCCAATGGTAACAAAACAAATGTATTTGACTGCGTGACTGATTCATATTGAACTTAAAGAACATTTGTGAATCAAGTTTTTGAAGTGTACACTTGATGTTGAGGGGAATATCGTTTGATTTTCCTTATTTCTCTACGTGTTTCTGAAGTGTTTAACTCTTTAACAGGGTTTGAATTTGTCATCTTGTATGCTGATTGAGTACAGTGTTCTAAAGTAGAAAGAAAAGGTTAAGAATGCTAGTGTAGGAGAGACAAAAGAAGCATTCTAAGATTGAGAAGGTGATTTATATATTTTATTTACAAGAAACAAAGTAATTCACTTGTCATTGGGCAGAAGTTTTTCTGTTTTTCTTACAAAAGCCGTTATTTTTCTTCATTGATTGTTTTCTTTAAAAGGGGTTATTACGCTACATTAATGTAAAAATAAATAGATTGAGTTTGTAAAGTTAATTAATTTAACAAGTTACTGTTTTCTGGGAAACTATAAACACAAATTGTTTAATTGATATTTAGTGAAAGTATTGTATAACTGGTATAGGGAAAGGTTCATTTACTAAGGGTGTGAACCTACACTGGTCTCACGGTTCGGTTCGGTTCGATCACGATTATCATGCCATCGATTCGGTTCAATTCGATATCACAATGCATTGACGATGCACTGCATCCTCATGTATACAATTTTGTGAGTCATTTTACTTGCTCAAAGAAAACACGCTTCTTGAATGTATCAAACAAAACTCAAGTCTGGGCACAGAAGACAGCAGGAGCATTTAGAATAATACACAAAATACTAAAAGCCACTTCAGGAGGTGGTGTGGGCCGCATTACAGTCAAAACTAAAGTCTAAATGCATCTGGTTGTTGAAACCACATATGTAAATTTTACTCCTCACAACAATGCTAAAAAAATAATGTGCTATATGACGTTATATATCACCTTCTATATGACAGCGCTACTGAAGCACGCATCGCCGCAGACGAGCAGCTGAGTATCTCTTCATCAAGACAGCGCACAAACTACCGAAAGTAAAGCCGTAGGTGCTCAACATACAATCATCTTCATTAAAAGTAAAGAAACTGAATGATCTTACCAGTGCTGCTGCCATGCTCTCTCCTATTGTGGTCTTTGAATTTGAAGCTGCTGATCAATAAAATGCAGCTCATATCTGTTGTTTTCGGTGACGTGAACTCCATTAAATCTGCATATATTTCGGGAATTGAAGATTGAATTTATATCCGTTTTGCGGAAATACATTTATGTGCCCAAGTGTAAATTAAATCGTTTTGATAAAGCCAATAGCTTTGATTTACACACAGCGTGTGTGTTCTCCAGGTTGTTCATAAAAGCTGAAATGTCCCCGATGATGGCTTTTAAAGTAGTTGGAGCAACAAAGCACATACGCGGCAAATGACGTCAGAAAATAGTCAATACATTATAATCGGTTATGGTCTATTACTGACTGGCCAAATTTACTATTCAACTGCCAGGAATCCAGGTTTTCTTGTTTGGGAAATATTTAAATTAACCCCCTAAAAATATATATATATATATATATATATATATATATATATATATATATATATATTCTACCAGGTGTTCAAAATACATCTTTTTGTGTGTTATATTGTGTAAGTTTCGGCTAACTCACTTTATTGTTTAGCTGAAATACTTCTGCAAATTAGCTGTGGGCCACTATTACCTAAAACTGTCTATTAATGAGATTGTCTGTCATTCTTACTACTTTGAGTAAAGATAAAAAATTGTAGAAAGATTTGTTATGCAAACTTTAATGTTACATCAGTCATTCACGTTAGTGCTCGACTGCGCTGTTATTGGTACAGTTCCCACATGTGTACCGCAATAAATTAGAAATATACACATGGGTTTGTTGATGGACATACACTTGTTAATGCTGATGTTGAGGAATTACAGTTGCAACAGCTCATGATGTATGTCAAAATGAGGGGCGTATCACGGAGAAACATCCTGCTCAAGTCATCCTTGCGATGGAGGTTCGATAACAAGTTCTTCCAATGGTTGAATAACAAGTTCTTCCAATGTTTCACCATCGGACTCGGATTGATATGGTAAAATCAATGCCATCTGTACTTTTTTCACAGTACAACTGAGGACTGAGAAAGCCTCCAGAGCTGAAGTACAGTTATGGTAATGGGCATTTAGCTTCTGACACATGCTGTAAGCGGTAGCCTAATCGTAACAGACTCGGGTGTCTGGTCAATCAGAGCAGAGCTTGTGGAAAGGAGGGATTTAGAGAGACTGATTCATCTGTCGAGTCTTATGAGAATCATTGAAAAATGCGGTGATGTGCAATGTATATTATGAGAAAATGTAAGTGTTTTTTGACCTTTAATGCATGTAAACCTGTTGTAAGAGACCACCAAAACAAAATTAGGAAACTTTAAAATAGCATAATATTATTTCTATATTCCATTGCATGTCCTATGTTGCCTTACTTTCACTGACAAATAAATAAATAAATATGGCATCACCCTGACTAAGGTTTATGAAGCTTCCTTCTCCACACTCTTAATTCGCTCCTCATCAGTCAGACTGATTTGTCCCTTAGGCTTGGTAGAATTGGGCGAATAAGTCACCGGAGCAGCCTGTAATGCATTCTATTAATTACTAAGATTCATGGGGGAAATGAATGGGAAAAACAAGAAAAGGGGGATCGCTAGTCTTTTTTAAATTAGATTGTTTCTCTACTCTGGAAAATTGAGTGCTTGATTTACACAAATGAAAGGCAAAAAAAACAAATTATTAGATTTTTCCCTCTTTGTTCAGTGTGTGAGCTGCATAATCTTTAAGACGGGTTCCATTACAAGTAATAGAAGGCATTTGTAATGGAAACTCATTTTAGAAACAAAACAAAAGGTAAGGTTGGTAGGCCTAATGAAATCAACAAATACTATTTGTTTTACAAACAAAGAATAATCATAATTTCCATCACTTTCATGGAAAATGTCACTTTATGTACATAGTAAAACATTATTCTGATTCATGGGTCAAGGGTCCGTCTCCTACAAAACAATTCCACTGTTCCTACACACAAACCTAAACTGAATAAGTTGGAAAATGCATGGGGCCGTTTTTCTCTGTGAAGCTGAATAAAGCTAAACACCAAATTTTTTTTTTTTTTTTTTTTTTTTTGAGGAATAAAGACCAAACTAAAGTTATAGGTTTCATGTGGTTGAACAAAGTTTAAGGTCCACTGAGGCATCAAAGTGGTTTCAGAAAAGGAAAATCCCCTTGACCCACACTTTTTAAAAGTTTAAAGTTAAGGGCAAAACATTCTGAACTCATTTCTTGTTCAATGGCTTTTCCCAGTAGAGGAATCTAATCTTATGCGTTAAGTCTAATATTAAAAACATCCATGTCCTACATTAATAGGCAATTACCACTGTAGGTCAACCCCATTTATCAGGTTTATGGTAATGGTATTCGATGGCATATCAGCCAGCTACATAATTCAAAAGTACAGTGAAAGTTTAGACTCTGAAGCACACATTAAATCAGATTGTTGAATATAACCCTCTATTGTTACTAAATCATTGCTTATGCTTTAAGCATTGAAGGCTATGCTGCAATTTTGCTTTAAACATTGTAGCCCTCAAGTAAGGAGATCTGTTTGTCTCCCAAATTGGTAAAATCAGTCTAAAACCACTTCTACTGTTGTTTGTTCAATCCAAAATGCTTCAAAAAACTCAATATGCCTATTTGCATAGCGATGGCTGACTGTTGCCTTTCATGAGTGACATGTTCTAGTCTAGCTTTATATCCTTGGTTTTCTCTGCCCTGGAGTAGGTCTGTTGTTACTATATCATTTTTACTCATCAAAAAAAATTTGAAGTCTCGAGGACAAACTTGTCATTGATTGTTCTGCCACATCCAGTTGCTGTTCTGAGGGAGGAAAGATGTTCGGTAAGTTACATAATACCAAACTTTATTTCAAAACGCTTTAATAAAATTACACAATCTGAGCTGACAGCTTTTTCTTCACAGTAGACAGAAACTCATTTTAGAGAGACAGATGGGATATTAGCTAACGGTAAACAGAGGCTAGAGGAGGATGTTTCATAAAAAGGTAATAAACGTGTGTCATAACCAAAGATAAACAGGTCACATACTGCATAGTTGATGAAGCAAATATGAACATCACCATGCAGGCTGATGGAAATTCAAAGTGCAATTCATGATTTATGATAGACTGAACTGGTAGCATAACAACAGTAACAAAGCCAAGAGACACTGAAACCAAACAGATCACAGAAACACAAGTTTCTGTCCTAGAATAAACAGTCACAGTTCTGACATCATTTCCCATATATTCTTCTCATTCATTTTCTCTACAGGAACCTTAATTCAAAATTCTTCAATAAAGAATTCTAAGCAAGAAACAACCTCAATGCATACACTTGCAAAGTTAGAAATAATTGAGACTTTTTTGAAAGAAGCCTCTTATGTTCACCAAGGCTGCATTTGGAGAAGTAAAGAAAAACAGTAATATTATGAAATATTATTCTTATTTAAAATAACGTTTTTCCATTATAATATATTTTAAAAGTTAATTTATTCATGTGATGGCAAAGCTGAATTTTCAGCAGCATTACCCCATTCTAATATGCTTGTGTTCAATTATTAAAAATGATTAGTGCTCAGTTAATAACAATGATTCTTATTACTATCAATGTTTAAAAAATGTGCTGCTTAATATCTTTGTCATTTTTTTATATTGTTCAGGATTCTTTGATGAATAGAAAGTTCAAGAAGAAATTTTTTTTTGAAATATAAATCTTTTGTAACATTATAAGTGTCTTTTATTGTCACTTTTGACAGGTTCCACACAAATATTAAGCAGCAAAACTGTTTTAAAAAATAATATTGTTTCTTGAATGTCATATCCGCATATTAGAAGGATTTCTGAAGGACCATGTGATAATGAAGGATGAAATAATGGATGCTTAATTCAGCTTTGCATCACGGAAAAGAAAACATAAAAATATTAAAATAGAAAATAGTTATTTTAAAGTATAATCAAATTTCACAATATTCACAATACTGTTTTTACTGTATTTTTCATCAAATAGCATAAGAGACTTCCATCATAAAATGTACCCACCGTAAACCTTTGAATGGTAGTGTATATGCACAAATGTGTAAGAATTTTGAGAACAGTGATTAATGGGAGCTGTTACATCTTAGTAGCTCTTCACTTAGAATTTGCATATTGAATTATAAATCTTTTTATCTTCATCTTCATAACCTTGCTTGAGGACACTGTGAGTTGCTGTTTAAATGATCAATAACTATTCTAATCGTTAATTAATACTAATCTCACTAAACTATTATCTAGATGTCGACCTACTGATGTAATAAGTATAAACACATATTGAACACGACATATAGAAAGAAAAGTTTTCTTGGAAAAGAACAGCGATTCAAGGTCGAGATATTCATGTTTGCTCACGTTTTGTGTGAAGCTGGATCCCACAAGCTATTTCTGATTCTCAGTAATCCTCTGCTCTAATCTTTCTTGAAAAAGAGATGCATTTAGGTCTGTAAGAAGGAGCACGGCCCTGATAGAACATTCGAATTTAAATAAGCTTCATAAGCAGGCTGGGACAAAGGGTTTCACAGGTATATTGGCTGTTGATTCAAATCACATGCAGAGTGCTGTGCCCTCAAATCTCTTGAGATATCTTTGGTTGAACTTCTCAAATAAATAAAAGTAATTTAAAACATGAAGCATTTTTCAAATCCATTCAAAATCCAGAAGGTCCTCGAGGGCCCAAAAGATGAGAAAACAGCAATGGACACAATTGCAAAGATGTGAATTGAACCTTGTGATGTAGTAAACATCACTCTAGGCATCACATGTCTCCTCTTCAGTAACATAATCATGCAGTAATTTTTCCAATGTAAACCAGGACAAAGTTTTATTGAAAGGCCACATTTGAATCTTGTTTATGTGTGCATGTCCCTGGGAAGTACATAATAATAAAAAAACAATTTTATTTTAGATGAAAAGTTCTCATCAGACATAAATGGCTCTCTATTATCATAAGAGCCAACCGCTGACAAAGGACTGACAGTGCTGTGGGGAAAATAACGTCTTTGAAATTCACTCTTCGATTTCTATAAACCATGTGTAGTCTAAATTAGAAACAAAATGATTTTTTGATATCTTCAATGCGTCTGGAAAGATATCAATTTGCAGTCCCAGTCTCTCTCTCTTTCCCTCTGGAGACCCAGAGCAGAGAATAATCTGAAGAAGAAATATCACAAATCAAAGAAAGGATGAGAAAAAAATATGAAAATATGAGATATAGGCTTACTGTGTCTCAAGCTTGGGAGATGAGGACGTGCTTTCTTCCTTCTCTTATCCCATCTTTTCATTCTGCTTGCATCATATTGATGTCTGAATGTCGACATGACCAAGAGGATCTTTAGATGGTTGTACTAAAACAGTGTAAGAAAAAACAAACAAACAAACAAACAAAAACAATTTGAAATGGCTTGACAAGTGCAGTTTTGTTTCTTGTGATGTTTCTGGTGTATTTCTTACTGAAATAGGAAGTTTAGGCAGGAAATACAGTATCTAAAGTTAAAAAAAAAAAATTCTGTCGTTTTTACAGAAAAAAACAAACAAAAACTGCTTGGCCGTTTGTGTTGAATTAGCAATGCTGCTACTAAAAATCTGTTTTGTACTATTAATTCCTATGTATAAGTTTCTACCTAATACGGGTACTTCTGAATGGTACTTCTATCGTTATCAAATTTTTGACATTTTATCCATAAAACAACTCAGATAAACTATTATAAAGTGCACGCTCTCCCTTTCATTACTGCCATGACTAGTGTCGCTCCTGATTCATCCTTGAGCTTTAACTTTTTAACAAAACCTGCTTTGAATTTGTCCCTCGTTCAGGCAATGCACCTGCATTGCCTGTAAGACACTCGTCACTATAGCTCCTTGAGGATGGAGAAAATGGCGGACGGTGTACAACTGGCTGAGGACGGAAACTTTGCTACGCTGTTAAAAATTACCGGTAAATTTTACAGTAAAATACTGGCAGCAGGGTTGCCAGCCATTTACTGTAATGTTTACAGTAGCGGTTCTGTAATTTAATTTACAGAATTTAACTGTGTTCTTTAATTACAGTAAAATTCTGTAAATTAAATTACAGAATCGCTACTGTAAACATTACAGTAAACGGCTGGCAACCCTGCTGCCAGTATTTTACTGTAAAATTTACCGGTAATTAAAAAAAATTTTTTTTACAATAAACTATTTGAATATGTGTATTTGCTATATTTAGAGAAAGCATCTCAAATGCATGCAGTATATCCAATATACACTCACCTAAAGGATTATTAGGAACACCTGTTCAATTTCTCATTAATGCAGTTATCTAATCAACCAATCACATGGCAGTTGCTTCAATGCATTTAGGGGTGTGGTCCTGGTCAAGACAATCTCCTGAACTCCAAACTGAATGTCAGAATGGGAAAGAAAGGTGATTTAAGCAATTTTGAGCATGGCATGGTTGTTGGTGTCAGACGGGCTGGTCTGAGTATTTCACAATCTGCTCAGTTACTGTGATTTTCACGCACAACCATTTCTAGGGTTTACAAAGAATGGTGTGAAAAGGGAAAAACATCCAGTATGCGGCAGTCCTGTGGGCGAAAATGCCTTGTTGATGCTAGAGGTCAGAGGAGAATGGGCCGACTGATTCAAGCTGATAGAAGAGCAACTTTGACTGAAATAACCACTCGTTACAACCGAGGTATGCAGCAAAGCATTTGTGAAGCCACAACACGCAAAACCTTGAGGCGGATGGGCTACAACAGCAGAACACCCCACCGGGTACCGCTCATCTCCACTACAAATAGGAAAAAGAGGCTACAATTTGCACGAGCTCACCAAAATTGGACTGTTGAAGACTGGAAAAATGTTGCCTGGTCTGATGAGTCTCGATTTCTGTTGAGACATTCAGATGGTAGAGTCAGAATTTGGCGTAAACAGAATGAGAACATGGATCCATCATGCCTTGTTACCACTGTGCAGGCTGGTATAATAATATATAATAATAATAATAATTCTTTAGGTGAGTGTATATTCCTGATTGCTAAATATTAATGACTGGCAACTGAATTTTAAATTAACTATTTATTAGCTGCATAAGCATGAACATTTTTTAACTGAATAAAGTGTTGTATAACTTATAATTATAGTATGTAAGAATTAATTATTTTAAACCAACCATTAATAATAGACATTACAAACAAACAACAAGAAATTATAAGGAGTCTAAAAGTTATCTAAAAACATACTGAAATGTAAGCCAACTGGGGATGTCACCTGCGTATAAACTAGCGACAAAACTGGTTTTACAGCACAATTCAGTATTTATATTCGACACGTCCTGAGGCTCACCGGTGACCGTGAGGCTTTAGCAACGCGTTTTCATTCACTGCGTGTGCACATTTGATTCACATTATCACATAATCACGACGAAATGTGCTGATCAACATGAAGTTCCCGTGAATACCAACTGTTGTCACCCTTACGAAAAATAACCATGGTTTTATTGTAGTAAAAGTGTAGTAACCATGTTTTTTTGGCTAATTGATTGCCATTTATATAACCACAGTTTTACCACAAATACCATGGTTAAACTATGGGTAGAGTAGCAAAACCATGGTTAATTTGTGGTTACCATGGTTTAACTACAATAACCATGGTTTTTTGGTTTTATTTGTAGTAAAACCATGGTTCATTTTCGTAAGGGGAAGCATGTAATTCATAACGTAGGAACCCAGAGATTTTCTGCCCATAGCCGCTATAGCACGGGGGAATCTGTGAAATCCTACCTGAAACCCCGCGTAAATCTCCTTTGCATCCCGTGGACGGAGGATGCGTGTATCCAGGGTTACCAGTATGAATCGCGAATGTAGAAACATGAATATACTCGGACAGTTACCAAACATGGAAAATAAAAAAACTGAATTAATAAGTCACTTACCACAGTTCACAGTCCAAGTGCTGCTACCCGAATCTCGACGACTCAACTGTTGAAGATCCCATAATGCCTCTGTAGATTTGAAATTTACAGCAATATTCTGTATATTTTAATCAAACCGCCACGCGACCCCAGAATGCATTGCAGTTTACAGCAGTATGCTGTATTACGAGAATACAGCCAGCTGCTGTAAAATAATGCTGTAATTTTTATAGAGATGTTCCGATACCCTTTTTCCTTCCCGATACAGATCCCGATAACTGGGCTCAGGGTATCGACCGATACCGAGTACTGATCCGATACCTGGGTGTGTATCTGTATATACAGCTGTATATACACTACTAGCCCTGTATGAATTGCTAGAATTATTTTATGGTGTGCTTCAGACTTATCCCTTAATAAAACTTTTATTACAGTATTTTTATTATCTGACATGCATTTGACAGTATATATATATATATATATATATATATATATATATATTTTTTTTAAGCGAAAAAGAACAAATGCGTACAAATCTAACACCACAAACTGAAAAATTTATTTTAGTTTTACAATATAACTGTATAAAGAAACAATGCAACAAATAAATCTAGGAATATTAAAAAAATATATTAATCAGAAAATAATCTCTTTACAACAAAACAAGTGAAAAATAAGCAACCATCTAGGCATAATTATTATTATTAGTAGAGACGTATTATTATTACATAGAGACATAACGAAATCTACTGTAGGCTACAACAGTAGCCTAATATATTCTGTCAATTTCTTCACGTTAAACTAAACTTTTATTTTGACGGGTTGCCTTGAAGACCTTTGAGTGTTTGTTCATGATATGACTGAACATTCTCAAATGAAATGGTAAATTCTCATGAAGTGACGGTTTATGCGTTCGTGTCCTCATATAGTGACACACACCAGAGACTACAAAGACAGCGAGTGTCGCGTGTGTGTTTGTGTGTGTGTGTGTGCTCGCCCGCGCATCTCCACCCGTCACAGAGACGCAGAATTTGCAGGTAATATTTAAATAGTATTTTGCAGCTTAATATTCACAGACGCTAGTATATATTTGGCTACAGTATGGAGCCCTGCGATTAGATTAACACGGAAGCGACTGAACGCAACTGCTTGCACTGAATATACTCGGGAGTCGGTACTGCAGAAATGCTGGTATCATCACATTTTTAAAATTTCAATACCAACTTGGTACCAAAGTACCCGTACTTGTGACAGTTGCCGTTTTACTGGCTGGTTTGGTCCAGTCTGAAATACTGCTAAACAGCAGACATACTGCTAACGCGTTTTCATTTCTTCTTCACTGCTCTAAACAGTGATTGCTTCCTGTGTTTGCAATGCATTCTGAGCAGCAAAGAAGAACCGTGCAGTGGTTAGGCAAAGCTAGCAGTCATAATAACTAGGTCTTGTTTAAGAAAATGGTATCGGATCGATACATGGGTTCAAGTACTCGCCGATACTGATGCCAGAATTTGTTGTGTTATTGGTGATATTTCCGATACTAGTATCGGAATCGGAACAACTAAAAATTTTTACAGCAATTCATTACAGTGTAATACGGAACAGTCTTTCAGCGCAGTGGGTGGAAACATGCAGATTAAGGGGTGGTAATATTATAATAGATCCCCTTCCTACATCAGAAGGGGAGAGAAATCTGAGCTGCCATTTTTTTACATGCTTGTAGAAAAAGGCTTACCGTAACAAAGTTACTGGGTTGTCCTTTTTTTGTTTTCTGGGGTGGTAGATGCACCAGGGACCTGATTATAACACTTAAGCACAGGGAAAATTCATATTTTCATGATATGTCCCCTTTAAAAAAATCATTGTAACAATCTATGACCTAGAACTCAGGCAAAACAGTGACAAAGAAAGGAAAACTAAACAGGTCCGAGAACAGGCGAGAGCAGGTGATCAGGTCAGACTAACACACATACATTTAGTAAGTCGGGGTAAGGGCTGGATGCTAGAGAGCACAGCATGACATTCAATCTGTTCTGTCTCAGACTCCAGGGGAGTAACTGCCTCAGTAAATAAATGTCTGAACATTGCTGCCGTGCCACGACTTTCCAGCCACATGGGACCACCAATGACTTCTCATTCTCCAAATCAGCATGAGAAAACGCAGTTTGTTACCATCTTGAGCAGGCTAAAAATACTTCTGTCCAGTGAAAATTAATTAAGAGATGGTGTCAAATGTTTTCTGCAGGAAGGGCGCTGTGAAGGTATTTTCAAAGATGTGCACCAATCCTGCAGCTTCATGTTAATGGTGTTGCACTTCATCTAGTTTTAACCAACATTATTCTGATGAGGTAATAAAAGTTAATTAAATTTTACTCAGGCTAAAAGTTTTCATAACCTATGCAGTGAAGGTACTTTGGTGAAATTGTCTAGTCTGATGGATGTAAACGCAATGATGTGAGGCATAATAAAAATAAAATGTTTGTTCACATCCATATTTAAGTTTCAGAGTCCTTATGTGTGATGTAGAGTGGAAACTCAGCATGTAAAGAAGACCTGGAAGCTCCCCTGCTGAAAAGACCAGCACAAATTTCCTTTGAGTTAATTATCTTTTTCCTTCTCTTTCACATTCTTTTATAGAAAAGATAAATTACAACACTGTGTGGAAATGAGCCATAAATATCTCTTACTCTCCAAGATGTGTAGTGAAATATGTTCTCTGGCATTTAAAACTCTTCACCAAACCCTTCGTGCCACCCCATATGCCTCGATTACATCGCTGCTTTAAGAGCATGTCCTCACATTCTTGGTCATTTACTCAACTCAGTGGTGCCAGTGGTTTAACTGCCATGTAAACAGATGGTGCACCAGAGAAACACGGTCAATCCTTGGCACGTGTTTGCCAAGATGAAATATTTCTGAGAGAATCTTCACAATGCTAACAACAGACTGGATGCTTAACACGGCAATTAAAGAGGTGAAGAAGCTCAATGCAGCATTTTGTAAAGGGAAACAATGCAAACTGTGAGAATTGTGATTCACCGTTGTAGATACATTTAAAAAAGGAATGAATTACCATTAAAGTCAATTGCTAACTATACAGTTTGCAGGACTTAGACACAAGTTTAACTTGAGACATGGTGCTCAGTTTGAAAACATGAGTTTGAGTCTTATCTCCTAAAATTATTTAGGATCCAAAAGACTTTTTAGTTGAACAATTGCAGAATTTCTTGATATAAATGGTGGGTATTTTCTAGTATTTAGTATAAAGTAGTTAATTTGATGCCAGACTGCATTTGCACCATATACACTCACTTAAAGGATTATTAGGAACACCATACTAATACTGTGTTTGACCCCCTTTCGCCTTCAGAACTGCCTTAATTCTATGTGGCATTGATTCAACAAGGTGCTGAAAGCATTCTTTAGAAATGTTGGCCCATATTGATAGGATAGCATCTTGCAGTTGATGGAGATTTGTGGGATGCACATCCAGGGCACAAAGCTCCCGTTCCACCACATCACAAAGATGATCTATTGGGTTGAGATCTGGTTACTGTGGGGGCCATTTTAGTACAGTGAACTCATTGTCATGTTCAAGAAACCAATTTGAAATGATTCGAGCTTTGTGACATGGTACATTATCCTGCTGGAAGTAGCCATCAGAGAATGGGTACATGGTGGTCATAAAGGGATGGACATGGTCAGAAACAATGCTTAGGTAGGCCGTGGCATTTAAACAATGCCCAATTGGCACTAAGGGGCCTAAAGTGTGCCAAGAAAACATCCCCCACACCATTACACCACCACCACCAGCCTGCACAGTGGTAACAAGGCATGATGGATCCATGTTCTCATTCTGTTTACGCCAAATTCTGACTCTACCATCTGAATGTCTCAACAGAAATCGAGACTCATCAGACCAGGCAACATTTTTCCAGTCTTCAACTGTCCAATTTTGGTGAGCTTGTGCAAATTGTAGCCTCTTTTTCCTATTTGTAGTGGAGATGAGTGGTACCCGGTGGAGTCTTCTGCTGTTGTAGCCCATCTGCCTCAAGGTTGTGCGTGTTGTGGCTTCACAAATGCTTTGCTGCATACCTCGGTTGTAACGAGTGGTTATTTCAGTCAAAGTTGCTCTTCTATCAGCTTGAATCAGTCGGCCCATTCTCCTCTGACCTCTAGCATCAACAAGGCATTTTCGCCCACAGGACTGCCACATACTGGATGTTTTTCCCTTTTCCCTTTTCACACCATTCGTTGTAAACCCTAGAAATGGTTGTGCGTGAAAATCCCAGTAACTGAGCAGATTACCATGTCACTGACATTCAGTGACATTCAGTTTGGAGTTCAGGAGATTGTCTTGACCAGGACCACACCCCTAAATGCATTGAAGCAACTGTAAGAATGGATTTCACCTGAGAGCAAACTCAAGAGATCTAAGCTGCACTAAGACAATAAAACTTCACTCATCTGAATAAGAAAAAACAAGACTCAATCTTATCTCCTCCCCTGCCGAGTTCTGACCCTCTCACTCTTCCTGCCTCGGAGACCACACAATCATGCAAATCTCACAGATACTGCCACAAGGTGTTTCTTTGACTTTTGGTGTTTCTGGTAAACAGGTTTCATTCCCACATCAGAGGAACAGGTCATAATAAAGACAACAGAGCTTGTTCCCCTGGTGTGGGAGATGCTCAGAAAGATCTTTTGATAAACATTTGCTGTCATCCCCCCAAAGATAGGTGTGACCATTTGGTCACGAGAAAAGTTTCAACCAAAAGCTGCATAAATATTTGGGTGCTAAATGTTTATTGTTCTTTTGTTCTGGTTGAGTATTTAAAGGGAATGGGGAGACCACTCATGGAAGCATCTGTAATCAGAACTTCCCACGCTGTTGAAGTGTGTCTCTATTGCCAGGTAACAATGACTCTTGGAAACTATTTTTATGTTTTTAGAATGATGTTTTATATTGTATGCTGATCAGTTGTGTATTATGGATTCTTTCTAAATTCTTTTATTTGATATGTTTACCTGGCTATAATAAACATTAATCTTGATTTATCTTGTATAAGTCTAAATTCCTTTATTTAAGTAGTGTCGTATATGGAGTTTTGTAGGAGTTTCCGTAAATCTTTCTGTCAGGGCAGATTCATACCGAGGACCCCATGACCGGAGCATGGCGCTAAGCATGAGGGGCAATCTGATTTCTGGCTGTCACTGGTATTAACAAGTTACAGCTCTCGTGACTATTGCTAAAATTACACTTTCTGTTATGAGTGAGCATGTGCAACTCACTTAAAGGTAAAATAGTTCACTCTGTAATCCTCTGTAATATCAGAACTGACTAATTTGCGTCCGTGAGGTAATGTAATTATAATCGCGAGCATTATCCTCTGAGCGACTCGGGTCCCATGGAGGAACGAGTATTTGAAATTAAGAGATACTAAGAAAATCAATGATCTAAATTAAATCACAACTAAACTTATGATCAGCTGTTAAATTACAAATGCAACAAAATTACAAATAATTGGAGTCAGATAAAATTATTCATGGAGTCAGATTTTTGAATTGGATCTTCACATTTTAATAAATTAAAGTGATTTTTCTAGAAGCGCCAGAAAAGACATACACGCAGAAGTCCTTCGACCAGCTGCTGGATTCCTACGTTGGGCCAATCAGCTGGACCTTACAAAGTGGTGACCCGACGTGATCTCCCAGTCTCAGGAGAAGTGACGCGTCTTTTTGGCGCGACAATTCAGATCCAAGCCGAGTGAGCATGAGGTTTGAGGTTCTACTTTTCTGTCTACAAATGTCCTGGTAAGTTCATTTTTGTTTACCTTTTAGAAAGTGTTGAGGGAAAACCTAGGCACACCCAATATAAACACATTTGTAGAACGGTCGGTATACCCACATTAGACCGGAGACCGTAGAAATCCGGTGGTGTTTAAGATTATTAGAAAACAACATGGCTTGTCAGGGAAATGGTAGTTCGAGTGTAGATAAGGAGGTAATGGACACTCTTGGAGTACAAATTAAAGATCTTCTCTTTCGCTTGCGTAACAAGGAGTAGATTTTGAGTGGAGCAATGATCAAATTTTAGCCTGGTATAATACAGAGGGCGAAAATTAGAAACTAAAGCTCCTTTTAAGAAAATTCTGGTCGCGATCGTCTATATGCTACGTCAGAAACGATTTGACAACTATTACAGAAAACGAACGCGTAATAGCAAAACATAAAAGAGCTAGAAGCGCAGCGATCAGGCGAGCTAAAAAGCTAAGAGCACAGGTCGAAGCATCTGTATATGATAAACAAACTTGGGCAAGACAGGGCAACGCGATGGAATCGAAAATGAAAAAGCTTGAAAAGAAGTTTCGATTAGATAAAGAATACACATCTGCGCTCAAGAATGTTGCGAATCAGCAGGATTTCCTGTATCTGCAGTAAAAAGTCGGCGATAAACAGTAAAATTGGTAGCGAGATATATAGCGACAGCGATGATGACATTGCAGCTTTATCAAGCAGTAGGCAAGGCCATCTGGACCTGAGAGAGCGTGAGTTTTCCTAGAAACCGCGAATGAGGAAAATAGGCCCGAAAAGCCGAAACAACGTAGTCCCATAATGACTCGAATTAAATCAGGCTCGGTTCACGAAAACCAGTGAACATTGCTGTGCTTAAAACAATGAAAATGCAGATGATGAAGTCACTACCATTAGCCGCCCTTTAACTTGCGAAGAATGCACCAAACACAAAGAAGTTGTGGGAATGATGCCCGAAAAAGGCCCGTTCCAACCCTACTGGGACAACTTAATGTTACAGGCATCAGTGTACAAATTAGAGATCAGGGATGTTTGGCAAGTAGCTCTCCTTACTATTCCAGACGAGTTAAAACCAAAAATGCCCCGTGAATTGAGAAGTGGAGAAATTGTAGTCAAACAGGAAGATGAGGACGAAAACGATGTGTATGAAAGATTGAGGGGACTCTATTAGAGTTAAGGGGACCAACGACGCGCTGAGTGGAGTAGAATTTTAGAAATAAAACAGGCAAATAAAGAACCGTTTGAAATTTATGCTGAGCGCCTATGGGTGACCTACAAAGAGCATTCAGGGTTAGAAGATGCACAGCGCGATCAGGAAGTTTTACTACAACTCCTGAAAAATAACGCCGGTTCCCATATACAGCAGGCATTAGCTCACGGAGCCGATCCACCAGAGAATACCTACCGGTCATTGGTGGATTGGGCTTCCAAAATAGAGGCCAGACTAAAACAAAACAAAGCTCGTTCCATTGCAACAACACAATGGTTGGCGAAGGAAAAGGTGTTGGAGATCCTAATCCTAAACCTCAGATACCGCCTCGTTGTAAGTATTGCAAGAAAATCAATCATACCGTTCAGAACTGTCTTAGATTGAACGCGTGCAAAACAATCAAACCATGCATTCTAAAAATGACAGTGACATTCTCAGGCGTTTAGGGAATTTGATTGCAGGGAAGGATAATTCAGAAAACAGCTTAAAGCAAACTGAAGAAAAACAACGAGCCAAGAGAGCCCGTATAATAAATTGCAGACAGAGCTCGCAGCCCTGTTAGCGAAATTTAGCGAACCCCAATAGGGTGCGTGGCCTCCGTCGCTATAGGAAGCGTTGTCACCAGCGGTAACCGCATCAAAATACGAGCTAATCTTGGAGGCCGGTTAGTTAATATTCTCGTTGATTCTGGAGCCGCCTGCTCTTTGTACGAACCTTCCGGTACCCTAAGTACGAGAACAATTCAAATTAAAGGTATAGGCGATACTTTGATGACCGCAACACAAACAAAACCAGTGAGACTCGATTTGGGCATGGTAGTGCTAACAGAACATTTCTGGTATTTACCAGAGAATAGTGAAGGAACTGTGCTGGGAATGGACATTATGAGAAAGCATGGATTTGTCATTCATTGCTTTGAAAAACAAATTGAACTACAAACAAATAAAACCACAAAGAGATGCTTGCCTAAAGGCAATGCAAGCATTATGTCCATCTCCAGTTCAGATCCAATTCAACTTCTCATCAGCAAACACAGCAATGTTTGGGCTGATCATGAACACGACTGCGGCCTTGTTGACTTTGAGGTATGCATCGAGGGAGAGCCCCCTCCCCCGCAAAAGCAATACCGCATCAAGCCAGAGGCAGAGGTCGCTGTTCATGAGATAGTACAACAGCTTGAGAAAAGAGGAATAGTTCGGCGATGCAGTTCAACCACAAACTCCCCGTGTCTGCCAGTGCCAAAACCTAATGGTAAATGGCGTCTGTGCATTGATTATCAGCGTCTCAACAAAGTTTTACCCAAAGCGACACCAATAGTCGCAAATCCAGCTACTATTTTATCACAAGTCTCAACCAATGCTTCGTGGTTCACAGTGCTTGACATCAAAAATGGTTTCTGGTCTCTTAAAGTTAAACGAGAAGACCAATGGAAACTAGCATTTACTGTAAACCAAATGCAGTATACATGGGAACGAATGCCACAGGGCCTTCACAACAGCCCAGCCATTTTTCACAGAGCTGTGGCAGATGTGCTCAGTCCCTTACTAGGGAATGGCAAGGTCGTTCACTATGTAGACGACATTCTGATAGCTACAGAAGAACCACTTGAGAACCACTTGCAACTGGTTGATGACGTTTTGCATAGGTTGGGTGACGCAGGCTTTAAAATGAACAAAGAAAAAGCCCAAATTGCACTAAAAGAGGTACACTATTTAGGGTACACTCTGACGCAAAGCCACAGAGCCTTAACAGACGATAGAAAGAAATGCATTGCCGAACTGCCTCGACCTCATACTTTAAACTCGCTGCAAAAGTATTAGGAACAGCAAACTATCTTCGAGAGTTTATCCTGATTTTGCAAACACCGCTGCGCCGTTGTATTCTCTTCTAAAAGGAAAAACAAAACCAAATGAGGTCCTTGAATGGACTGACGAACACGAACAAGCTTTTAGCGATTTGAAACAGCGTTTGTGCTCGCGCCTGCCCTGGGACTGCCTTAACGTATCCAAAGCTTTCCACATTCAGGTAGACACGCATGAAATAACATTAAGCGGAGTCTTAGCTCAGGAACATGGGGAAGACTGCGTCCAATCGCGTATTACAGCCGTAAGAAATCTCTGGTCGAGCAAGGATTCGACCCATGTACACAGCATGTGCTAGCGGTGCATTGGATGCTAAAAATAACAGAACCCATTGTCGGTTTTCAACCTGTTGTTGTACATACCATGCACACGCCTGTACGAATGCTGCTACAGGGCGAATAAAGGGAGTTTCCTCCCAACGTTTAGCGAGATGGATAGCAGACATTCAAGCGCGTGAAATTACAATAAAAAACACACGAATTTTGCCGCATCTGCTCTCGGGGATGTTGAGGGAAATCCACACACATGTCAGCCTGTCAAAGAGGCACAAAGCCTTGTGCATGACCAGCCATTACCAGGCCAAGCACCTGTGTACATAGATGGTTCCCGATTCTGTCAGAATGGTCATTTTTATGCTGGATGTGCTGTGTGGGCTCCCCATCTTCCCGAAGCGGATGCGAGACAACAATTGTTGTTTAAATTACCATCTAGCATATCCGGCGCAAGAAGCCGAACTCATTGCATTGCTAGAAGCGATTAAGGCACACCCTGAACCACTTTGCGTGTATACAGACAGTCGATATGCGTTCGGTGTTGTAACTGATTTTATGGCCCAATGGCAGTTGCGAAAATTCCTCACCTCCGCCGGAACGCCTATAAAACATTTCAGCACTATAACGTCAATATGGCAAGCAATACAAGCGCGAGAAACCCCCATGTCTGTTGTGAAAGTGCGCGCACACATCAACAAAACCCTGATGTGCATGAGGAAACAATAACGTTGTTGACCAATTGGCTAAACTGGCGCAGTAAACGGCGACCAGTGGGAAAAAGAGACACCCTCTGCTTCTGTGGCAAGTGCTGTCCAAGTCACCCCCATTGACCTCAAACAGTATCAACAAGATCTGTGGGTCTCTAATGGAGAGCTTGTACCGCGCCTGAAGCAGGATCAGATGGTGAATGTAATTGAAGGCATAGTAATTCGAGATGGAAAATCTGTCGTTCCAGAAGCTCTTCAAAACCAATAATCAAATTATACCATGAGTATGCGCATGTATCGGCGACAAGAACCACGCAGTTGATAAAAATCAGTTTTGGTGGCAGGGAATGACAGCTGACATTGAAAGATGGTGCAACACCTGCGTGGTGTGTGCTACCATCAACCAAGGAAAACACGGCCGAACAAACCTCGTAGGCCAGAACCACCGAAAGGACCCTGGGAGTCCTTACAAATGGATTTCATTGGTCCACTATCCAGTGCCAAAGGGGGGTATCGATATTGCCTTGTGATAATTGATAAATTCTCAAAATGGGTTGAAGCAATTCCCACTCGGAATAACACGGCAAATACTGTGGCACGTGTGATGGCGAACCAAATCATCCTCTTTGGGGGCACCAATTCAAATTGAATCCGATCAGGGGACTCATTTTACTGGACAAGTGATGAAAAACATGTGCAAAATGCTAAACATCAAGCAAAGATTCCATATTCCATATAGGCCACAAAGTTCAGGGAATGTTGAAGCGATCTAACCGCACCATAAAAGAAAATATTGCAAAACAGATAGCACAACACCAAAACAGGTGGATTGATGCCTTACCCACAGTTCTGACTGTGTTGCGAGCAACCCCATCAAAAGCTACAGGCATTAGCCCATATGAGCTTATGACTGGAAGGGTGATGAAGTTGCCCATTGATCCAGAAATTTCCCCAGCAGACCTGGGGCCTCTCATGCTTGCAACTCAGCAAACTGTGTTGGTGAAACTGCAAGAAAGATTGAAGGTGTTGCACACACAGGCTGTACTGAAACAACAACAGTCAGACCTGTCAAATGATCATAATTTAACCCAATCTCTGAAACAAAATTTTCAGAAGGAGATGTGGTTATGGTACGCGTCTTTGTGAAACAAAATGCATTTTCCCTAGATGGCACGGGCCCTATGAAATTAACGCTGTTTGTAACAGTTGTGTGGCCGTGAAAATCAGAGGAAAATTGAAATGGTACCACATGTCCCAGTGTAAACCATTCAAAGGTTCAGTGAGTTAAATATGATCTTCTTTCTTCTCAGGAGGATCACTGCAATTCCATGGAGGCCGGATGCCAGGGTGGTATCCGGACCAACCTGCATCGAATTGGGACAAGCGCATCACACTCACACGCACCCTAGGATGCGAGAGATGGGTATGGAAATATACCAAGGGACCATTCACATCTTACACTCCAATTACATACAAAGAAATAGTCACATGGCCCCCGGATTAGCACGGAACCAAATTGCACCACAAAAATCTGCTGTAATACAGGTTCTACCCATCTCCCATACCAAAACCTTACCGGATACACACATGCACCACAAATTCACCATAATCTTACGGCCTGGGACCAACTTAAAATGTACCCAGATTCAGAAATTGGTAGGATGTACACATTTTATGAGAAGAACAATTATGGCACAGATCCAAAAAAATGTTACTTCATTAAAGATCTTGAATCTACCACATATAGGTGCACACACACAACAACACATAACCATACACATTTAAAGTTTACTGAGCTTCTTTTGATCTAACAAAGAGGGCATCTAATAACAATGTAAAAACATTTGTTTGGACTAGTCGGAAAGAAGGAACATACTGTGTGGGAAAATGTGAAGCAAATATGGACAATTTTACTAGCCCTCACAATTGCTCATGGACTTTACACCATTGCTTTAATTTGACTACCTGTGGATACGAGAAACCCACACAGTGTCCAAAATTACATCCCACCCCTCCAGGTGGTCTGATCAAAGGAAATGTAAATAAGACATTGCTTCATGATGTCAACCTTGTGATAACACATGTGACGTATAACATCTCTAATATTTTGTCTGCTTATGTAAAACACTGTAACATTAATGACAAAACATACACATGGCTACAGTCACGCGTCGATGATTTAGTTTCTGATTACAAAAATAGACTTGCAGTCCAAATTCCACCTGCTCGTACTAAAGCGAGACCTGCTTGGAAATATAGCAGGCCTTTTTGGTTCAGTCAATTCTATATCCAACACCTACAAAATAACAGGTCAATCTCAATTTTCAACATGGTTGGCAAATCAGGTGGCCACTGGTTTCCAACACATCACTAATAGTAACGAGAATATTATCAAAGCGGTCAGATCCGAGCGCAGGCGCTTCTGACGACCAGCCAGACAATTTTCAATCAGACCCGTACCATCGAGCATGACTTAGCCTGTAGGTTGTATGCACAAGATTTGTTTGCTGCAGCAAGACAGGAGATTTTAGATCTTCGTCTCCATAAAACACCTAGGCATGTTTTAATTGATCTTATTGAAATTTTAGACCTGCATAGATGGCTTGCATCAGAGAAAATGAAGAATATTAATTACTCTGAATTATTATCAACGTTAATGATGTATACTGGAAATGAATGTACTGGCTGTATTGGGTTCTTTGCCACTTTCCCTTTAATCCACCCAGATCAGGTTTACCTAGATTCCACCGCCATACGCTCTATTGGTGTTGTAGTAAAGGATCAGATCATTAAATGGGACCATCTTACGGGGTATATGACTTTGAAGGGCACTGAAACCTTGTTTACCACACGCACCTGTTGTCATGAAACATCAAGTTATATTATTTGCACTTGCAACACGTTACAACCTTTTTCTTCTAATGACTCTAAGCTGGTTAACGTCCAGTCATTGCATGGTCATTCTGATGCTGTTCAAGTGTCTCACACACAGTGGTGCGTCGTCAGCGAGATGAATTCCTTCACCTACGGAGGTCTGACCTGCTCTGCAAACCACACCTTCTGTTTAGAAGTGAAAGAGGACTTTACGATGGGTCAGATAAACATCCTGGGAAGGGTGCCCATGGACTCAGACATTTCTCCCTGGTGGGAGGACACTTTCTATGAACAAAGCACACAGGACTTGGTAAAAACAATGGACTTAGTACAAGAAATGATCTTGCAGACGGAATACCATCTCAACCAAGCACAAGTGGAAGCAAATCTGGTGAAAAAGACTGCAGAGATCCTGTCCAGTTCCTCTACCCGCTCAGCACGTTATGCTTACACATGGTGGGACTGGATGTTCCGTGGATGTGCCATCGCCAGCGTGCTCATCTTCTTCTTCACACTCTGCCAGTGCTGTTACTTTAGATGTCTTCTTCAAGCGATGCGCACATCAACCAACATGGCCATCGCACTCAGCCCATTACAGGTACCAGCTCACGGAAAGTGCAGTTGTAAAGCAAACTTCAAGAAATCCCTGAAGATGGCCCCTCGGAGACTGCTTTGAATCTGCTCCAAGGGACCAAAGGCGGAACTGTAAGAATGGATTTCACCTGAGAGCAAACTCAAGAGATCTAAGCTGCACTAAGACAATAAAACTTCACTCATCTGAATAAGAAAAAACAAGACTCAATCTTATCTCCTCCCCTGCCGAGTTCTGACCCTCTCACTCTTCCTGCCTCGGAGACCACACAATCATGCAAATCTCACAGATACTGCCACAAGGTGTTTCTTTGACTTTTGGTGTTTCTGGTAAACAGGTTTCATTCCCACATCAGAGGAACAGGTCATAATAAAGACAACAGAGCTTGTTCCCCTGGTGTGGGAGATGCTCAGAAAGATCTTTTGATAAACATTTGCTGTCATCCCCAAAGATAGGTGTGACCATTTGGTCACGAGAAAAGTTTCAACCAAAAGCTGCATAAATATTTGGGTGCTAAATGTTTATTGTTCTTTTGTTCTGGTTGAGTATTTAAAGGGAATGGGGAGACCACTCATGGAAGCATCTGTAATCAGAACTTCCCACGCTGTTGAAGTGTGTCTCTATTGCCAGGTAACAATGACTCTTGGAAACTATTTTTATGTTTTTAGAATGATGTTTTATATTGTATGCTGATCAGTTGTGTATTATGGATTCTTTCTAAATTCTTTTATTTGATATGTTTACCTGGCTATAATAAACATTAATCTTGATTTATCTTGTATAAGTCTAAATTCCTTTATTTAAGTAGTGTCGTATGCGGAGTTTTGTAGGAGTTTCCGTAAATCTTTCTGTCAGGGCAGATTCATACCGAGGACCCCATGACCGGAGCATGGCGCTAAGCATGAGGGCAATCTGATTTCTGGCTGTCACTGGTATTAACAAGTTACAGCTCTCGTGACTATTGCTAAAATTACACTTTCTGTTATGAGTGAGCATGTGCAACTCACTTAAAGGTAAAATAGTTCACTCTGTAATCCTCTGTAATATCAGAACTGACTAATTTGCGTCCGTGAGGTAATGTAATTATAATCGCGAGCATTATCCTCTGAGCGACTCCGGGTCCCATGGAGGAGCAGTATTTGAAATTAAGAGATACTAAGAAAATCAATGATCTAAATTAAATCACAACTAAACTTATGATCAGCTGTTAAATTACAAATGCAACAAAATTACAAATAATTGGAGTCAGATAAAATTATTCATGGAGTCAGATTTTTGAATTGGATCTTCACATTTTAATAAATTAAAGTGATTTTTCTAGAAGCGCCAGAAAAAGACATACACGCAGAAGTCCTTCGACCAGCTGCTGGATTCCCTACGTTGGGCCAATCAGCTGGACCTTACACAACTGCTATGTGATTGGTTGATTAGATAATTGCATTAATGAGAAATTGAACAGGTGTTCCTAATAATCCTTTAGGTGAGTGTAAATATCACACTGTTTTAAAGGAATATTTGTGCATGATTGAGAAATAAATGGGTTGATTATGGTATGCTTACACAAACAAACTTCCTTTACAGCTCATTCAAACTTAGAAGTAATATTCAAATTCAAGTAACCTGTCATATTTTTAAATGATTTTAAAATATTAAGGTTACTAAATTATTATTTTACATTACCCTTACGGAAAAGAAGTATACTTCAAGTTAATTTTATGAAGTATACTTAAGTAATGTTCAAGTAAATTTTTAAGTATACTTAGTAAGTATACTAATATCAGTGTACTAAGCAGTAAACTTGTAAGTGTAGCATTTCAATACTGCTTGGGACTAAATTGGGACGAAACACTTTTTAGTATATAAAAGTATATGTTTAAGTGTACTATAAGTGTAATAGTAGTAAACTACTACGTTTTTCATTTGTACTGCATCTGTACTAGAAGTGAACTTATAGTGAACTTATAAGTGTACTAGTTAACTATTTTAATATTTGTAGTATTGTTTTAGTTTATGAAAGTACACGTTTAAGTATACTCTCAGTAAACTAGTTTAGTAGTTTTATACTGCAAAGTATACTTGTAAGTTTTCTTTAAGTGAACATCACATCATACTTATAGTTTACTATTTATATATTATTTTGCACTTTAATTATACTACTACAGTGCATCCAGAAAGTATTCACAGCGCTTCACTTTTTCCACATTTTGTTATTTTACAGCCTTATTCCAAAATGAATTAAATTCATTATTGTCCTCAAAATTCTACATTTCGTTTTTTTAAAACACCATTTGCAAAGATTTCAAACAAACTTCTTTCACGTTGTCATAATGGGGTATTGTTTGCATAATTTTGAGGAAAATAATGAATTTAATCCATTTTGGAATAAGGCTGTGAAGCTCTGTGAAAACTTTCCAGATACACTGTATCTTTAATATCTGTAATATTTCCATACTTTAACTCTTTCCATTTTAAAACATTTTATTGTAGCTTCATATACTTTTTTTAATCAACACTTGAGTAAGTTCATTTTAAAAAACAACAACCACAAAACCAAAATAACTAAAATTTAAACAAAAAGCTGAGAAAATTACATTTTTAGACTATGATCAAAACACAAATTGAGTAGAGTCCATGAACACCCCCAAAGCTTCAGTTTTTTCCTCTTCATGGGTTCAGCATTTCATTTGGTAACATTAGGCAGTTTTGATTTATATGCTGTTTAATGCACTGTGAACCCTAATGCTCAAAATAATTAACTGGTTTGAGTAGGGTAAACTTAAACTAACTTTTATGAGTATTTAGAACTTTCTTTTTCTTTTAAGTTCACCAAACTGACACATTTTAGATAATTTGAATAGTTTCATTGTTTTGAGTTTTATGAACTTAAATTTGAATAGACAAACTTAAATTTAACTGAAACTGGGCTGGGATTTCTATGACCCAGCATGCTTTGCCATGACACTCAAAAGGAGACTAAAGGCTAAAATTAGCGAGAATTATGTAAGTGGGAGATTTAGTGGTGTTTAATGTTTTGCTATACTAATTTAGAAGAGTTTCTGTTATGGTGTTTTTTTCAGCAGTTACCATCATGGTGACGAGTGAAGCATGAGCTTGGTTTGAGAACAGATAAATGTTAAATGTTCTAAACTGGTGTATTCATTCAGCAATTGCTAGCCTATGCTAATGCTCAAAGCATTACGTTACTGAAACCTCATGTACCTAAATACTGTACATCTAAGTAACAATTTCAGGTTAATTCTGAATGGGATATAACCGAAATGACTTGATCAGTTGTGAACTCTGATTCCCTGACTGGGTGTGTTTCAATCAAACGTCTAGTTCAATACCATTTTGAGAATCATTTCGACTGGTTCATTAAAAAGAATTCATAATTCAAGTCATTTGTTTGCAAATCGGACATCACAGCACGCATTGTGTTTGTGTTTGCGAAGGAAACGACAAGGCACTGGCAGGAAATTAACACCAACTCTGATGAGATCACATCTGACAAAATCACATATTGACGCACAAAAAGCTTTCCTAGCTTTCAGTGGTGACTATAGATTTTAAATTATTGTTGAATTTATAATTTTTTTATGTTGTGACAATTTTAATTGCAGTCTGGAGCCAAGTTCTTTCCTGTCACTGTTGACCTTATCTGTGTTGAAGGACACCAATTGCTAATTTTGTTGCATGCAAACAAAATTTCAAGTTGATAATTAAAACAAAGGTTTGTTGCTGATATATCTTTGGTGCTCTTTATCCAGTGCCTAAGGCTGAATAAAGTACTTAAGAAACCTGAAGACGCAGCCAGATAAATTGGACTGTCAGAAGATGCCCGTATCCTATGAATAGGGTCGATGGAGGAGTGTTAGTATCAAAGTTAAATTGACATGAAAAGGCAGTGATGAAAAATTAAACATGACAGGAACCAAAGAATTTAAGATGAAAGTATGCAATACCGATCCTTGCTGAGAAGTAAAAGCAGCCTCAATGACTTCAGATGGCTGCTCCTCTGAATTGCAATTGAAATGTATAATTTTCCCCCCGAATTTTACTGAAAACTCTGAGCTTACTAGCCATTAGTGGTCATTCTGATGTCTGTCAAATGGTTTGAAATTATTCGATTTCTTTCCTCAAAAGGAATATATCATGAACCATTGTATCATAAGCCTGTATTACAGTTGTTTTGCTAGTGTTACCTTTGCAGGGCAGATCTTAAAAACCTTGGTTATTCTTGTTTATTCAACAGTGCACAGAAGCAATGCCGTCAGAATGGCATTAGACATGTAGAATAAAGGAATTGCACACCTTACGTCTCAGCGAGCACTTCATTATCTTCCTGACTTCCTTCATTTTGTTTCAGTGCAATGCATTTCCTTTTATCCGCAGAATTTCTCATTGTGCTAACACTCCAACTGAAACACAATTAATAATGCATGAAATACAGAAATTAACAAAAACACTTTAAAATAAAATAAAATCGTTTACTGAAGTTTTCTCTAGTCTGCAAAACAGTATTTTACAGGGAGTCAAATGACAGTACCACTATGGAGCAATGAACAAACTGTTAAAAAAAAATCCATAGATTTTCTTTTTTTCCACCCTCACAACCTACAATTGACTGCTATGGATTCAAATTAAATCAAAGCGCCAATTTGTTAAGGAAATTATATAGTTGATCTTCTTCAGCCCTTGCATTTGACCCTGTCTCAACATTTTCTATAGGAAAATATCATTTTATAAAAGGCAAGTGAAGTCTGGCATGGAATTGGCATGCAAATGCAATAGCTTCAGATAAAAGGCATGGCAATTCAAGAATGTAATTCAAAAGAAAAGAATGAAGCATATAAAAGACAGAATAAAGTGGCAGGCACATAAAAGGTCTCTGTTCTAAAAAGAAACTGTATATTTGAGTTATAGCTTGAAGATTAGATAGAAGGATATAGTTTGAAGATTATATCTTAATATTTGATCTCTCTCTCTCTCTCTCTCTCTCTCTCTCTATATATATATATATAATCTTTGAGACAACTCGTTGTTCCCGAGTCATTTTAAAGGTTTGTTCAAAAAACAAAAGACACATCACTATTCTTGTACCCTTAAAGGGTTAGTTCACCCAAAAATTAAAATGCTGTCATTAATTACTCACCCTCATGCCGTTCGACACCTGTAAAACCTCCGTTCATCTTCAGAACACAAATGAAGATATTTTTGTTGAAATCCGATGGCTCAGAAAGGCCTCCATTGGCAGCAATGTCATTTCCTCTCTCAAGACCCATAAAAGGTACTAAAGACATTGTTACAAAGTCCATCTCACTACAGTGGTTCTACAATCATTTTATGAAGCGACGAGAATAGTTTTTGTGCAAAATAAATAAATAAATAATAAATATGTCTAAATAATGACTTTATTCAGCTTTATTCTTGTCTTCCGTATGGGCTCTGACGTGAACTCACAAAGCACCAAGACGGAGGCGTGAGAATATGACGTAGAGCCGACGGAAGCAAGGAACTTTGTTTACAAGCAGAGGAAGACACTCCGTATCTAAGCTGTTGAATTCTACAGTGATTGTGCTTTAGGTCTTGGCATAGTGCTCAAAATGGTGCTAAAGTGTGCATTTCCTGGATTACTCGAACGCCCGAAGATGAACGGAGGTCTTACGGGTGTCGAACGGCATGGTAAGTAATTAATGACAGAATTTTCATTTTTGGGTGAACTAACCCTTTAAGTTGACTTGTGTAGGCCGTTTGCCGGAACCCAGATATTTTAATTTATTAAGTTTTAAATATGGATATTTTTATCACACAAATGATTTCTGAAGGGTCATGTGACACTGAAGACTGGAGTAACTTTTCAAATATATTGAACTAGAAAGCGGTCATTTTAAAATGTAATATACTGTGTAAAATATATGTATATCACAATTGCAACTGAAAGTTACAGACACATTGCATGGATAAGATTAACTCTGACATTTAATTTCACATGAAAAAGTCACACAAGTGACATTAGAGTGACATGAGGATGAGTAGATGATGACAGAATAGGAGTCATTCTCTTGCTTTCTCTCTTCCTTTGCTATGAAAAATCTTCCATTGCATTTCACGTCTGTCCGCATGACACCTTATATAAGATATGAACCTTATGAAGGGTATTGTTTTATAGCCACATTCACGGTTGATATAATGACTCCTAATGCGTTAGGTCCAAAATTCTTTAGAGAAACTAAACAAGTTTAAAACAACAAAAAATTTAAACATGTAAAAAAAGAGTGATTATGTAATTTTGGTTTATGCTTCCAGTATCAAAAAATTTTTAAAAAATAAATAACCTGAAAAACAGAATAAGACATTAATTTAATAGTGGATATTATATCCTGCAGTGGATATTAGTTCAGTTAATTTTAATTGTGTCTTTCACTAAGTCCATAGTGGTATAATGCTGGCACATGGATGTCTTTAAGAGTAGAGTCATGTTTAATAAATTAAAGTGCATGGCAGGCTGTGACCTTTCTTGTGTGGCTGTATTTTGTTTGCTGTTTTCTTGTGACTGCAATTAAACCACCAAACATCTACAAGTGCAACACTCCAATTCAGATGCAACCTTTCAACAATCTGTTCCATTTCAATATTAATTGAGTTTAAAAGGTCATGTTGACTTCTCAGGGACATATTGTAAATCATTATATGTCTAGTGGATCCACCTTGTAGGTTGTGCAAGTATGTGCAAGTATGACGCAAATCAAATAATCACAATAGTTTAGAATTCATATTATCTGATTTGAACTCATTCATCAAGGCCAAACTCTAACATTTTAGATTTAGATTTTTTTTCTACTAAAAATATGTGAAAGGCGCTTTCGAGCAAAGCTCTTGAGGGCACATTGGTGGAAATAACATCGTAATTGCGTTTCTTTTAGCCTGGATTCGTTGCCCAGTAATTGAACTGAACTTTAGAAGAGGTAGATGAGTGGCAATTCATAAGAGAAAACAGAGGGCCAAATAGGTGTATTCTCAACAGGCACTCATGCAGGTAGCCGTCTGTGTTTAAATGAGAGTCTGGGCCAGTGCACTAGGGAGTAAAGAAACCCGGTACAACAGGAGTTCAGGTGCTGCAGCTGGTCCTGATAACGAAGCTTACGGTAAAACAGGGAGCCATTACAGTTCCACTGAGACTGTGGTACCAGAGTCGTTTGTCAGCTCTAAGTCTCAAGGTGGTGTTTTAGACTACTTCCACATTCCTGAACTGCTCTAGCCAAAAGATTGAAGCCTACTGCCCATGGAATCCCACTATGAGTGACCTCTTGTTCCCATCCCACCCAGTTTGCACACACACACACACACACACACACACACACACACACACACAAATATATATATATAAAGATGCTTTCTAGAACTGCAGAATGTGCCTTGATGTCAGAGAGGACGTAATTAGTGGTGGAAAGGAAAGAAAATGCATTAAACCAAACCACCAGAGAAAAAAAACAGGAAAGGGGAGTTCACAGTGTGAGCTAAATCAATAGTCGTATCGAATATCCAGACACTGCAGTGCCCGTATTCCTTCAGGCTAGACTCGCAACCATATTTCTGATGCTGCCATATGGCACAGTGAATGAATGAATAATGCTATCTTGGTTATAATATATTCCAAGGGCAGATGTCAGAGGCTTCTGTTGTGTGGAGACAAGTTGGATTATCATTTAATAATGCCAAAAACTGACCCTTAAACTCACAATATTGATTCACTCAACCTCAAAAAACCATCAATAATCATTACAGGGTTACTGCAGGGTGGTGGGGTGAACGGTACAGCTACAGCATGTTACAAAGCACTTGAGGGGGTTAGGAGCTTTACATCTGAATTCATTGTTTGCAGATGGGAAGAAAAGAGGAAAGTGTTTTGGGGAAAATTGGAAAAGACTGCAGTCAAGCTTGCTGTTGGCTCTAAATAAATACGGCCAAGAAAAAGGGTATTTACTGTCAGCTGTGATTTAAAGGCTAACTAAAAGACCAAAAAAACATTACAAATGGAAATTCTGTCATCATTTATATTTATATCATTTATATATCAGCGGAATTGCATGTTAATTATTGTAATAATGCCAAAAAGCATATTTTAAGGTATCTGCCAATACATAAAACAGTAAATAAGCACATCACAAAACTGTAGGATATTTTATGAACAGTTCCCTTTGTTTAATAGGTTAATCCCTGTTACTTTTATCCCGCTATAGGCTGTCTTGATTATTTCATCCCAAGATACACCTGTCTATAGTGGTGAAGTTAATGGCAGTGAAGTATGTCATTGCCTCTCCTGAATAATTGAGCTATAATAAATACGGCCAAGAAGAAAAAATAATAGAAGCATTTTTTTTTTCTCTCAGAAACAGTAGGAGGTGGAGAGAAGAGTGCAGCAAAGTGGACTTCAGCCATTACTCATTGAGAGTGGTTGAAAGGTGACAGTGGTTAAAGAATTACTGCCATACCGCACACCCACCACCACATGGGATAGTGTCAAAACATTTGGGGGGAAAAATGATGCCACTAATTTTGGCATGGGCGATGTTTCTTTTCAGTGTATTAGTTTTGCGCTTATTGACGTAGTTCAATATGGCTGCCTGGTGACTGACAGGTAAGAGAAGCCAGATGACAAAGCACTCTGACACTCTGAGCAGGGACACCAGCAGAGAACTATAGCTTATTAATGTGCTCATGTCCAGATGCATCGGGCATAAAAATGAACCTCTTTGTTCCTAGAAAGAAGAGAAAAATACAGCTGCCCACCCTTATGTAGTCCCAGTTTGTGGACTATACTGTTTAATCGCTTTGTGAATGCATTTGTATGGAAAATTATGCAAAGCCGCTCACCGTGCATAACCAGGGTGAGTGAAGATCCTGAGGGGAGCTAGGGAAGTCTATTTGTAAAATGTAAAGTAATAATCTTTGATTATTTTCCTGGGTTGGGGTGGAGTGGTGAAGTGGAAAGTAATTGAATGCAATGGAAGTCACCTTGGATAAGTGTCTGTGTGATTGTTAATGAAACAGGAATCTTCAGAATGAGAGCAGAGGATATCAACAGATAAACACCATTCATGCACTGATAAAAAACCCATATCTCAGGATATGACGACAAACTTAGTACACATTAACTTTAATTGGCTCCCAGTCTATGTAGGATACAAAATACAATATTTAGAAACACACTGCCTCGACAATCTTTGTGAAGAAGCGAGGGGACAAAGCTAGCCCGAATGGGAGGACCGCGTACTGATGGAGACATGGAAGTAGGTGTCTTTCAGGCCGATCGCTGCAAACCAATCTGCTGGACGAATGCATTCGAAAAGGCGTTTCGCTGTCAACATCCTGAACGGAAGCCTGTGAAGGGATCGGTTCAGGACGCGCAGGTCCAGGATTGGTCGTAACCCATCGGTTTTCTTGGGTACAATGAAGTAGGGGCTGTAGAAGCTGGACTTCATTTCGGCTGGTGGGATAGGCTCGATCGCGCCCTTCGCCAGCAGAGAGGCGATCTCCGCACGCATGACTGGAGCATTGGGCCCCAGCATGGTGTATCGGACTCCCCGGAAGCGGGGAGGAGCCTGAGCAAACTGAATCGCATAGTCGAGCCTGATGGTCCTTGAGACCCAGCGGGACAGTCCGGGAAGCTGTAGCCAGGCTCCCAAGAACTGTACCAGTGGGGTCATTCGGACCACAGACGTACCCCGGGTGGGGCAGCGAGGCAGCGTGGCCGGCCCGGACGTGGGAGGCGTAGCGTCCCGGTGTGGCGGCATGGTCAGCGGCTGCGTCCTGACAGAGGAGACCAGGGAAGGACGAGCGTTCCACGGGGGTCTGCTCTGAGAGGAGGCTGGCGACAGAGAGGGACGAGAGCGGTGTGGCCCGGGGGTGGCGCACACTGCCGTCACCGGTCTCTGGGTGCTCAGGGATGGGAATATCAGTTCTTTCCTTAACCCCATGAGGGTGCTGCTGGCCCGGGGGCCAACAGCGGAACAAAAGATTCTCCCCCGGCCATGCCTCTGTTCCGGTGCAGAGTTCATTGAGTCTCGACCGCAGCACCGAGATGGCCATGTTCCCGCAGTGAGAACATGACTCATTCACAAGCACTGCCTGAGCGTGCTGTAAGCCCAAATATGCCAGACAGTGCATGTGCCCATCAGAGGGTGGCAGAGACCAGCCGCACCCAGAAGCACACGGGCGAGACATCCTGAAAAGGACACGCCGTGTGTGAGCTCTTTTGTGAGAGGAAAACCTTGCAGTTGATGCCGAAGCGCCCAGGGAAACACAGACCAGCTGGATGCAGACCACTGCACAGATCAGCAGGCAGGAAGTATGCGATCGCTGGAACGCGCTGTAACACCAACACCGACTGGAAGACTGCTCGTCTCGAAGAAGCTAACAAAATTAACTCAGAAGGCTTTGCGGAGTGAAGAGTAGGTACTCTTGGCTCCGAAGCAGAAACATAATGCGATGTGCCTGCGTACTTCCTTATATACCCACGCGGTGGGGTGGAGTTACACATGCAAATTCCGCATGCCCATGGTATTGGCACTGCCATTGGGCGCTTTCTTAGATCTCGAAGATGATAGGCTTCTAAGTGAAACCCCCATTCGTCAGTCACTGATGTTACTCAGAGTGACTGAACGAAAGGGAACCTCTGTTGAATATGCATGACCTTTGAGCCCTCACTGAATGAGAAATCATCATGCTATTAAAGTCCATAGTACTTTAAAAAGCTGTTGCACAGTCAACTGCACGAATAAATGCAACTAGAATCTCTGCTACACAGAGAGAAAGCTATACATCTGTTCACTGCAGAGATGCCGCAGAGTTCTCTGGGTCCAAGCTCATCTCAGATGGTCCAAAACACTGAAATCTGTGCTGTGGTCAGATGAATACATGTTTCAGCTTGTTTTAGGGAAAAACGAACCAAGTTCTCAGTCCCAAAGACGAAAGAGGCCATCCAGACTTTCATTAGTGACAGGTGCAAAAGCAAACATCTGTCATGGTATGGGGGTGCATCAGTGCAAACGGTATGATGACTCGCATACAGTATGTGTGAAGGTACCATTGATGTGGAGACGTATACTGGGATTGTACAGACACATATACTGCCATCAAGATGACATATTTCCTGGTAAGCAAGACAATGCTAGGCCTCATTCTGCACATGCTAAAAGAGAGCAGTATCTAGACACTAGACACTTCTACACTGTAGAAGGGATGTGTTTGACTGCCTGCCTGCAGTCCAGATCTGTCTCCTATTGATAATATATGGCCCATCATGAAAAGGTGAATCAGACAGCGATGACCACAGACTGTTGAGCATATGTCTTGTCTCAGCTGAGATTGGGCAGAAAATGTGTATCCTTAGTTCCTAAATGATTTAAAAATGTAATTAAAAGGAAAGAATATGCGAGACCATGGTAAACATGCCTCTGTTCCAAATTTTTTTGCAGTGCGTTGCAGTCATCAAAATCAGAATTTGTTTATATTTACAAAATTCTATTTAGTCAGTGAAAACTTTGGAAATCTGTTCTTTGTACTTTTGTCAGTTAAATAAAGGTTTAAGAGAATTAACAAAACACAGATTCTTGATTTCAGTCAAGAAATGGGGTTGTATATCGATGTAAACCATTACCTATTTTGCTCAAAGAACACATGGATCTGCTATGCTGTAAACAGAAATCCAGCTCAAGTCTTGATAATTATATATATTATTAAGATCTAGCTGCTAAGCTCTAATTGTGCACTTTGCCCCATGCAGACCAATGTAAGCCCATTTGGATTTAAATTAAATGATTCGGCTCATTCCTCAGTCTTTATAAAGCCACATATGTCATGATCTTATGGTCTCTCTGGTCCACCCTCCAATTTATCCCATTTTAATTGGCAGTATGAGAAGATGAAACATGCTTTTATGTTACCCTGACCAATTGTCCGCCTCCATCTAAATATGGGAATGTTTCTGAGACAGCCAGAGCCTGCAGAAGACAAAATTTGGTGCAGCAGAGAAAACAAATACAGACTTTCAGTTATTAAAAAGAACAGAGATTTTTATGTGCATAGAAATATGAGAAATAAAAAGAAAAAGAAAGTTCTATCTTTTGTAATGAATCAATCTACTGAAGTCCTGGTGATAGACATTAGGATCTGATTGACATGGACAACTATTTCCTTTCTACGCGAGTAGACTGAAAGGAGTCAACGGCACATAATAATTAAGCAAATGGCATATTTCTGGCTTTCTGACTCTTGAAGTCTGATATGCTTGTTGAAAATAATGTGCCGCCTTGAAGACATCAGCTGATTTGTTTGCAGACGCTAACATGCCTTTAGTTGATTGTGTGCGTGAGTGCGTGCGTGCGTGCGTGCGTGTGTGTGTGTGTGTGTGTGAGAGAGAGAGAGAGAGAGAGAGAGAGAGAGACTGCAGTGGGATGAAGTGTATTGAGCAGCATAATTAGTATGTCCTTTACCTCCTCTAATTATCCTGATATATCAGACCAAGAGGCACCTGATTCTATATTCAGCCAGGGATGATGGCCATAAATATTCACATATTCACTATTGTATCATGAAGAAGAGATTGCAGTTGATTGCATCTCTTGTTTACACTTCAGAAACGTTGTGAATAGAATTATTAACAAATACAAAGAAGCTTGTTTTCTCTCTCTCTCTCTCTCTCTCTCTCTCTCTCTCTCTCTCTCTCTCTCTCTCTCTCTCTCTCTCTCTCTCTCTCTGTGTGTGTGAAAGAACAAACTTCTTTGTATTTGTTAATAATTCTATTCACAACGTTTCTGAAGTGTAAACAAGAGATGCAATCAACTGCAATCTCTTCTCCATGATACATATACATATTGTTCCATTTTTATATAGGCTATTTAAAAACATATATAAACATATATAACTCCATAATGCCAGTCTATGAAGAAAATGTTTTATTACATAATAACAAATAAAATCCTTCAAAAAAGGATTCTTTAGTCAAGTCTTGAGAGCATCTGAGTCAGACACAAAAACAGTTTTTACCCACAGGCTGTTTGACCTTTTACCCGGCTCTCAATCCATAATTCCTGCTGATCATCTTACACATGCAGTTTTTTAGTACAATCTTTCTTATGTGCCTTGCCTTGTGGCATATCCCAATATGCATACTGTACATTTTGTTTATAGCCTATATTTTGCTAGACATTATATATTGTTTTGTGCAATATACTGTACAGAGGTTCATTTTGTTTCTTTCTCCAATTATCCAAATGACTGACCTTTGTCATCCAATATTTTCATTCATTTAAATAAGAATATTATTAGTTTGTGGTTTACGAAAATCAACTGATATGTTCTAGCATTTTACAGTGTGAAATCTCCGCAGCTGATGAATATTGATCATTTTACACCATGTAAATAAAAAAATCTGATATTTCCCTTTAAACATGCCAATTACATCACATAACAACCTTACTCAGCTCAGCCAAAACTTTTCAGATCTTTCCCTACTAATCCTGCAAAGCTGTTATGATTAATTGATGCAGTGCTGTTTAATAAATCCCTGCATCTCCCATGATGTTGCAGAAAGCACAGAGCCGTAAAATATACTGCTTGAACCTGCATAATTTTAATCAATCATGCAATTCCCCATTCGCACAACCCTTTTTTTTTTTTTCTTAAATGTGCATCCCCCTTTACACCTCCCATTACACAATTGAGAGTTCTTAGGGTGTGTTCACACTTGAAAGGTTTGGATCGATTAAAATGAAATCTGCTGTGATTGCTATGTTAGTGTGGTTAATTTGAATAAGTGTGAACACTGCCATCCAAACCCTGGTGTGCACCAAACAAGTGCACCGGATACACACATTTAGCCCAGCACACAGCATTGTTTTGGTTGTTTGGTAAGTTCTTTTGCAAAATGTATGTCATAAAAGCTGTTTTTGTTTTGCATCATTAGGTCAAAACAACATAAGCGTGAACATACCCTTAATTAAGAAACTCCTATCAATAAGACTTTGTAAATCAGTCCGACCTGATATGAGCTGATGTGTGACCTGTAAATGAATTTGTGCCTGAAGGGATCCAGAGAATTACAGCACAACCTGAGGTATTAGACAATCAGCTGATAAGTCAAGTATACATAGCCAATGTGCTGCATGCATTTGGGCATTATCTCAGTTTCAAGCTGCGGTCTAAAACCAAACTTTCTGTCTCACGGTTAAAAAAAAAACAAAAAAACACGTGGCTTCTGTGCTCAAAAAAATGACTATAGTACTATGATTTTCATAGATAGATAAAGTGCCATATAGTGGGAGAAAAAAAATCTTTCTGCAAATGGAGGCCTATCACTGATTTACTACTTACCAATTCTTCTTTGTAAATCACAATGTCAGCATCTTTGCAGAATGGAATATAAAATAAAATGCAGAAATTGCATGCAGTGAACAGAGCTCAGGGTATCAAGAAATTTCACAGTACCAGGCAAATACCATGTAATAGTGGGCCAGATAAAAGCAGAAATTATTTAAGCATGAAATTAATTGTAGAGCTTGATAAAAGACTTTTGTGTGACAGGGATAAATGGCTTTGATATAATAAGGGTACCCGCTCTCATAATACTCCATAACACAGTAAGAGCTCTGCTATGGCTTATTGCTTCCCCAATCTAGAGATAGGCTCAGATCTACTACAGTAACACACCATCTTAATATGTAGACCGCAGACATAGAGAAAAACTCATAATAGAGACACTTATATCCCCTTTATATTGCTGTGTGACTTCACAAATAAAACTGCAAACCGTATTGACTCTCAGAAACTTTTCCAAGTAAAGCTACACATTTTCAGAGTGTCAGTTTTCAATTAATCAATCAATCAACCAACCAATCAACCAATCAACCAATCAACCAATCAACCAATCCACAATTCTGCTTCTCAGGTAAATGTATTTTATAGAATGTAGACTTTTTTTTATATATTTTGAGCACAACACTTTCAAATTACTTTTTCTTTTCATTTTAAATGTTCCAGTATTATATTATTCCGATTGCTAAATTGCATTTTAGCTCAGTTCAGAGTTAGGTCATTACTTTTCAAACGATTTACATTAGCAATGGCCTTTCTCACCAATTCAAACTAAACTGACTTTCGCAGCAATTTCATTCTAGTAATCCAGAGAATGGACCATGGCATTAAAATGTTCAGCCTGCTTAACCATCAGAAATTAGATTCGTTATTTCATGTTTTACACTTTGTTCTTGGCTATATGGAACAGAAAAAAGGGACCTGAGCAAATCAGAAATATTTGTTTGAGTCTTCTATTTATTTACAAGCATTCAGAAAATGATAGATACATTTTTTTCCTAATTTTCTTTTTGTTTCCGACCTGGCATTAAAGTCTTATTATGATCATGAGCTTGATAGAATCTTAAAGGGAAGTTAAATGAAATTTAAAGGAGCTACACATTTAGTTTTAATGCATTCGAGGCACCAGAGGCCATGCCAGAATTATTCTCATCCAATCACACTGAGTTTTTGATCCATGACCAGCCACATCAGTGCCATTTTCAACCTCAAGGATCCATTTTAGACTCACCTGCTGTCTGTCTTTCAGATTGGTTTCATCTACTGCAGTATAAAAAAATAAAAAAAAACACAATGAAACCAAAAGAAGCAGTAGCAATGACAGCAAAACCAGGCTATAAGTCCTGTTCATTTCCAAAAGGTCAGGTTAGCGGTCTAGTCCAATGGCTTTAAAATGAATAATTATTCACCACTTTAAAGGTCACCAACTCTTGCCCCGGTTAACATTTATATAACTCTCTTTATCCTGTCATTCTTTCTGTATAAAGTTTTAATAAAGGTGACTCAACTTTCAAGTCATTTAGATTATTTCTGTGTTAATGTCTGTGCAGTGCTGAAGGAGAAGTGACCCTGTATGTTAACACTGGTAAAATTGAGAACGGCAGCTAATAAATGATTTTTCATATTGCTTTTTACTTCACACAGATCACATTTCAATATTTATGAACCAAACTGGGAAATAGCAGTATAACTTGAGTGATATGTTACAGTTTTAAAATTATGTTAAGTAGTTAAAGTTATGCAAATTTCAATTATATTCATTTTGAATCATACACTGTTACAAAAAAAAAAATCTGTAAAATGTACGGTAAAAACGCGGCAGCTGTGGTTGCTAGAACTTCACTGTAAGCTTTTGACATCACACTATAAGAATATTCTGTACATTTCAGAACTAAAAATGTTAGTCTTTGTTAGTCCAAAAACAGCTTTTATTGTTACCAAGATCAGATAACGACTTATTATGGAATGTGTGAAATGAAAGACCGCCTCTGTAGAAGAAAATCAACGCCTACTTCATCATTGCAACTTTGGCCCTGCCCACTGCCATGTTAGTGAGATGATGAGGAGAGAAGAGCAATATAGGATGGACTACAAATAACCTTCCAAAGTATCCTAATGCTAGAAATGTGGTTATTTTATTTATTTTCAACAATGTGAATGTCTCAGTTGAGCATTATGTATTTGTATGTGGTACATTTCACTGTGGATGCAATTTTGGACTTTCACTTATATATGGACTCGACAGTATGCGACAACATGCAAGTAACCATGTTAATTCTAATGCCTGATCTGTGACCAATGATTTCTGATATGTAATGATTCATGTACAGTCAGGTGTTCTTTGTCTATGTGTCAGTAAATCAAACCGTTGATTAAACAGACTTCACATTATTTCTCTTAGTAATACAGGCCTTCTGAAGCGAATCGATGCATTTGTGAAAAAGGAAAATATCCATATTTAAAACTTTTTTAAACTAAAATAACTAGCTTCCGACAGATGGCCGTATGCATCGATTTACATGAAAGAGTAACCTCTGACCTGACGTATAACGTATTGACGAACACAGACGCGCAGAGGATAGAGCAAAACAAAACACTGGTCATGAATTAGAAGTCTAAAACGAGAATCTTTAAAGAGAAATGCTGGATGATTTCGATATAAGAGAAGAGGGACATTGAGTTTGTTGCCCAGCCCTATTTGTTTAAACCGTGAGAGGCGTCAAAGCTTGCAATACTCCTACAACTGTAAGTCGACTTGCGTAGGCTGTCTGTTTTTTTTACTGTAAATTTAAAGGGGTCATGAGCTGCATTGTTTTATTGTTTTATAATGTTTCCTGGGGTACACTTATAATGTTAGAATGATTTATATATCAAACATTTTCATAATTTTAGAAATAAAAGGCATTTTCCTACCCTGATTTTAGCCATATGATTTGAACACTCAAACAAGCCATTGTTTAAAGGGGCGTGTCTGCTGTGAGACTTTAGTGTACACGCCCACTGCTGTGATTGGCTGACATCTTTGCACATTAAATAGCTAAGTATTACATTTAACTCTCTTTCGAAAACGTTTCGTTTTTACTATTACAGCTCTAAACGGATTCAGTTTGGATTCCTTCTCTAATCGTGAAAAGTGTTGATTATAGCATTATATTTAGATTTATGGCATTTTATTTAAATTGTGGCATGAAAGGTTGCAGTGATGAGCATTGTAGCTGATCACAGACAGGCATAAATGCAGCGATCTAGTCATTGCGACTTGATTTCTACACACTAATAACTAACAGTGCAAACACAATGTAAATAAGAGAGATGTTGATTATTATGGGAGTCCAGAACTCAGTCACTGATAAACTTGCACTGTTTGATTGACAGCTCCAGCAATTGCAGCGTTCTTTGATCGCTTTCTATATATAATAGAATAGTTAAACACTAACATTATTCAGTCAAACACATGAAATCTGGCATTGACCAGGAAGAAGTATTTTAACCTCAACATTCACCTTTAAATAGACTAGGCAGAGCTACAGTATTTCAGTGTGTTATGTCATCCTCATGAACAGGAGAATATAAGAACATGTAGCAAGTGACTACATCAGATCCTGATGGCATTCTGGCCTCTAGGTCATCGATGCTGCCAGTGTGTGAATGGCACAATTAATCTTGCCCAGCCCATTTCAGACATGCTTTCAGACAACAGATCCATTAATCAGCTCAACCAGTCCCAAGCTAATGCTGAAGAAAGCCTGTGATTATTCAGCAAGGACAGTCCACATTTTATCAACGAAGAAGGAAAGGAACACAGAGTTATTTATCAACTGTACCAGGCACATGGTGTGCGCATCCACATATGATACCCGTCGAATAGAGTGAAATAAGTCAACTGGTAATGGTTTTGCATCTTAAAGAACGATGGGGTGACCCTAAAAGCAAGACAAAATCATTAAATGGAATGATGATCAAATCAAAATCAAAAGTGTACTTACAGCAAAGATGCAACGGCTGACAGATGGAAGTAAATGAAAAACAAAGAGTGATTGAAGTTTGTTTAAGCTGATCATAAAAGGAAGAATTTTCTGGTATGACGTAAAGATTGTGTTTCATCCGTCTTCCACATGTTGGCAGAGTTTGATGCCCCATCAATGAATGGACCCCAATTAATCTCCAAGACTCATTATCTTGTGACAGATGCTATGGACCATTTACTAGATTTGAAAAGTATGAGACTTTTATCCCGATTAGATTCCTGAGCAAGAAATGTTCTGCCTTTTTTTGTTACATCTTTTACTTTTTTCTTCATCACTGTCTGTAAACCAGGCTGTGGGAATATTCTATGTATTATATTAAGGACATTGCAGTTCATTGCTCTGGCCACATCTGCAGTGATCCTGCCTCCTGCAGCAGGTCTATGGCATATGTTACACTTTATTTTGTAACACTTTTATATAGTAACACTTTATTTTGATGGTCCCTTTTGAACATTCTGTTGACTATAGAGTTGACCATAGACATGTAGGTGCAACTTTACTTATAGTCAACAGAATGTGTTAAAGGGACCATCAAAATAAAGTAAAACCTCATGTACATGTAGGTGATCAGAGACCAGGGCATCTTTCTCCTGGTGTCAGTAGAAAGGCATCTTTAGTGTCCAAAGTATAATAATAGCATTAATATACACAGAGCCTAAACATTATGCCAAATGTGCTTTTGGTCCTCCATGTCCTGCGAAGCAGTGGTGACCCACTGAGGAATTCACTCTATAAGACCCCTGAAGGTGTCATATAGTATATGGCACCAAAACATTAGCAGCAGATCCTTCATGTCCAAGGCGATGGATTAGACTTGCTAGACCTTAATGGATTAGACTTGTTCATGTAGTACCAGGGTTGTCAGGTCTGTGCAACAAAAGTAGCCCAATGACCAGTCAAAAGTAGCCCAAAAATAGCCCAATTTTCTCCATCGGGCGGCCAAATTCTCCAATGAATTTGTTAAAAAGTAGCCTAATTCCACGAGAAAAACAACAGACTTGGCAACACTGTCCAGTACATCCCAAATATTCAATCAGATTGAGATCCGGGGAATTTGGAGGCCAGGGAAAAACCTTGCACTCCCTATCATGTTCCTCAAATCATTCCTGAACAATAGGTGCATTTACATGGAGTACAGTTCTGATTACAGTTGATTTAAAAAAAAAAAAAAAAATGCTTTATGTAATCAAATCAATCAGATTGAGTTTGAGAGGTGGTGGGATAAAAATGTTCTAATCCATTCGATAGGACATATAAACACTTGATCGGATTGAAAACCAAAATGGCATAATGACATATGGCGAATAGACATGCTGATGTGGTTAAATATAATAAATAACTGTCATGTCAATCTAAAATTCTCTTTCCACTCATCGTCTGTGAAGTTCTGCAGGACATTGTCCCAAAAATGCTTGCTTCAGACTCTCATCTGCAGATGCCTTGTTTTGGGCATGGAAATGGGTGTTTTTAATGCTTGATTAATATAAGCATCATGGCACAAAGCTTTGTGTGCTCATCGTCTCTTAATTAGGACCCTAAATAGATAAATATTTAGTCTGCTTTTTAATGACAGAAAAGAAAGATGGTTAGTATATGACAACTGCAGGAAACTCGTGCAGTGTGTGCATGTCAAAATATTAAATGGGTCATATTACGCTCTTTTACGAAGTCTTGATTTTGTTTTTGGGGTGTACTAGAATATGCGTTCATGCTTAAAGGTGCACTGTGTAAATTTTAGAGCCATATAGTGGTGAGATTGCGAATTACAACTGCCCACCGCTCACCCCTCCCTTTCGAAGCACATAGAGAAGCTACGGTGGCTGATACAGGACAAAGATGTTGTCGTATGAGACGGCAGAGAGTAGCGTTCTGTAGAGCAGTTTGTCCGTTTAGGGCTACTGTAGTAACATGACTGCTCAAAATGGTGACTTCACTGTAAGGGGACCCACGGTTTATGTAGATAGAAATGGCTCATTCTTAGGTAATTAAAACATAACAGTTCATTATGTAAGGTCTTTATACTCCATTGAAAACATAGTTATGTATATTATATTGCATTTCTGTCAATAGATCCTCATAAATATTACACACTGCACCTTTAATTGTTCAAAAAACATCTTTTTTTTTTTTTTTACATATTTTACATTATTACAGCACCTCGCTCAGCCTGGCTCGATGCGGCGAACAGTTCCTGTTTCAAAAAAAATCCCTCCTTGTGAAATACGAAATGTGCTGTGATTGGTTAGCTGGCCCAGTGTGTTGTGATTGGCACTGCTTTGTTTGGGAAAAGTCATGCCCCTTACCATAACCACGAGTTTCACAGTTCCTAAGGGGCGATGAACAGCCTTACAAAAGTGAGAGCTTACAAAAGCTACAGTAAACACAATATCAACAATATGTTGGCTAGCAGGGGAGCGGAGGCAAAGCTTTGTCCTTTGTTTACATTGTAGCAACAACATAAAAGTTATGGCCTAAGGAACTGTTGGAACTGTTAATAGAAAACGTAACTACAAATAGTAAGACATACTTACAGGTTCTGATCCACAAACAACAGATTGTCATGACAAAGTGGGAACTTTTCAGGAGAAGCTTTTGTGCGTAGCCTGCATTGTAGTTTCTGGAAGCTGTTCTCCAGTAAATGTGCACCATACAGATAAATGTTGGGGTTATAATGTTCAGGAACAGTGTTTAAAATACATTTTAACCACTCCATGTTTGTCAGCCTTAGGAAGGTCAAACAAATGAGTTTTGGAACAGGGGTGGGGAAAAACAGCGTCCAGGCTTAACATCTGCTCAACCAGGCCTCGTACCTTTTTTTTTTTTTTTTTTGCATATTGCATATCTTACATATTAAAAGAGTAACATTGTGAATTCATAAAGCCCGGAAAACAAACATTGTAGTCCAAACAAGTTGTAGTTCTTGAAGAGAGAATCCAATTTTAAACTTGTGACATATAAACAACATCCACACGATTACTTTTAGCGTTCATGGCTAATATGTGCAGTGTGGCAGAGTGAGAATAAGTTGACATGTAGTTGCAAAGTTACTTATAGTCAGTAGAATGTCTGTTGGAGGACCATTAGAATAAAGAGTTAGCAGATATTAAGCAGACAGTCTACTAATACTCTAATGAGAGTTAGTTGACATGTAGGTGCAGCATTACTTATAGTCAACAGAATGTTCAAAAGGGATCATCAAAATAAAGTGTTACCCATAACTTATATTTAAATGTTTACTTAAATATATGAATATGAAGTTGCTTTAAAACTTTTCCTTAACCAGTGGCTTGAGTCCAAGGCACAACTATCTGTTTGGTTGGCAAATGAAAGAGTGTTTTGAAAACTGCTATTATTACAGAGAAATTGCACATTTACCTTTAACGTTCTGATCTTTCATCATATGTTCATCTGTGATATTTCTCACATATATCAAACCTCACACAGTTCTCACACAAATTCTCTAGGGCTCCTAGAGTTTACTTCTCTGGTAATAATTACAAGGGCTTCTTGAAAATCAGTTTGCATTAGCTATGAATCTTAATGAGTCCCTCGGGGTTAAAAGCACTCTACACTTTAACAAAGATTTCTCTTTCTAAGACATAGGTTGACCTCTGATATTTTATTATCTAAAATATTACTTACAGAGCCAGAGGAAGAATTATTTCAATGGGGGAAGAAGACAAAAACAAGTTTTACATTTTTTTTTTTTTTTTTTTACAAATGCTGTAAATAAAAGTGTTGCCTGGGTTCTTCTGCTCTATAAAAGAGAAGCCCATTTGTCATAATCGCACACAGATACATACGGTGTGTGTAATTTCTCAGAGACAGTCACTGGAAATCTCTTACCGTGTACAGTGTATCTATCTTCCTGTCTGTTGTGTATTTTATGACAGATTTTAAAGCACATACATTTTTCATCAGCACATAAGAAGGTAGATTGCAAAACCTGCCATGAAGAGTCTGCTAAAGCAGACCCAGAGGAGAAGATCTGGACTGTGAAGAAGGACTGAGGGAGAATATGAAATATGATGAATACATAAACTTAGGCCATTGAGGCGCGTAAATGATAAGCAGTCTCTATGACTGTCTCGTGACTCTAGCGTTCCGCATCGATCCAGAACTTAGCACAGCGTCTATACGTCTGACATCTCTTTCCAGAATCCATGGAAATGAATGACAAACCCTGTCAACCAGAGACACACACTTCAACACAGAAAAGCATTTGCAATTCTGAGAGCGATAAATATATATGAGCGCGAGAGTGAGCTAGGCTTTCAGTCAAAATGTTTTCCTGTGGCTCTTCCCTCAGAGGAAATCACGCTTTTTCAGTCATTAGCCGAGGTTCCTTTGGGGCAATGGCAAAACGTTCCTATCGTCTCACCCGGAGAAAATAAAATCCCAGCATTGCCGAAAGATTAGATACTGACGCCTTCAGAACACAGTAACATGATTTTAAAATTATGTAGATGTAATACATCACAGAGCTGATGGAGAGGAAAACATGCAAAAACTAGATCAAAGGTGTCTGAGATGATTCAACTAGATTGCACAGGAAATGGACACACTCCAGCTCGCTCTCCCTCACACACACACACACACACACACACACACACACACACACACACACACACACATTTACCTTCACTACAACCACAAAGCGGAAAATTCAGAGAGATATGGATGAAATGGTGTGATAAATGTAGTCATCCTGTCTTTTTTTCTCCTTTTTCCCCACAAGTTCTCCAACTGACTCAAATGTCAGCACCCAAGGATGTGGAAATTACTGACAGCCCATCCAGATCTCAGGTTCAGATAAGCTACCAAAAAAGGAAAGAAAGAAAAAGACTGACCCTCTATGGAAACTTCGTCAAATTAAATCCCCATTAAATGGACTGGAATTAATGAATGCATTTAATTTAAAAGAACCCCAATAATGGAGTTCACTTAAGCCTTAAATAAGTGTTGAATACCCTTTTAAAGCTAAAGTGAGCAATTATTTGATGTTACAATACTTTATTCTACTCCAGCACATACATTTAACTTTTGTTCCTTTTAGGCTGTTTATTAGCTTATCTATATGCAAGTGCACTCTTCTGTTATTTTTAATTAAAACTAAAACTATAATGAACAATGAACTGAATAAAGCTAAAATGAAATAAAAGATGAAAAATAAGCGTAACCCTTAAATGCATGAATGTTTCACCAATCATTATTACTCGGGTGTTTAAGAGCTATATCTGACACGGATAGCTCTCTACCTGTCCTGATAATTATAAAACTCTACTGATATTAGCAATTACAGAAGAATAATTAGAAAAAGAAAAAAAAAACATATTTTGTTACTTTCCGGGGCTTGGAAGGGTTCAGTTTGAGAAGATGTTTTATACCATAATTACTGTTCTCATCAGAGCTCATTTCCCATTTGGCTCATATTTGCGATCTCAAACATATTCTCAAAACTATCATTTTCAACATCTTCAAAATCTATATTTTGATCACTGACTGCTTCTTCAAGATTCAAGATTCAAGATTCAAGATTCAAGAGTTTTATTTGTCACATACACAGTTATATACAGAATATACAACCGGCAGTGAAATGTAAACAGGTCCGCTCCATGGACAGTGCAAATTCACAGTTAAAAACACAAGGAAGAAATTATAATAGAAATAGGATATAAAAAAAAAAGTATATATATATATATATATATATATATATATATATATATATGTCTATATCTGTAGAATTATAAATAATCAAGTCAAGAAAAAAAAAGGTAACAAATAAGGATAAAGTGGAATAAAATAATTGAAGTAGACTTTGCAGTGAGTAAACTGTAGACTTATAAATATGTGGTTAACAAATGTATAAAGAGTATAATGTGCAAACAGGTTTATGACAGGTTGTTACACAGTAACAACGAGAACAGAAAGTGCAGTGCAATGTCAGTGTATCGATGTTTATCCTGGACGTGAAGTCACGTGATGTTAAGTGACTGAGTTCAGGAGTCTGATGGCCTGGGGGAAGAAGCTCCTCCTGAGTCTCTCAGTTTTGGCCATCAGGCTTGGAAGCGCTACCAGATGGTAGCAGCGTGAAATGAGGGTTTGCAGGGTGATTAGAGTCCTTGATGATCTTGGTAGCTCTACCTTTGCAGCGTTTGGTGTAGACGTCCTGCAGAGACGGAGAGCTGACCCTGAGATACGCTCGGATAAGCGCACGACTCTTTGCAGGGCTTTGCGGTCATGACTGGTGCTGTTCCCATACCACGCTGTGATGCACTGAGTTAAAACACTTTCTATCGCCCCTAAATAGAAAGTTTTCAGGATAGCTGGTGAAAGCCTGAATTTCCTCAGCTGGCGCAGGTGGTACAGTCTTTGCCTGGCTTTTTCACCTGTGTCTGAATGTGAGCAGTCCAGGTCAGGTCCTCGGAGATGTTTACTCCCAGGTACTTGAAGCTGCTCACTCTCTCTACTGGTGACCCGCTGATCATGAGGGGGGAGTATGTCCGTTGCTGTCTCTTCCTGAAGTCCACAATCATTTCTTTGGTCTTGCCAACATTCAGAGAGAGACAGTTGTCCTGGCACCATGATGTTAGATGCTCCCACCTCGTCCAAGTATGCCGTCTCATTGTTGTTGGAAATGAGGCCCAGGACAACAGTATCATCAGCAAATTTGATGATAGAGGTGGAGCTGTGTGTGGACAAACAGTCATGCGTGTAGAGAGAGTAGAGCAGGGGCTCAGGACACAGCCCTGTGGAGCTCCCACACTCAGGGTGATGGAGGTGGAGGTGGACTGGCCTATTCTCACCACCTGAGGCCTGCCAGTGAGGAAGTCCTCAATCCAGTGGCAGAGAGAAGGATTCAGGCCGAGATCCAGGAGTTTGGAGGTTAGCTTGGTGGGAACTATGGTGTTAAAGGCTGAGCTATAGTCAATAAATAGCAGTCTTACGTAGTTCCCACTTTTGCTGTCGATGTGAGTGAGGAGGAGTGGAGGACATGAGAGATGGCATCTTCAGTCGATCTATTGGGACGATAGGCAAACTGAAGAGGGTCCAAAGTGTCAGGAATGAAGGCGCAAATGGTGTTTTTAATGAGTCTCTCAAAGACCTTCATGACTATAGACGTGAGAGCCACTGGACGATAGTCATTTAGGCAAGAGGGTTTACTGTTCTTAGGGACAGGGATGATGGTGGATTTTTTGAAGGAGGTGGGGACCACAGATGTAGCGAGGACTCATTAAAGATAGATGTAAACAACCCGGTGAGCTGATCAGCACAGGACCGCAGAACACGACCTGAAATACCATCCGGCCCAGCAGCTTTCCTGACGTCCACACGCTTGAGTGCTCTCGAACTTCATCCTCCGAGACAGAGATCACGTGATTGTTGCTGCTCTGAGTAATTTCCTCTAACGCGCCACTTGGCGGAGTCGCGTTACGCGGTTACAGTCAAAGCGAGCATAGAAAGAGTTTAACTCGTTCACGAGCAACGGATCAACGCTTGCCTCTGCAGAGGATTTAGATCCAAAGGAGCAGATGGACCTCAGACCTTGCCACATGCGCCGCGAGTCGTTGAGTTGGAAATGAGACTCCACTCGGTCTTTATAACGGAGTTTTGCGGCTTTAACTGCTCGTCTGAGAGCATAACAGGACGATCTGTATTCATTCATATTCCCTGAATGGAGACCGGCGTTGTAAGCAGCAGTGCGCGTGCGTTCACTGCCGCGCGGATTGAATTGTCCACCCACGGTTTCTGATTTGAGAAGGACGTTATTGTTATTGTTTGCGTGGCTTGCTCTGTAAGCGTGTTGATGAAGCAAAGCGCCACGTCTGTGAACTCGCTTTACGCCAGCTGAACTCGCTCGGAACATGTCCCAGTCAACGTCATCAAGAGCTGCCTGAAGCGCGGTCTCTGAGTGGGGCGACCTAACGCTAACTTCCGCCTCACCGGGGTTCCTGGAGGAGCTTTTGTTTGTATTCGGGAGTGAGGAAAATGGCGGCATGATCCGATTTGCCAAACGCTGGAAGTGACCGCGCTTTATAGGCGTTCTTAAACGGAGAGTAGCAGTGATCCAGTGTGTTTGCTCCTCGTGTGGGGCAGGAGACGTGCTGGTGAAAGTTTGGCAGGACTTTCTTTAGGTTTGCTTTGTTAAAATCGCCCGCGACAATGAATGCCGCGTCGGGATGTTGGTTTATGACGCCGCTGGCAACATCATGAAGGCCAGATAAAGCCAGCACTGTGTCTGCCTGCGGTGGGATGTAAACGGCGGTCGCGACAACCGCAGAAAACTCCCTCAGCAGATAGAATGGGCGGCAGATGATTGTTAAATGTTCCAGATGAGGTGAGCAGGACCGCGAGAGAATGGTGATGTTCCTGGGATCGCACCATTTCTTGTTGATCATGAAACACACTCCACCGCCTTTGGATTTACCGGCCTCGGCTGTTCTGTCCATCCGAAAAACAGAGAAGTTCTCCGACGGCGTCACAGCTGTGTCCGGGACCGCGGGCGTGAGCCATGTTTCAGACAAACAATAGATATTACAGTCTCTCATGTCCCGTTGAAAACTTATCCTGGCTCTAAGATCGTCCATCTTATTATCCAAGGATTGAACATTTGCTAGAAGAATGCTCGGGAGAGGAGGTCTGAATGCCCTTTTCCTCAGTCTGTTACGGATACCAGCACGTTTCCCATGGTGTTTCTTTGTTCTACGCCGCTGGCTCTGTCCATTGTTCAACTCGGCGTTCCGAAGAATCTCAGATGGCCACAGAGGATCGGCGAAAGTGTCCTGAAACAGTCCAGTGTAGAGGTAACCAATGTCCAAAAGAGTTTTGCTGTCGTAGTAGATCAATGCAGATGATAAGTTTGTAAAAACTGAGAGTAAAAGAAAGTAAAATAGTAAATAAAAGCACAGTCTTCGCGGAGCGACCTGAACGGCGACCAAACACAGCGGCGCCATTTTATAAATGATCCACCAGGTGATCCACCAGGATCACCAGATCCACCATCAAGTGACAGTGGCACTAATATTTGATTGTGTTCAGTACATGCTCTGCAGTAAATCGCTGAGCCATTTCAAGTTTTGCTGATGATCCTTCCTATTAGTTTGTTTTCTGTGTGTTAGACATTGCTATCTTGTGGAATAAAGATGAATTGCACTTATTCAGTGATCAAAAATGCAATTATTGTTGTGCAGAAAAAAATACTTTCACTTTTACACACCTTGGGTTGTTAGAAACCCTATGCAATGGGAATAAATGGGAATTAATGGGAAAACAGGCATTCTAAACTGGCGTACTAAAACTACTTAAACTAAAACTGAAATAAAAATAAATAAATCGAAATAGAAATATTTAAATTTTGCACCCGCCCATAGGCGTATATTACTAACATGCCCTTTAAATAACACAAAAAATACTGCACTATTGACTTTTGACCAGGTTTTTGTTGGTCAATAGCGCAGTCGTTTTCAATTGCCTCAAAATAGCAACGCGCCAACAATGCGCCTGAACACACCTCGTTTTCAGACCAGCACACCCATGGGCGAACAGATGGGCATGAGTGCATTTGCTACTTAAACAATGTGGCGCTGGATGCGAAAATGATAACTGCGTCGGGCTGAAACTAGCAAAAAACACTTGCGTCGCTCCTGCCGTCACATTGTGCCGGGTGTATGATAGGGTCCGAATTGTTGATGACTCATCTTGAACTACACAGATTTTATCCAATTAAATGCCTCGAAAGAAAATCCTGCCCCACCTACACCTGACTAGCAAGTATACTTAGCAAACATGTGACAAGCCTAAATATAGGACTTATCAACACAGGAAAGAAAACTGCACTCGTTAACATTTTTTGATGTCATTAAAATGCAGAGACAACTATAAGTAAGCCAGTCATGAGAGTTTGGTGCAGGACTATCAGTTTGTCCAATCATTGGCACAGAGGTATAGTGTTCTGACAATAATTTGTTCAGTGATACTGAAACTACATACTTCAGATTTAATGTTCGAGTGAACTTTAAAAGTTCACATCACTAAACTGTTATGACTAACAATGAAAAATAAAGGTGTAATACTTTGATTTATGGGAATCTATGGGCTGCTAACATATTTGGCATGCACCATATGTTTGGAGAATGCCTTAGAGACATAATGCAGTATACTTCTGTCAACCTTTCCTCTGGTGTCGGTAACCTTCTATTTTCTCCCATGCAGGTGAAAGAGTGTGAAATCAACAAATTGTTTCTTCAAATGGGGTCACGAAGGTCCACTGCTGGAAGTGTTATGGATGTGGTCAGACTTTCAGCAGGGTACACAAAGAAACTTTATCAGACTCTAGTGGGGGGATAATAGCATTTGCTACGTGGGTCAGCCTAAAAGACAGAGAAGTCTCATATTAAAGTCTAGTGGTCTCCAAGTAGTGTTAACAATCCCATTACTGTAGGAAAATGATTCAGGAATAAAGGAGGAAAACAGTCAAGGACAGAAAAGACTGTGCTCAATTCTTTGAGTAGCAATAAGATGATAAATTGGGTGATGTTTTACTTTTGCCTTTTTCACTGCACATTTGACTAAACAGTTTTCTTTTTCAAGATTTTATTATATACATTAAAAGATTGTCACTCAATCGAACTTACTTTTGGTATATGTGAAAAATGTGTTTGATAGTAATAATAAAAAGTTGGATTTGTTAGCATAATTATGTAAAATAATACAAAGTTGAACGTTTTCAATAATGTTTTCATTTATTGAAACAAAGATGAAAATGAAGAACTTAGTCCAATTTACTGGTGCCTTGATGTGGAAGATGCATTTCTGAAGGCGTGCAGTCGAGGTCTCCTCTTCTGTGCACTTTGTCACACACACAAACCCAAGACCAATCCTTTGTGACTCATCAGGACTGCTTTGGATGTTTCTTCTCTAAGCTCACTTGCGTGCTGTAATACCTTCTTACCCCTTTTAATATCTAACATTTAGTGCTATAAATAAATTAGCAAATGTTTGTATTTTCAAGTTTGTGTGTGTGTGTGTGTGTGTGTGTGTGTGTGTGTGTGTGTGTGTGTGTGTGTATCCGAAATCCTTGTCGGGACAATTTGCTCCCCATGAGGAAAACATCTTATGGATCATACTAAGTGATGTTTTTTGAACATTTCAAAAAAAGTTTACCATGATGGGTAGGGTTTAGTGTAAGGGGATATAATATACGGTTTGTACAGTATAAAACCCATTATGTCTATGTAAAGTCCCTTTAAAACATGGAAACACAACGTGTGTGTATACATTTCGTTATAGTTATCTATGACTACCACTATAAAATGTTTAAGTTGTTTTCACTTGTAAACAATCGTTATCATAAATTGCCTGAATATTTCATAACAGTTTCAGGAAGTGTGTCTAATCATAACAGCTCATACTTTTAGCTGAAAATCATTTTATTCAGACTTTTACAGATATGCACCTCCCTACTTCAAAACATCATCACATTCGTAATATAATACAAGGAACAATCACATTAATTCCTGATGAGAGATGAAGCGGGAGGATAAAAATTAGAATGAACTTTTCTCTGTCTGCGCTCACATCACATTTAAATAGTGTCAGTCTTTTAACTGCTCTGAGTCATTCTGAGTGATTAGATTTTTTAAAGCATATTGTTTTGGTATACACAATCTCATTTAGAGCATCTGCCACTGAAAAGATTCATCCATTAAAAATCTATAATACACTCTTAGGAGAGTTTTCAAACAAACACACATTGACAGAGCACATCTAGCTGTACAACTTTTCAGTTGCAAAAAACCAAAGCAATCGCCACACCACAGAGATTTTTATAGACAGGGCGATTAGCTTTTAATAACCCCACCATTTGGATTGACAGTCATCCCATAAATCGAAAATAACTCAACATGTTGCAGTAACAGAACAGTCTGTGGCCTCAAGAAACCATTTTGTTTGGACTCTGAAAATTGACTTTTAACAGAAGGGCCAGATGTTTCTTTTTCTTTAGTAAAGCATTAACATCTGGCATTGTTTAGATTTTTTCCTGGAAATAACCAACACTGCGAGCTCAATATGATGAATGTGAGTTTAAGGCTGCATGTGCCACAAGCTAATCATATTAAAGACAGCAAGATATTCGGTATCTAAGGTAAAGACTACTGTAAATTCTGTCCTTGAAAACGTCAACTTGTAGTCAATTTTCAAATATATAACTGTCTAAACATTGATCCGAACTCTTTTGTAAACCAAGAATGAACCGCAGAAGACCATGTCAGTAAATGATTCAGTTGATGAAAAACACTGCTCAGTTCCTGGTGAGCTGAGTGCCTATGTGGTCAGCTGTCTATAAATAGCATATTTCATACAAACATAACTAGACCTTAGTTCGTTCATTCATTCACTTTTTAGAAGCACTGATTCATTCAGGAATAGTCGATGGCTGCATCCGAAAACTGAAAAGTGCTGCCTTCAGAGGATGCATTCCAAGGTCTCCTGTCTCCTGAGATACCTTTATCTGATCGATAGATGTGTCCTTCGCTGCCTTTGATATCCCACAATCCTGTGCTTTCAATTCTGTGACAGTTGAGCTAAAAAATAAAGATGGTGCCTGAAAGTTGCGGTTGATGGTCAGTTTGTTTGTAAATGTACGTATTTGACCTACATTTTCCACTTTTGATGTCATTTCTAGCGATTAATTATTATTGTAGTAGTTAAATACTCACTTAGTTATCACCAAAGCTCTCTCTGTTTTGCTGTAGATCTTTAAACCGTTACGATGCCTCAGAAGTCTGTGCAGTTGTTAACTCAACTGTTGTCATATGGGACTTTTATGTTGTATCTCTGTGCATTGTCTCTGTGTTCTTATCCGTGACCTGTTTCCTGTGCAGTTTTTGTCATTCTTTCATGTTGATTAGTCTCCCCAGGTGTTTCCCATTCACCACACCCCTTGTTATCTCGTTAAGCTAGTTTTCCCTGTGTATAGGGGAGTGCGAGACACAACCAAACGCGGGGTTAATTGTAACATGCGTGGTTTAAAACACGGGTGTCCAATCCTGCTCCTGGAGAGCCACTGTCCTGCAGAGTTTAGCTCCAACCCAAATTAAACACACCTGTACCAGCTAATCAAGGTCTTATTAGGGATACTAGAAACTTCCAGACAGGTGTTGAGGCAAGTTGGAACTAAACTCTGCAGGACAGTAGCCCTCCAGGACCAACTTTGGACACCCCTGGTTTAAAACTTTCCACATGCTAGGATGACGAAACTTTGTGTATTTACTAGTTACCATATCAAAATTATTTAGAGAAAAATGTGCGCCAAAATTAAAAAATCTTTGGAAGATATCACTGAACATGTATTTAACCATAGCAAAAGTAAATTTCTTACTTAAGTTTATTTTTCATCTGTTTTTTGTGTTTATTTAAAATAAGACAAATCTGATATTATTTTAATCTTATATCTGTTATTTAACAGTGGAGATGGTTCTTTAATGCTGATCTAACAGCAGAAGACTCAAGCCGCGGTTTAAATTCCAATTGTGCAGATGGAGTGTGTTGTAACACTGTGTTACAATGAGTCCCTATTAGAACTACGCTATTATGTTCTATACTTTTATGAATTCTTTTGAGAAGCCATGAGAAAAGGGCAAATAAAGACTGAGAGTCAATGTTCAGAAATTATTCATTATTATTATGTTTTGAACTACACTCACCTAAAGGATTATTAGGAACACCTGTTCAATTTCTCATTAATGCAATTATCTAATCAACCAATCACATGGCAGTTGCTTCAATGCATTTAGGGGTGTGGTCCTGGTCAAGACAATCTCCTGAACTCCAAACTGAATGTCAGAATGGGAAAGAAAGGTGATTTAAGCAATTTTGAGCGTGGCATGGTTGTTGGTGCCAGACGGGCCGGTCTGAGTATTTCACAATCTGCTCAGTTACTGTGATTTTCACGCACAACCATTTCTAGGGTTTACAAAGAATGGTGTGAAAAGGGAAAAACATCCAGTATGTGGCAGTCCTGTGGGCGAAAATGCCTTGTTGATGCTAGAGGTCAGAGGAGAATGGGCCGACTGATTCAAGCTGATAGAAGAGCAACTTTGACTGAAATAACCACTCAAAAAAATTTTTATTTTTAATTATTAAAAAATGCCATTATTTAAAAAAAAAAATAATTTATTTTATTGAAAAAATATTTTAGTTTGTCTTGGATATTTTTTTGATTATATCAGATAACATTTTAAGCTGTCATTTGGTGATGTTACATTGTGCCCCTCATATGTTACAATGAACCCCACCTATGGGTCATGTTGTCACATTTCACTTCCATTCTTTCGGGGTAAATCAAGAAAAAAGTATACACTGTATTAATGAAACAAAACCACATATTTGTACTAGACGTGTGAAATTAATGTAGGAAAAAATAAATACTCTGAACCACAAGTGGATTTACACTGAGAAAGTCAAAAAGCGCTCTCCCCTATCGAACCATACCATGCAGTGGAAAAGCACCATATTTTTGTTAGGTAGGCTACTTTGTTTATTTTTGCTCTGCCAAATAGAGACAGGGGCCAACTTAACAGTATTGTGTAAATACCTATTCACACTTCACCAATCAACACCAAGCAACAGCAACAGACAGTGATGAGTAACACATTAATCCGTCAAAACTCAACGAAGTGTCTGTTGCCACTGGTCGGCATCTGTCGGTGCAGTGTAAATTGCCTCATTGATTTTTATTGTCCTGTTTATTACTGTGATGCTGCTTTAAAACCATCTGTATTGCATAAAGCACTATATAAATAAAGGTGACTTGACAATATTATGATATTGCTTAATTAGATGAGCTGTTAATACTGTTTATCTGGTGGTGATTCTGATTCATGAAGATATGACATGACCCCATCCAAATAAGGATGATTATAAACAATAAAATAATAAACATAAATAAGACATAATAAAAATAAATAGACATCACTAAGACGTACATTATTTATCGTTCCAATGTTAAGATTCTGGCTTTCAGACAAGGCAATGGCTCAGGGAACCAGAGGCTCAACACTTGCTGAAGCATCTGGAGAAGCACCAGGCTGGCTACCAGCTTAGGAGAGTCAGCAACCATGTAAGACACAGGAAGCGGGGCAGAGCAGAAACCAACACGAGACAATCACACACGACAAGACTCAAGACAAGAGGAGAGACAAACAAGAGATAACAAAAGCAAAATAAAACGGACAACTATGACTAGAGAAAACAAAATAAAGAAACTAAATTATAACGAGCTAGCAAAGATACTAGAAATAAATGTGACCCGTGCTGGCAAAATGAATTTTCAAAATTGACTTGCTGATTCTATTGATTTCAAACCATTAATTTGGAAGGTTTTTAATGGAGAATGTGAAAATAACTGCTTGTTCTGAATAATTTTGCCAGCATGGGTCACAAATAATGAACTTGCAAACAAAAAGAAATAAAACAAGACTGCAACCTAGCACGGAACATTAGAGAAAAGAATTAGAAAGACTAGATGACAGCTAAATCAAAATCAAGAGAGAAGCCAAAAATACGGCTTGGGAGAACTGCAGCCAAATAAAGACTGGAAATTGAATAAAGGAACAAAGAAAAAACAGAAAAATCAAAAGGGAAAAAATACAAAGCTAGAACTGACAGAGAAAACTAAATGTAGCACTGAATGACAAGCAAGAAATGCACACACACAATGAACCCAACGAACCAGCAAAGACAGGAGGGAAAGGAACACAATATAAAGGGAGCAGAGCACATGAGGAATAGCGATGCAGTGAAAGTCCAGTTCATTTTTGAGAACCGGTTCACTTGGACAGTTTGTTTCAAAGAAATTATGTTTTATTAACGTAGTTCGGGAGGAACACATCAAAATAAGCTTATCAAGTGTCACCAGCTGTCTACAATCAGTAATCAACATATCTACCCTATCAGCATGAAGGCAAGCCATATATAATCACAGCCAAACTCACCTAAGGATTCTTTACAGTGTTCAGAATCCCTCCACCACCCCGTCTCCTCTGACTTATCAGGTTACTTCCTATACCTAAAAAGGGGGGGATACTCTGCGTTCGGGCGAAATTACCAAGCTCAGAGCCCTCTCCCCGGACAGCACGCCAAATACGTTTACCAACTTAATCTTTGTAAGTGTGAACTCGTGAACCGGTTAAAAAATAATGATCGGTTCCTTACGTCATTACGCATTGATGTCATTATGCATGTTATATCAAGGAAACATTCAAATACAGTCATTTGTGTCCATGCATATTAAAATTATTTATTTGTGTGAACACATATTTCTGATTGTTGCTTTTTATTCACTCAAGTTAATGGTGTCTGGGGTCACAGTTTCATATGTCAGATACGACTTGAGTAAAAGTTTAGCACCTACAGCACACATTACAGACATTGATGCACAAACGCAGATATGATCTTCATGTCTAAAGTATATAGAAAGAATTTGGGCGTAACAACTTAAAATATAATCTGCATGCACAATAAACTAGGGCTGCACAATTAATCAAAATTAAACCGCACGCGCTTTGGCAAAGGCTGCGATTTTTTTTTTTTTTTTTTTTTTTTTTTATGCGGCATGTTAGTGAAGCACGGCTCTGTGATCAGCAGTAAATGCTGCTCCATCTTAAAGCCAGAGGGCGCTCTCGTGCAGAAACTCCAGATATGCCCCGCAGAAGTAAGATAACGCACATCATTCCAGGAAATCCCTATGGGTATCATACTATCGCTGTAGCTGAATGAACAGAAGATTAAAACGCATTGATTGATTAAACATGACTAAACATGCGACTACAACAATATATGGTTTATCTGAGATCTTCTTGAATATTTTCATGATAATAAAGTATATTTATACTTCAATGCTAATCTACATAGACTTTATTACTGTATAGAATACTATAAATAATATGTTGTGTCTTATTCTGTGTAAGAAGCTACATCATCTCACAGAAGGATGCTGTTGTTATGAAGTGAGTTTGTTGTAAAAAGTAGTCATAATAAGCATATTTCCAGTACACGCCTCAGGCTTGCTTAGTATCATCAACTCACTCATCAGACTCTTTGGTAATCCTCTGCAAACTTATTCGGTTCTTTTTGAGTCGGACGTGCTACTTTGGCTAAAGTTCGATTCATTTGGATTAGTGAACCGACTTGACCTTTTACTTTCTGAGAACTGGCTCAAAAGAACGATTTGTTCAAGAATCGAACATCACTAATGAGGAACAGGCAAACATAATCAGGCACACGAGAATTAGACAACGACTGTTTCTCAATTCCAAGAATGCAAAGAACGGCTTTGCGTTCTTGTGGACACGGTCTGGCCAGGCGACCTAGTAAGGATGCAAGGACAGAGAACACATCCTTGTGAGAATTGAGATGTGCTGCGATCTTGTTACTCAGCTGACCATCCCAGAATATTATAAGTAGTGGCTAATGCATAATAAATACAACACATCATCACAAACAAATGCCATGCATTTCTTTCATACCATTATAAACATTTATTTTCATATTATTTTAAATCATTTTATTTTACCACATGTACTTGTGAAAATGATTATGTACGTTTAACTATGCTTTGTCAATGTTAAAATTCTTTTCAATATGCCAATAAAATACTGCAGGCATTCTTCAGGTCTTTATCACTTTATTAAAATTAAGCAAAACAAACGGACAAATGTTTGCTTTCACGAGCCGTCAGGTATTTGCAAGCTTGCAACGGGAATCTCTTAAGTGAGAACGAGAAGTTTAAAGCTTACAGGCTTCCGTACGTCGACCGCCCGCAGCATCTTCTGTCATTTTTAATGATCCGATTCTCTCAAGTCTGCATTCAATGCATCCTCGATATCAAGAACACATATGGGTACTTTATGCATCCTCTGTACTTGCGTTCTTGAATTGAACTTCGACAGTTGATGGTGACTTAGTATGAAAACACAAGGATGCAAGATCGCTTAAGAACGCATAGTGAGAAACAGCCAGCAACTAAACAAGGGGATGTGGTAACAATAAGGAGGCTGAACGAGAGGAGCACATGGCCAACACAAATAAAGACAGAGCCCTGTGCTCAAGCACAAGACAAACAAAGTAACATTAAACAAAGACAAAACAGACAAGACTATCAGGGCAGGACCCTGACACCGTATCCAACATCCTACATATTTAACAGACACCTTTAACAGGCCTTTGATAGTTGGCAATTTAAGCAGAAATTTGGGACCCACTTTATATTGGGTGGCCTTAACTACTATGTACTAACAGTTAAATTCATAATTTGATACAATGCACTTATTGTGTTATACATGTTTTTACTTATATTAAAATTACCTGCATGTACATCTGTAATTAATTTCTGTAGTTACATTATAATCACACTGTTGACACTTCCCTTACACCTAACCCTACCCTTAAACTGACCCATACCACCACACCTGTCCCTAACTTTACTCATATCCCACCTCAATATCAGCAAAAGTGTTTTGCAGTACAATATGAACACAATATTTTGATGTAAGTACATAGTTAAGGCCACCTAATATAAAGTGGGACCGAAATGTGCTATAGGAATGAAAGCGGTCTGACTTTTCACCTGTAAATTGTATAATAGTATAATTGCATAATGGTTTCTTGCCTGCCTTTACTCAGCCCAGGATAAATTTTGCCATTGGCAATGAATAACCTTATTTATCTCAAAGATAAGCACAGCCACCTTCATGTTTCACCTTGCACCCGTTCTCATTCACAGCTGCTTTTTCTTTTTCCCAAGTCACATCAGTCCACTGCATGATAATTGAATTTCTGATTAAATCTTTACATTCCATGACTCCTGACCCCTGAGCCAGGGAAAAATTCTAATGTCCAGGTTCTCCTCATTATTCTGTGTCAATGTGTGAAAGCGCAAGCTGCATTCACATACGCCATTATAGTAATTACTGACATCCAGTATACTGGTACGCAGTGTCATGGTGCTATGCACTAAATCTGTGCTCAAACTGTGATGTGCCACTTATCATGCTGTGGAATGTATCTGTTTGCTCAAACGACCAGCATCGTGCTGGAGGAAATGGAAGCAATTGCATCCACATCCAACAATTTTCCAGTGATGTATAACAGAATGAAGAGTCAAGCTGTTGTTCCAATCTGTTCCACCTCTTTATACTAATATTGGACATAAATCTACTGCGGCATAGTTACTTTTTCAAAAACCTGTTCAGTCTAACAGGACAAGGCAGGGGAAGTTCGGCTGTGCCCATCGTCACTCTCAGTCTAAGTTAGAACTTTCTTTACGCATGCAAAAGCAACAAACTTTACCCGTAATCTTTAAACTTTAGAGAGAAAGGATTAGGGAGGGGGAGAAAGAGGTAAAGTGAGGTGAAATGAGGAGAGATGGGTAAGCAGATGGCGAGAGACATATCTGATACAAGTGATGGTGTTAACACCGAACAGAATGCAGATTATTTACAGTTCAGACTTTCATACTTGTATTGTTTCATCAATGGTGGGAACTTAAAAATATATTTTCTTTTATTCCTGAAGGATAAAATGAACTGTTTAAAGGCAAATGGCATAAAACCTCTTGAAGTGAATACATGGGTTCTTCTACAGTAAGATTTCAATAAAATAAACACTGCACAGAAAACTTCTCAAAAACATGGCACAGGTTAGTATGTAAAATAGTCATATAGCTACATAATATACTTCACTTTATATTTAGGCATTTGGTGAGGCAAGGTATACATATATTTTATTAGTTCATAAGTTAGTATATATGGCCTATGTATATGCAGTACATAGGCTAATAGTGTACGCTGATGTTCAAAAATGTGGGGGTCAGTAAGTCTTTAATATTTTTGAAAAAAAAAAGGTTTTTGATCAAAACAATAGGAATAAATTGCATTTTAATATATATTACACTTTTAAATTGTAATATATATTAAAATGTAATTTATTCCTATGATGGCAGAGCTGAATTTCCAACAGCCAGAAAAATGTTAATATGATGATTTGGTGCTGGAAACATTTTTTTTAAATTATTATCATCTTTGGAAATAGAAACTTTTTGTAACTACATATATACAAATCATATGAATAACTATTTTCATAATTGTAATAGTTGTAACTAAACAGGGTAATTTGTAAGTCATTTTAGATTTACAGTTAAACATAACCCTAAGGCTCCATTACTTTAAACTCTTATTTCAAATATCTTCAAAAATGCTGATCCAAATGCAGATTCATTATATGCATAATATAATATATAATACATAAAACATGACACACACACACATATACAAATATGTATACACAGCATAATATCAGCAAACGTGTTCATATTTCATATTCATTTTTTCCTAGACTATTGTAACAATTACAGTATACAGTATATACATGCATTGATAACTATTGCATATGTCTACTGTCAACGCTAAGATTTGCTGAATAATACACTGAAATATTTTGGGTACCAACCCACCAGAAACAGAGGCTGGCCAAGCAAGCAGAGGAAATGTCACAGCAGTGCATAAGCAGTTTAAATGTCAAAAAACATTTATTGCATCAATTAATGAATCTGCATTTGGATCAGCATTTTTGAAGATATTTGAAATGAGAGTTTAAATTAATCTCAGGCTCAAGGTTATGTTTAACTGTAAATCTAAAATTAATATAATGACTTACAAATTACCCTGTTTAGTTACAACAATTATGAAAATGGTTATTATTTATATGATATGTATTTAGGGTCAATAATTTTCAACCTGGTACACCTCTGGCTTTCTCCAACAGAGACCCAATTTATCGGTCAGGTCAGGAGGAAATTGTTCCTTAAGGAAACCACTGCACATTTTCTTACATGTGTATACTGCTTTTGAGGCACAAGATGAAAAAATGCACTCCTATTAGGCATAATTATAAACATGGGGAATGCTAAAGCGGCTAGCTGGGGTGAATACAGCTCTGAGCGCCATAAGCACGGTAGATCCATCAAAAAGAATATGTAACAATTTCCAGGGTGCTCTGAAACATAGCCATCGGCAATTACAAACTTTGTCGTCTTTAAATGCATAACCTGTTTGGGAGGTTTCACCAGTCCTTGTCTCTTGCTGCCTCTGTCTCATCTCTGTTCCCCAGCAGGATCATGGAGATCTGAGTGTTGCTCTCGTGTATGCAGGGCTCGTGATGATATCCGTTTGAGACCACTTTGGTGAACAGTGTGCAAGTCCGTATACGTTGTCCTTGAATAGTTTCTAGTTTTCTAATGATCAGTCTTTTGGACTGCACCTTGGATGTTGGGAGATGGTTTGGGGAACAAAAGATCTAATGGCATTTATAAGATATAATTATAGTTTAATTTAATGGAATTATTCACCCAAAAATGTACATTCTGAACACTTATTCAGCCTCAGTGCGTTCCAAATCTGTGTCTTTCTTTCCTCCATCAAACAGAAATAGAGAGATTTAGTAAAATTTTCAAGCTCTTTTCTATACAATGAAGTAAATGGGGACAAAGGGCTATAAAGCTACAAAAAGCACAATACTGTCACAAGCACGCCAGGCTCCACCCACTCCCAAGCACCACGCACAGCCTCTCCCGAATACTGATCACGCACACCTGCACCGCATCATCAGCTCATCACTGCCTGCACTTAAGCCCCACGCGCGCACTGTCCGGTCTCCTTTGGCAACGCTTACATGTTGACTTACCTCAAGGACTCCCCCATGCTACTTACCTGCTTCCATATCTCCAGTGTGTCTCCTCGTCTCCTGTCTCCAGCGTCTCCCTGGCTCCTGTGTTCCGTCCTCCTGGTTCTCCTACGAAAGACTCTGAGTATCTTTATCCTGTTACCAGACCTATCCTGCCATTCATCCATCTGACTGCTCACCTGATCTGCTTTTACACCCTAGTCACTCAATAAACTGTCATCATTACCATCTCCTGTCCTCCGTGTGCCTCTGTACGTAACAAATACATGACCTATACCAGTGTGAATTTTACTGTCATTGATCTGGTATTATATTTATTAATAGACCCCTTAATCGCCTACGTCACTGTGACGTCACCGCTCTAGCTGGAGGCAAAACATAAGGAAGAACTCATAGCAGGCATGCTAAAAGTTTGAGGTTTTGACTTTAAAATGTCATCTTGTGTTTTTGGCTGCCAGAATAGAAGGAACAGCACTTTTGATTCAAAACTAAAGTTTTACCGGATCCCGGCAGACATTCCTTCACAGAGATCAAGACAATTGTGGTTGAATACAATACGGCTTACAGACTGGACGGAGACGATCATAAATAATGCTTGTGTTTGCAGTGCACAGTTTATATCAGGTATATCATAGTGTATCTATGGTTTGATCTAGTACAAATCAGCAGGTTTCTGTTTTATAGGTGAAAAGTCATCAACCTTCAGCACACTAACGTTAGCTATAGCTTAAATACATACAGCGATGGATGTGTGTGTGCCATCCTTTGAATGGTCTCTTAAAATAATCCATATTGCTAATCATAGTTAGCCCAGCGATAGGTTACATTAGACAATAAGCCTTGACAAAATTCCCCAAACCACCTGAAATGTTCATATGTTGTCTAGAAAATATCCAAGGCCTGGTTAAATTGTTTCTAATGAGAACAAGATACAAGAACTACACCAGGCTTAGCTAAAAACAATTTAAAAAAAATAAAGTAGGCTACTGTAATGTTATCCACTCGTCATTATATTTCAGTCAGTTAACCAGTTTGATCAACAGAATGAATTGATAAATGTATGCATACGGGTCAGGCAGCCTGCTTACATCCGCGAGAGTTCATTTACAAAAATAGCTGTCACGGTCCCGCAGAGTCAGTGACTGTACATATTCGGACAGTTCTGAACCTTCTTCTGGATCCATGTTTAAAAAATCCCTCCAAAAACGTGCTTGTCAACATTGCGTCCAGCGCCTTTTTTTGCCTCCAGTTAAGCCCCGCCCACCATGAAACGTTGCAATGTTTACAAACTTTTAAGGGGTCTATATATACTATAGTTTTAGGCTGCGTCCAAAATTGCATACTCTCAATAGGTACTTATTTTGAATAAGTAATTACTTCATGACAGCTAAAAAGTACGTTCTACATACTATGAATGTGTGTAGTATGAATGTAATCTGGACATACATTCGCCATATTGTCATTATCACATGACCAGTTACGTCACTTCACTGCTATTCATTAATCCTCTCCCATGGCTTCATGAGATAGTAAAGTGTCCATCATATGCACACTTCAGAATCTCTCCAGAAGAAGTAGGTCATCCAGGTACTTTACCTATATGAGTGTGATGAATTCGGACATATGTCTTTTGTCACATACTGTTTTAGGCTACTATATAGTAGGGAAGTATGCGATTTTGGATGCAGCCTTAGGCCCAGTTTATACTTCTGCGTTGAGTGTATGCCGTAGGTACGTCATAGGCTGTGTGTTGCATGCATAGCCTACGACGTACCCTGATGTGCACCTCTCCAAAAATGTAACGACGCATCGATTCTAGTTGGACTGCAAACGCTGTGATTGGTCTGCCAGAACCCCTCCCTCAGGGGTACACATGCTCCCTCTGCATGTGTAACTGTGCGTCACCGCGGACAAGGACGCAGATTCGCAGAAGTATGAATGAAAATTCGACGTGTAGCCCACGGCGTAGAGGCTACGCCGCAGGTCTGACGCAGAAGTATAAATCAGGCTTTAGTCTTTGTCAGTTTTACTTGTTTTTGCTTTTATTAAATATGTTTTTATTGCTTTTACTTCAGTTCTATTTTAAGCTATTTTCAGTTTTAGTTATTTTAGTAAAACTAACTGAAACATTTAGTAAAAGGAAATATTGGTTTACTGCATTTTTTATTTTATTATTATTATTATTTAGATGAATGTAAATGTTGTTTAATAGTTTTAGTTAACAATAATAACACTGGTCAATACAACTTGTTTCCTATATTCTAAATGTCATTGGCTATTTTAAGATTTATGTTAGTGAAACATAACCTTAACAAATTTTGTTTATTTCTGTCTTTTCTCATTCAAGCAGATTCAAATACAATTTCACAATAGAAAATTTCTGCCTGGAGGAGCTTCCAATATGGCTATTGTGTGAAGTGAATTACTTTAAAGGAACTGTGTAGCTATCTAGTTCTCACCGCCTTATTAGACTCTCAACAAGGTCTAAATGCACAATAACTTAATATTGAGGTCCATAAACTAAAACTACAAATTGTAAAGTCTAGGCTTTGGCCAACTGAGCGACTTCTTTACGAGCAATAAATCAAAGCAAGACAGCCACACACTGCATTGTCTAAAAATATCTAAATCCACTTGTGATAAATCATTCTATGCAAACTCAAAAAAGTCACCCTCTAATGTTATTAGAAATTGAGATCATGATGATGAGCATGTTTGAAAAATAGCTAATAAAATGTTTTTCTGCACTGTACATATTGAGAATTCACCTCATGCTCTTGGGGAAAATAACTGTACGGGAACGACATACAAATAAGCAGCTGAAATATTTTATCATGCTGAATAAATTAAACATATTTTTGATCCGTGAGTAATTACTTACAACCTGAGCGAACATAATGATAATGAGGGTATTTAGATGACTGTTATTAACATGCATACTGAACTATTTGGATTGATCATAATTGCTGCAATCAGGGTGAAGGGCAGAGGGATTTAGCAAGGGGAACTCGCACACACACACATGGTATTCTCCATGGCAGTCGCTCTCTTCGGTGTACAAACACTGGACCTGAGAGAAAGCACCTGCATGCGTAGAAACTGAGTACACCCACTTCAGTACAGTCACACAGTACACACAGATCAATTCATTTATTCATTTACCACCTCGTGCGACCTTCAATCTGTGATGCTGGCTTTCTATAATCATATTAGCAGACACACAAGGGGTCCAGTCGTGTTGTATTACACAAATGACTCGTGAAGGCTTATGAATTTCACACTGACATCTGATTAAGACTCATTTGCAACACGACTGTGATGCCTTAATAACTGAACCTGGGGCAGAATTGCAGCAAGAGCAACAGTGACCTCCATTAACACAAATGGTAAATTAATTGGCATCCACAAAGTGTAAAACAATGAGAACAATAACACAATGGTGTATCCATCACTAAGCCATAGACCAGCAGTGTCTCATTTGGTTTCACCCTAGCTGTCTTTCCCTGAGCTAAACCTCTAAGAAAGATGGTTTGGCAGCACTGAAATTCAGGCTCATTACTCAGTCCAGCTACCAGGGGTGTGCAGCAAATAGAGGTTTATTGTATATGAATGAGCACTAGACAGCAAGAAACACAGAGATGCTTGATGATGTTAGTAGCAGGGCACAGTCATTACAGGTAAACACAGAATAATTGGATTATATTTCACAATACAAATGCAAACTTCATATCTGGCAATATGAATTTATATCTCACAATAGCAACTTCATATTTCACAATATGACCTTACATCTCATAAATTCAACTTCATACAGTATCTGACAATGACTTTAACCCTCTATGGTACGCAATATGATAACAATGAGGAAAAAAAGTATTTGTGGAGTTTTCCTGCTTAAAATTGGACACTATAACAATATCAATAAAAAAAATGTAATTATTTATTATTATTATTATTTTAAGTGTGTTGCCTCAAATTGAGACAAATTGAAACATCTGACATTTTCATGTAGAAATTATTTTTTTCCCTTTGTATCCAACCTAGTATGTCTGGTTTTATGCGATTCCATTATGGTACAATGTTGCCTTGAGGCAACACAGAGTTTTTTTGTTGTTTACTTTAAAACATTTGATGATAGCCTATATGTAAAGTTCTTGAAAATACTTCTTTACTTACCAGTGGGTGACTCATTTCTGCAGGTGATTAACTGGACGCAAATTAGTGAAAAATGCACCTTTCATTGGAGAAAGTATGGAGCCATGTGAACCAGGACACAAAAGGTGACTGGATGTAACCGATCGGCATAGTTGCAAACATTTGTATCTTCTTAAATGTTAAATGTATATTTTTTTGAGAAAATAAGTAAAAGAGAAGCTGCGCAAAATTTTCTAATTTTCTGTCAGTTTATTTTCATGAATTGGAATGTGTGCAAAGGATTGTGGGTGATTTAAGGCCACGAAGGATACATCCGATGAATGAAGGACGCGAAACAAAGGCTGTCTTCCAAGGATCCTTCAAAATGAGATGGCCTTTGGCTATACGTATGATGATGTGGCAGCCGAGCCTGTTTGAGAAACAACCTCGGACACATTTTCTAACCAGCATGCACTGCTTTAAATCAGCCGCCGATCGGTCTGTGCAGCGCTGTATGAAGTCGAACCCTGCTGTGGCTCATGTGACCACTTTTTTGCTCTCTCATTGATTAGTATTTGAGTTCTTCTCCCCTCCCTGAGATAGGTTTGACCAATAAATTGGTATTTCATTTTATTCAAAATAAACTAAAATAGACTATGTTGCCCAGAGGCAACACCATACCATAGAGGGTTATATCTCAAAACATGACCTTCTATCTCACAATAGCTTAACTTTATATCTAACAATATGACCCTGTAGCTCACAATTGCAGCTCAGTGGCTCACAGTATATAATTTTATATCTCACATTATGTTCTTATATCTTTCGAATGTGACCGTATATATCATAAAATGAATTTTAATCTCACAACTGCAATGTCATATCTGACTATATGACCTTATAGCTCACGACAGCAACTTCATATCTCACAATATGACCTTATAGCTCACGACAGCAACTTCATATCTCACAATATGACCTCATATCTCACAATCGCAACTTTATACCTCATAGATAAGAAAAAATATGAAAGATATAAATCAAATTATGGCCCTTGTGGTGGGCGAGCGAGAGACGTGGGAGGAGTGAGCGAGACCGGTGCGTGATTGAGAATGAGGGAGCCCGGAGGCATATAAGGACGAGTGACACCAGTGAAGGACGAGAGAGGACCAGGCCTGGAATTTACATTGTATTTTATTTACGTTTTGTTATGTATGTGCGCGGCAGAAGTCCGTGAGGGACTGCCGCCTTTACTTTAATAAATAAACAAACTGAAAGTCTTTTAAATGTTCGCCAGTTCCCGCCTCCTCCTTCCCTGAACATACAAACTACAACCCAGGAGGAAGGAAGGACATGCTGTTGGAGAGCCCTCGCTACTGAGGGGGATCGCTGTGCTGAGGAGTTTGGGCAGAAGCGATGAAGGAAGACCGCGAGTGGCTGCCCGAGGCGATGGTGCTGGAGCAAGTGAAGACCGGTGGGATGGGGAGCACGCTGCTGTGCCCCTGGGTTGAGGTGGGGTGGCTGCCATTCGAGAGGGAGCGGAGGAGTCGCTGACGCTTGCTGTAAGCCAGAGCCTGCTGCCGTCCGCCATTTAGGCGAGGAGCAGGGAGCACGGGACTCTCTGCCGGCTCCCTCAGTAGGAGGAGCCACCACTGGCCGCCAGAGGGCGGAGGAGGATTGAACGGTCCACCAAGTAGGAAGTAGGCGCCGTCTCGGGTGTACCCCCCGGCCTGCGAGGGGCGATGGGGGTATGTGGCGAGGTTGATGAGCGATAGACGTGGGAGGGGCGAGTGAGAAAATAAGTGTCACCTGCGAGGCACACCGGTCTCGAGTCCTCTCACGAGGGAGCTCGGAGGCAAATAAGGACAAGCGACACCAGTGAAGGACGAGAGAGGAACAGGCCTGGATTTTATGTAGTGTTTTATTTACTGTTTGTTATGTATGTGCGCGGCAGTCGTCCGTGAGGGACTGCCATCTTTACTTTCAGTTTGTTTATTTACAAACTTTTTAATTGTTAAGTCTTTTAAATGTTTGCTGGTTCCAGCCTCCTTCCCTTTATAGCTCACAATATTATTTTTTATCCCTTAATTGTGACTTTATATCTCACTAAATTACTATATTTCAGTCTCCATTTTAAACAAGTATGCTACAACTCTTCATTGCATACTTGACAGTGCATGTAAACCACTGATCTATATAGAGAACAGTCATTATATAGAGCAGTGATATAAACATGTTTTGGGTAAATCCATTATATGAAAACAAATTTCTTGACTGAATGGCATTTATATTTACTATATTTCTGATAAGTGCTTAAATCACACCTTGAAGCAGACAACGCTATTTAGAGAATATAAGTTGCTTATTTTGACACATTTTCTTAGTTTAGCAAATTTCAGCCCATTCACCTTATTTCTCTTGTATGTTTTTGAAACAGACAGTTTAAGCATTCAGAAAGGTCAGTTCTGCCACTTCTGAAACTTTTCCAAGGATATGAGGTTAAAGCATGTCTACACTTATCTGTATCAACGAGTTAAAAGCACCAGACACTCCACCAGGCACATTAGATCCAGTTATTTCATGCTATCTTCAAGAAAGTTCTGTCTAAAAACTGTGTGGCTCATTAGCAATAAGAGATTTGGGACGCACTTCAAAGTTCTAGATGCTTCATAAGATGAGCTTAATGGCATTCACTGAGCTATAGCGCTAATGAGAAAGTTACCCAGTTCTTACAGAATTATCGTTTGAGCTAATTAGTTTACAACATTCGAGGAACAACTGTAGCCTGAGCCTCAATTAATATGTTTTATGTGGTAAGCAAGGACTAATTGAGATAATAATCATATTAAACTGATTCATCACACAAAACTAATTTTCCCAAATGTAATTGCAAAACATTCATATTCAGCTTGAGCAATTAAATGGGCCAAGCTTACAAAATAAAGCACATATTACATCTTGTTCTCTTGTCTGATTCTCTTTTATTATCATAATAAAAGCCTTAAACTTAATGACATAACTTAAAATAATACAAAGGCGGCATATTTGAGTCATGGTTGAATGTCCTTTCCTTTCAGGCTTGATCAAGCTGACAGCCTTGTCGTAACAAAAGAAGAACGTTTGTCTCTGTCAGTAAATACAAAGCCTATAGAGACTGTTGTATCTTCGGTTCTGTCTCTTAGGAGCAAAGACAGACATTGATTCAGAAATGTCCTGTGAACGTATCTCTGCTTTGCAACGAGCCAACATTGAGCTTTCATCAAAACTCCTCCGCAGCTATGCAGCAGTTGCATGAATTAAAGAGATGAAATGCTTGTCTTCTGCACTGCATACCCAATGCCTATTGAAGTCTTCCTCACAAACACAGAGCTGGAATCCTGACTGTATCGTCTGTCTGTGAAGAATCTCTGTGAGCAATGGAATAAGCTCCTTTGTGCTCAGGCAAACAGTGAGATCCTTCCCACTCCTGCGTATCCATTTCTCAGGTTTATCAGAACTGGCGTTCACATAAGAGCTTGCCATTTCACATTCACAAGATTTAATGCGTGTTAAATCAGATTCAGTTGTTTTTGTATGTATCGTTTTCCTCTCAGGGTTTCCATAAAGTAGAATAACCATCAGGAGACATCTAAATGATTCACTGATTTAATTGATTTACACACACATATATATATATATATATATATATATATATATATATATATATATATATACATACAAATATATAAATAATTGTAAAATAAATGGTATTTACAGTGTTAAGAAGAATGGTACAGTTAAGAAGAATGGTCAGAAAAAGTCAGAATTGTGAGATAAAAATTAACAATTAACTTTTTATTTTTATTCTGTGGTGGAAACAAGCTTCCATACTATGCTACTGTTAATTTGTACAAAAACTCTGCCTCTGTTCGTGCAACTAGCTTGGAGAAACAAAACTAAAAACTAAAAAAATTATCCAATATCCCATTGATTTCTGGAAAAAAAAAAAAAGAAAAAAAAAGAAAAGAAAATATAGGCCAAATAAATGGTTTTAGCTTGTTTTTGGGCACCTTTCAAACACCATCCTAGCCAGGGAAAGTCCTGTCACTCATAAACATCTGAGTAACTGTGATGAACGGCAATACTAACGGGTAGCTTTTTCCAGGTAATGTAGACCTATTTCAATCGATCAATCACTCAAAATACTGTTCTGTAACTCAGTCTGATGAATAAGAGAGGACCAATGAACAATGTTTCAATGATGATCATGATTATTACTTTTAATTCATCAAGCTTTGCTCTGAAAAAAGTAAATGTGCTCTGCATAGGCTCATTCCTTCAAAATGAACGTTATCCACAAACATTCTTCATCTCTAGTTGAGCTCATGCGGTAAAAGTGTCCTGATGGATAGCTAATGTTTCTGCTAACAGACCCGGGGCTGTTTGGACAGCATTGGGTTCCTCTCAAATAACACCAGTGTGACATATAGTCCGCCTGAAGGCACATACATCAAGCTGAAAATCTTCACTGCGTGATTCAACCATAAGGTCTGGCAAAGAATCTGCAAAGCTGAAGCCCTACGGGTGCTCATTCATAGTCTCACTTCCAACATGATCCTACTATCTCTTTAAAAAGTGTCTCTGTCCTCGGTTGGCCTGCCACAAGGAATATAGGTTACGTTTGAAAGCTGCTGTAAAAATGTATTCAAGGACTATTTCTCCCATTTCCTTCTTTTATCTGTTATTTTGCTGTTTTATATTTTGCATTGCTGAATACACAAGGCTTCAGCTGTTCTTAAAACATGGTTCTTGCATCACAACACTGGTATTGACCACAACTGTACTTATGGACATAACATTCTCTTGAATTTAAGCCATCATATTTGTTGTTTTGGTTTTTGTTTTGTTTTGAAAATGCTATATTAATATATTAATATAATGCCATACATTCTGTTCTTAGCAATTTAATTATGCTATTTTTCATGTGAAAAGCCTAACCATGTCAACCATTTCTCCTGAAGGAAGAAAAACTATTATGTAGCAGCAAGCAACAGGGGAAAAAACTGACAGAGAAACAAATTGCACGTTGAATGACATTTACGGCAACACATTGAAAAATAAAAATTATAACCTCATACGATCCTGAAGAAAGCAAAACACAGTCAACAAAGAGAAGCAAACATCAATTAAAAACAGAACAACGTGCCATTAAATGCCAGAATTAATTTCATCTTGTTTGCATTAAAATCAGCCTTTGGATAGTCTCTTTGAGCCAGGGGAAATACCGGATTTCAATAATTTATAGGACGTCTAAAAGTAGAGCTATGGGAAAGAGTCTTTTGTGTTATTTGACGGTGTAAATAATTCATAAAGTGTGAGGGAAGAATGGCAGGTTAAACAGAGATGTAATGTTGACAAGTCCGCAGGCTATGTAGACAACACTGGGAAGAGGTTTGGATGAAATATTTTCAGGACATTTTATAGGACTAGGCCTAATGTAACAGGGAATATTGAACATTTAGGACAAAATAATGATTTACATGTACAGTAGACCTATATGACACAGGATAAAAAGAAACTCTCTCAACTGCCATGCTGCATCCTAAATTAATTTGTAAGCTGTTACTGGCCCAAACCGATTTGGCTGCAGGGACTTTCAAAATGAAGATAACGTGTTTTGGTCGAAACAAAAACTGTGTTTATATGAAAGCAATGGCAATACCTAGTAGTGACTATAAATAACGGTATTCTTTACAGGTTGATCTGAGCTATGCAAATAAAATGTATAAATCAATCATAATTCTTATCTGTTTTCATATGAAGATGGTCCAAACACCACCATTTTGGTTTGGCACAGCATATTAAAAATACAGTACTGCAGGGGGTCCAGTAATTATTTATGGAGCTCAAGTATTTATTTTGTGAAAAGGAGAGAAAATTTGCATTAATCAAAATAAGTCAAAGAAAGTTCTCAGTTGGAAAAATTCTCTTTTCCTTCAGGTGCGCAAAGCCAAAAAAGATAAACTTGAAAAAACAGGAAAAAATGGCTGACCGCACACTGAATCCAAAAAAGACTGAGTTCTAGGAAAATACAAAATCTATTTTATCAATTGCATGGTGCAATGCAAAGTGCTATCCGCAGTCTGCTGAAACGTCTGCTCCTCTGTTTTAAAGTGCACTTTGCACTTTATTGCACCATGCAATAGATAAAATAAATTTTGTATTTTCCTAGACATTAATAAAAAATAAAAATAAACTTAATACTGGAGTTAACTTCAACCAAGGCTAAAGTTAAGAAGCATGTTTCATGGTCCTTCTCGCATTAAACAGTAAAATTAAACTGGCCTACATATTAAAAAAGGTACACAAGTAAATACACAAAAAGGGAAGGAAGACAAGAGCTGTTTTTATACCCTGGAGACCAAACATTTCTTGTGTGATAAGCTTACAATCAGAAAGACTGAGGCAAATCGTATAATTTAGTTTATTTCACAGAGGATTGCAATTTGTAGGCACATCAATGTACTGTTGTGAAGTTCCATAAGCTCACACTGACATCCCTGTCTTAAGCTTCTTTTTGGGAAGCTTTAACAACTTGACCTCACATGACAGCTATAATTATATTCTTTCTAAGAGAGAGAGAAGTCTCTCTTGCTAAATGGAAGTTTGTTTATTTTCTAGATTGAGTACTCAGGAAGAGAAGATGGTTTTGGATAACATCCCAAAAGCTGATGGAAAAAGATAATGAAAGTTACAGTTATTGTTTTTTTTTTTCTTATCAGTTTTGCAGTTGAGAAACAATGTTTACTACTATACAGTTGATAATATCACCCAACAGTTTGCATCAATACTGAGCCAGGATCCAAAGTTAACACTTGCCAAATGAGAGTAAAACAAAGTACTTTGATTTTTATATATATATATATATATATACACACTGACCTAAAGGATTATTAGGAACACCATACTAATACTGTTTGACCCCTTTTCGCCTTCAGAACTGCCTTAATTCTACGTGGCATTGATTCAACAAGGTGCTGAAAGCATTCTTTAGAAATGTTGGCCCATATTGATAGGATAGCATCTTGCAGTTGATGGAGATTGGTGGGATGCACATCCAGGGCACGAAGCTCCCGTTCCACCACATCCCAAAGATGCTCTATTGGGTTGAGATCTGGTGACTGTGGGGGCCATTTTAGTACAGTGAACTCATTGTCATGTTCAAGAAACCAATCTGAAATGATTCAAGCTTTGTGACATGGTGCATTATCCAGCTGGAAGTAGCCATCAGAGAATGGGTACATGGTGGTCATAAATGGACATGGACATGGTCAGAAACAATGCTCAGGTAGGCCGTGGCATTTGGCCGTGGCCAATTGGCACTAAGGGGCCTAAAGTGTGCCAAGAAAACATCCCCCACACCATTACACCACCACCACCAGCCTGCACAGTGGTAACAAGGCATGATGGATCCATGTTCTCATTCTGTTTACGCCAAATTCTGACTCTACCATCTGAATGTCTCAACAGAAATCGAGACTCATCAGACCAGGCAACATTTTTACAGTCTTCAACTGTCTATTTTTGGTGAGCTTGTGCAAATTGTAGCCTCTTTTTCCTATTTGTAGTGGAGATGAGTGGCACCCGGTGGGGTCTTCTGCTGTTGTAGCCCATCCGCCTCAAGGTTGTGCGTGTTGTGGCTTCACAAATGCTTTACTGCATACCTCGGTTGTAACGAGTGGTTATTTCAGTCAAAGTTGCTCTTCTATCAGCTTGAATCAGTCGGCCCATTCTCCTCTGACCTCTAGCATCAACAAGGCATTTTCGCCCACAGGACTGCCGCATACTGAATGTTTTTCCCTTTTCACACCATTCTTTGTAAACCCTAGAAATGGTTGTGCGTGAAAATCCCAGTAACTGAGCAGATTGTGAAATACTCAGACCGGCCCATCTGGCACCAACAACCATGCCACGCTCAAAATTGCTTAAATCACCTTTCTTTCCCATTCTGACATTCAGTTTGGAGTTCAGGAGATTGTCTTGACCAGGACCACACCCCTAAATGCATTGAAGCAACTGTCATGTGATTGGTTGTTTAGATAATTGCATTAATGAGAAATTGAACAGGTGTTCCTAATAATCCTTTAGGTGAGTGTATATACTGTACAGCTTTTCATACATATTCATGTTCTACATTTAAATTTCTCTATGCAGTGGAGCACAAAAATCATAGAATTTTACTGGACAAAAACATCTTGACTAGGCTAAATAAAACCAACCAGTTGGCTGGTACGTAAATATTAGGGGCCCTATCATACACGCAACGCAAGTGTTTTTTGCTATCGCAGCTATCATTTCCACGTCCAGCGCTATGTTGTTTAAATAGCACTCGTGCCCATCTGTTCTCCCAATGAGGTGTGTTCAGGCACATTGTTGGCGCGTTGCTATTTTGAGGCTGAAAACACAGTATTTTTTTTCAGTATTTGTTATTTAAAGGGCATGTTAGTAATATGTGCATATAGGCGGGTGCACAGCGCATGCACACTCTGCTTATTACACACACAGGGACGTGCAGCTGCACACAAAAAATGTAAATATTAAAAATAAAAGGATTCCTCTCTGAAGAAGTGTTCAGTCTTTCTGCTCACAAATTCCGCCATGGTCAAGTGCAACTGGCTTTTAAAGGGAATGGGAGATGAGACACTGTTTATTGCACGTTATGCCTAAAACACACCCATGACTCATTAAGAGACTAGGTACAACCCTTTTGGACCATATGCCTGACGCGCAGACCATTTTCCCATCATTAAAAGTGGATTCGGACACACCCTAAGTGCACCTGTGCCATGCGCTTCAGACCATGCAATCAGATCATTAAAATGGGGCCCTACATGTTTCAAGCTAAATTGTATCTTCAACATAGTAGGACAAAGAGCTAAATTACCCCCATTGTCATAGGGAAAAAATTTAAAGACCCCTGTGGAGAAAATCTAAATGTATGATTTGTTTATCTGTCTGTCTATGTAGAGCTTTAATTTGCTTTAAGACAATGTGCAAGTTCATCAGTCAACAGCATTGCTGAGTATTTTTTCATTAAACCTGCAGTCTCAAAAACGTGGTATGAAACAAACCCTAATTCTTACTATCACAAATATCTAACCAATCCCATCAACATACAGAGCGGGGCTTTTACAGAAAGCACAAGAACACCTTTAAGAAGGGACAGGAAAAATCAGGTACATATAGCTAATATAGCAGGTGAATTATGTATATTATAAATATTACAATATTATGATGTATGCCTGTATGACTGTATGCCTTATTGATTTTCTATGATGTTCAAGCCATTTCTAAAGGTGATGATACACAGGTGATGATTCAACTTTTTTGAGCAATGTTGCTCAGCCTGTGCCACCCAAGCCACCTGACCAGCCTGTGTCACACTGGCCACCTGACCAGCCTGTGCCACCCAAGCCACCTGACCAGCCTGTGTCACACTGGCCACCTGACCAGTTTGTGCCACCCAAGCCACCTGACCAGCCTGTGTCATAGTGGCCACCTGACCAGCCTCTTCCACCCAAGCCACCTGACCAGCCTGTGTCACACTGGCCACCTGACCAGCCTCTGCCACCCAAGCCACCTGACCAGCCTGTGCCACCCAAGCCATCTGACCAGCCTGTGTCACACTGGCCACCTGACCAGTTTGTTCCACCCAAGCCACCTGACCAGCCTGTGTCACACTGGCCACCTGACCAGTTTGTGCCACCCAAGCCACCTGACCAGCCTGTGTCACACTGGCCACCTGACCAGCCTGTGTCACACTGGCCACCTGACCAGCCTGTGCCACCCAAGCCACCGGACCAGCCTGTGTCACACTGGCCACCTGACCAGCCTGTGCCACCCAAGCCACCTGACCAGCCTGTGTCACACTGGCCACCTGACCTGCCTGTGTCACACTGGCCACCTGACCAGCCTGTGTCACACTGGCCACCTGACCAGCCTCTGCCACCCAAGCCACCTGACCAGCCTGTGTCACACTGGCCACCTGACCAGTTTGTGCCACCCAAGCCACCTGACCAGCCTGTGTCACAGTGGCCACCTGACAGCCTCTTCCACCCAAGCCACCTGACCAGCCTGTGTCACACTGGCCACCTGACCAGCCTCTGCCACCCAAGCCACCTGACCAGCCTGTGTCACACTGGCCACCTGATCAGCCTGTGCCAACCAAGCCACCTGACCAGCCTGTGTCACACTGGCCACCTGACCAGCCTGTGCCACCCAAGCCATCTGACCAGCCTGTGTCACACTGGCCACCTGACCAGTTTGTTCCACCCAAGCCACCTGACCAGCCTGTGTCACACTGGCCACCTGACCAGTTTGTGCCACCCAAGCCACCTGACCAGCCTGTGTCACACTGGCCACCTGACCAGCCTCTGCCACCCAAGCCACCTGACCAGCCTGTGTCACACTGGCAACCTGACCAGTCTGTGCCACCCAAGCCACCTGACCAGCCTGTGTCACACTGGCCACCTGACCAGCCTCTGCCACCCAAGCCACCTGACCAGCCTGTGTCACACTGGCCACCTGACCAGCCTGTGCCACCCAACCAGCCTGTTCCACTCAGGCCATCTGATCCGCCCCACGTCCCATCCTGCTTCCATTGTCCTCTCCTGACCCTCCCCCTGTTCCGCCTTTCGCTTCACCTCCCTCCGTGACTGGTTCTGGAGCGTCTGGAAGCCGCTCCTTTGAGGGGGGTGTTATGTCATATCTGCTTCTGTGTCTTGCGCTCTGTGCGACTTTTATGTTGTAGTTTATCTGTGTTCTTTTCCGTGTCCTGTTTCCTGTGGAGTTTTTGTAGTTCTTTGTAGTTTTCATGTTGATTAGTCTCCCCAGGTGTTTCCCATTTACCACATCCCTTGTTATCCCGTTAAGCTAGTCTTCCCTGTGTATTGCCCATGTTTTCTCTGGTTCTCTGTTGGTCATTGTTTAATGTTATGCAGGTGTCTGCTGTTCCCCGTGTTTTTCTTTTGTTTTGTTTTTTCTCAGTGTTATTTTGTTCCTGATTTTTGGTCTTTATTGTTTTTTTGTTGTTAAAGCCTCCCTGCATTTGGATCCTCATCTCTGCCTGCCGTCTTTGATTTTCCTTGTGTTTCCTGTCAGTTTGAGTGTACGCAGAGACTAATTTGCACATTCATAGATTCACTTATAATAAAAGAAGGGTGTGTAGAGTTACATTCAAGCTATTTTAAGGCATGAAGAAATTATTTTCACAGGAAACAAAAAAAACAAGTTTAAATATGCAATTTTGATTATCAAAGATGAATTTTAAGGGATAAAATTATTGACTGCAGGGGGACTTTAAGTAAAAAATTATGCGAAATGATAGAGAAGCAGTCTAGCATGCTCGGACAAGTTCCCAATCTTACCATGGTCATCATTGTTCTCTGTTATGTGAAAAAAAGCAACAAAAAAAAATTAAACATAATAAAAATGCACAATAAATTCTGGATAATAATAAATATTTATGGCGGTTACATTTTCTCAATTTAAGATGCATGTATTTGAACCAATTTAGGAGAAGTTTATTTGGACCCTGTATTTAGTACCTGGCCTTTTTCTGAAACCTTCAAGCTGTGTTTAAGAAATATTTGAAGAGATTATTTACTTATTTCTAAATTGCCACGTGGGATTTACAGTTTAGATATAAATGACTAATTAAATGGAAAGACAAATCACAACAACCAGTTAATTTCACTAATTACATCAGTGGGAATGAGATGGCGTTCATTTGCACGGCTCCCGACCTATCCTAATGTGTGCGGATAGGACTCTCTCTATTGAGTCAACAGGGATTCCTACTCCAAATCAGTTCATATTCAGCTCACTTTGAAGTATAATTACTATTCAAATGAATCCAAACCAGCATGCACGATTTAGAAATCAAGTTCTTTTAGAGATCCTCATATTCAGTTTTTCATCAATTTACTCATTGTTACAGTCAAATCAGAGAGAGATTTCTTTGTCCCTTCTGAATCTAAAGTTGTGCCCATCTTGCTGTCTATTGTGGCATAATGGACAAATTACTCACCCCCTCTTTCTCTGAAAACATGACGCAGCAAACACAGACTGCCACTCACTGGAATTATTCCTGACAGCCGTGTCATAGGCCCTCTCGTCATCTCTCCAGGGCGGATAACTCCAGATGAAGTTAAGATTTGAAAATAATTTGGCAAAAAGGTTTTTAAAATTGGATGACACAGGAATAATTTGGATCACCAATGCTTGGGGAAGATTATAGCACCAACAAAAGTTCTGTGATTTAGGCAGAGGTGTAAAGAGTACCTGAAAACCAAACTTGAGTTATGACTCCAGTTACAAGTCTCCAATTCCAATGTGACTCAACACAGACAAGACTTAAGATAGTCCCAGATTAAAATGCATGTTTGATTAACTGAAAGCAACTTGCACTGACATATCTTAAAATATGTCAATATCTTAAAATATGTCAGTGCCATTGTTTTGTCTCAAGATGCACACCAGTAATGTTATTTTTTTTCTAAGACACGTTTATAAAAGCTACTAAGGCCTAATCCTGGTTTAGTCTAAGCTCTGTCTGTGAAATTACAGTGTCTGAAAGCCTTAAAGTGTCATGAAACCCCCCTGTTTTAGCCTGGTCGTCGACACCTCAAAGTTGCAAAAAGTCTCTGAAAATGGGCGTATAAAGCTGTGGAAAAGTGGGAGTGTAGAGGGGAGTAAGAGGGGGGACAACAACCAATAAAACACCAAACACAAGACCTGCAACACACTTATTATACAGATGCATGAATATTAAAATATGACCACAGAGAGAAAAGAGTTGATGGCACCTTGATACATTTAAAAAAAATCGAACCCCATATGACATCAAAACTGCCAAAACGAGGGAGAAACGCGGTAGAACATTTAAAATGTCTAATAATATTTTCAGAGCACTACAGTCTCTGAACAAACAACACACATCAGTTTAACACAGACCGAATTAAGACATATTTACTTTTTTGCCCATTCTTCTTTGAATTTTCAGTCTACATTGTCTTCTGTGTATCAGAATAATCCATCATGTCATCGCATTCATGATCAGAAAGTACGGCTGTATCATTGTCCATATTTGCACATATATTTCATTAGAAGAAGATGCGATTACATATGTGCATATACACGGTGCGAGTCCAGAGCACTAGAGTATATGAAATATGTCCATAAAAAACTGTGCTCACTCCAGTTTGTATCTGATCTATATGATCGACGTAGTGAGCGTTGTTAAACTCATTGCGGCGTTCCGCACAGAAACCGCTCTCATGAGCATGTTTGAATTCTCCGTTGTAATGCGATCTCATGCCTAATATAGCGCAGTAATTGGGTTAAACTTAAAAAAGCTCATTCTCATAAATAAATGCTGAATCGTGCTGATGTTGAATCGTGCCTGCAGCCAGTCACACACTCCGAAGGCACACTTCTACTTCACATTCCGTGATGTTGCTTTAACTTTTCAACCCAGAAGAACGAAATTGCTCAGAAAAATGCAAAAATAACAAATTTCCACTTATTGGTAAAAAGAGTGCTTTGTTGCATGATTAATTAGTCTACAAACCCGATTCCAAAACAGTTGGGACACTGTACAAATTGTGAATAAAAACAGAATGCAATGATGTGGAAGTTTCAAATTTCAATATTTTATTCAGAATACAACATAGATGACATATCAAATGTTTAAACTGAGAAAATGTAGCATTTTAAGGGAAAAATAAGTTGATTTTAAATTTCATGGCATCAACACATCTCAAAAAAGTTGGGACAAGGCCATGTTTCCCACTGTGTGGAATCCCCTCTTCTTTTTATAACAGTCTGCAAACGTCTGGGGACTGAGGAGACAAGTTGCTCAAGTTTAGGAATAGGAATGTTGTCCCATTCTTGTCTAATACAGGCTTCTAGTTGCTCAACTGTCTTCTTTGTCGCATCTTCCTCTTTATGATGAGACTAATGTTTTCTATGGGTGAAAGATCTGGACTGCAGGCTGGCCATTTCAGTACCCGGATCCTTCTTCTACGCAGCCATGATGTTGTAATTGATGCAGTATGTGGTCTGGCATTGTCATGTTGGAAAATGCAAGGTCTTCCCTGAAAGAGACGACGTCTGGATGGGAGCATATGTTGTTCTAGAACTTGGATATACCTTTCAGCATTGATGGTGCCTTTCCAGATGTGTAAGCTGCCAATGCCACACACACTCATGCAACCCCACACCATCAGAGATGCAGGCTTCTGAACTGAGCGCTGATAACAACTTGGGTTGTCCTTGTCCTCTTTAGTCCGGATGACATGGCATCCCAGTTTTCCAAAAAGAACTTTTGATTCGTCTGACCACAGAACAGTTTTACACTTTGCCACAGTCCATTTTAAATGAGCATTGGCCCAGAGAAAACGCCTGTGCTTCTGGATCATGTTTAGATATGGCTTCTTTTTTGATCTATAGAGATTTAGCCAGCAACAGCGAATGGCACGGTGGATTGTGTTCACAACAATGTTTTCTGGAAATATTCCTGAGCCCATGTTGTGATTTCCATTACAGTAGCATTCCTGTATGTGATGCAGTGCCGTCTAAGGGCCCGAAGATCACGGGGATCCAGTATGGTTTTCCAGCCTTTACCCTTACGCACAGAGATTGTTCCAGATTCTCTGAATCTTTGGATGATATTATGCACTGTAGATGATGATAACTTCAAACTCTTTTCTGATATTGCTCATATCTGTTCACATCACAAAAAAATGTGTTTTGGGGTTTCATGACCCTTTAAGAATATCCGATTTTAACAGTACTTAAGTATTTTATTCATAAATGCACTAGCCTGGCTCCTCAATATCTAAGAGACATGCAAATGAATATAAGAAACAGTTGATTTGTGAGGAGAGCAATCACATTTATTTTCTAAACTAGAGAAAATAAATTCAAAATTTTCAATAAATCAAGGTTGACGCAACAACAGCCTCAACAAACAAAAGTCTCGGTTAAGCTCAAGTGCTTAAAAAGGGCATATAAGTAATCCAATATCCTTCAAAAAGGTCTCTTCAATATAATGGATAAATAAAATAAAGTTAAGAAAAATTAAATAGTCAAAGTCCACATGCACTGGATGTGCTGGTTTCCAAAAAGTAGCTAAAAAAGTTACTTAAATACATTAAGTAATTTCATTTACTCAAATGTTTAATTTTACATCACTGGATTCACGTGACAACAGAATCAGACAGTGTCTAATAATTCCAAGTATAAAAGAAAAACAGACATTGATAAATGCATAAAAATGTAGCGCTGTTCATCCCATGCAAAAACTTTTAGTATGAGCTCTGAAAACGAACCAAATAACATGTCAAAACATTGTCGCAAAGGATTCATAACTGTGCGGCATGGCTGTGTCAAATCTATCATTGTCATATCTGATTTCATCTACACTTATCCACCAGGATATTAAAACAAAGTAGGGGATAACCTTGCAACCTTGCAAATAAAATTGGAATCAAATGGGATGTCACAAACCATTGTATTGGATAGTTTTAACAGCAGTGAAATGATTGTTCTGTTCTTGCGCAGTCATGCGTCCTTTATGATTATACAAAAATCCAGAGCCCTTGATATAATTTGTCAACTAATAAACCCATTCATCATTTGATAGCGTTCTTAAAAATGTGCATCAATCTTTGCTGAGATGAATTAGCTGTTCCATTAAGCAAGAAAAAAAGTTACATTTTTGGGTGCACTTTTACATTTAATACAAGCCTGTAATCAAAGTAGATGGACTTATATTAAAAAAAAAAATTTTTTAAATCACACGTTAACATTTCCTCTCCTTGTTTTCAACCACTGAACTAATGTGATAGTATAATTGCAGCCTGAAGGATCAAGCTTAATTCTATGTAATTCAGAATGCAATGAGATTTGGATCCAGGTTTGTGCAGCCAACTGCAAGCTGTTTAAGAAAAAAAGAGAAAAACAGCAGTGAGCTGCCAGTGTAGTGAAATTAAGATAGAATAAAAGATAAATACACAAAATGATCAGTCAGGCATTCCACGGTACCATTAACTTATTCAAACAGCAGATGCGCCCTGCTGAATAGCCCAGGCTATAGAAAAGCTGCCCTGGCCCATAATTCCTTGGGGCCTTTGACAGTGAGCACCACCCATGAGCAGAATGCTGAGAAATACTTTACGGGTTAGCGTGAAGAATGCTTTCTTGTGTTATGTGGCCATTTATTGTGCATATTCAGTTTGCAAATCAACTATTCTTCAGTTCCCCCCAAACCACACTATTAGATTCACACTGAGATGGAGTTGTACTTAAATATTCAAAAACACTGTGTGGAAGCTGATTATGTTCTGCTCAGCCATCTCACCATGAGCCTCTATTCATTGATGAAAATTATGGTTTTGATAATCCATGCATGTGCCAAACATTACATGGAAAATACAAATAAATATTCACTGAAATCTGGGCTAGTACACATACATGCTGTCAAACACCTTCGAGCAAACTTTCAAACAATATAACAATCATGTCGCATACAATATCACAGAGGCATTAGCATTTTGAAAAAGAAAAGAAAAAAACTGGAGAATGAGCAGGCAAACTATTTAGCTGTCAGTCAGCAACATACAACCATAGGAGGGCAAGCCCAATCAAAGCAAATTATAAGTCAACAATGTTCTACGTTAGTGTTACTTTTATTTAAATGATTTCTTTGATCACTTTGGGTGCAAGAAAATAAACGTATTAGGAGCTATTAATAGGGAAAAAGCACGCCGTTTAAGGCTGCACTCTCATCAATCTGCTACTTAAGCACACACCTCATCACACCACATTGTCTGGTCTCGTTCATGAGTAAGGACTCACCTACCTGATTCCTGCGAAGATTACCTTTCTCCATTGTATCTCCTGTTCCTCCGTGTATCCTTCGTCTCCCTGGTCCTCCGTGTCTGATCATCATCTCCATCTCCAAACCGGCCATCCGTTCCTTCACCGAAGTGTGTGCACCCGCTTCCATCATCACCGCCATCCACAACCTCCTCATCCACCTTCTACAACAGAGACTGTCAGTATTCCATTCTCCATTCATCTCATCTGAAATACTCCCCTTCCCATATACAATTCCTTCTGCTGTTAAACTCTTTTTTTATATTAGTCCATTCTGGTTTTGAGTCTCTGTTCTGTAACAATAAGCAGTTTTGAGGCTATTAAATGCACTATTATACAATGAGGCTGGAAATGATAAAACTGACTTTGTTTTAAATTTAATATCAAGGTTAAAATTAGACTTTCGACATACAATTGTGCAATGTGTATTAATGATTTTCATGATTTCAGAAGAGAATTTGGTGCAACGGATCACAACTCACGGTTTGGATCATTTTACTTTTTTTAATTAATTTTTTTGTCACAGATCGGAACCTTTTTTTTGGTGGGATCAGCAAAAAGTTCAAACATTATTAAAGACAAGTGTAGCCTGACAAGCCAGACCCACATCAAGATGTTGGGTCTGGGAACTCACCATTGGCAGGGCTCAATCCGAGGGGCGGGATAAACGTTTGTCTTTCAAATTCCCTCTGCAAACTTACGCCGTATCCGGTCGGCAAAACTCCGAACACATCTTCCTTTCTTAAGAATGACTTCAGTGCCGTTCTTTGTTGTTTTCTCAAAGAAAAGTTTAACAACAAGTCTTCCAGAGTTGCGGCCAAAGCCGATTCAAAGGACCGCTGGTCGCCAGCTTCTTTGTTTTTAAGTAGCACGCAGAACCTCGGCAACTCTGCCGTCATTATGTTAAGCCCGCCCACTGACTCTATACACATTGTGATTGGCCTGACCAGAGTTTGGTTTTTCCAGCTCGCAGGTCTACCGAGAGTTGCTAGACTACACTCGCAGCAAATTAGATTTGCTGCCGCTAGGGTGCGTCTAGATTTCTAGGCTAAGACAAGTGAACAATCAGTAAAAAACAATACACTAATTACAAGCATAGTTAAAAGCAATATAGCACAGTTACAAATAAAGTACGGTCTAACAGTAGTATTCACATACAGAAATGCAATCATTAATGTGAAATTACACTGCATAGTGTTCACTAATTCAATCATTAAATGTAAAGATCCCAAAGTGTGACATGGCTTACAGTGAGGATCTTGTTCCTATATATGTATATCATGAATCAAACAGTGTGCACCCTAATGCATGCATCCAATATAATGATACACATCCGATTTCTTTCTCCACTGTTTATGTTCACTTAAGATATAACTGACTATTTACATGAATACTAGCCAAGTGGGGCATTTTGACATAATTATGTTTGTATGTGTAGTAGGTTGGAAAATATATGTATGTAGGTACAAAAAGCGAAAAAAGGACACCCCTTTTAAAATGTTGTATTGTTCATAAATGTATGTGCCTTCAACAATCATGTATTGGTGGTTGAATTCATTGTTCCCTTCTTTGCTATGAGTAAAGAAAAATGTGTTGCTGTTATTATTGTCTCCTGTAGAGGGCGTTAAACGCTGTTGAATTAAGGTGCTGCACCCGGGTGCTTTAGAGTTAATTAAACTTTGCGGAGCTTGCAGCCAGTACTCCTGTCTCACAGTGTTTCTCTTATTATTCTACAGGTGAGCAAAAACGATTCTAAAACTGGTCGAAACTGATGTTAAACACGGTTTATCAAACATGCATATGGTTATTTTTGATGGGTTGCTGAGAAAGACGGTTCGTTTTATTAGAATGCATTCAGTAGTATCGGATTACACACGAGTGACAAATATGTGACTTTGAAGTGAAATGAGAGACAATACTCATGTGAAAAGAGTTGATAAATGTTTCTAAAGTGTTTTATATGTGGATTGTAATTGGATGAGAGTTTATGTGAGTTAAATGTACATTTGCTACTGAAGTTGTCTCTAGCCAAAATGGCGTGAATTAGAGCCAAAATGGCGACTTGCATGTAAAACATGAGGTTAGTGTGAAACCAAATGCTAAATTCATTTTTGTGACAGTGTGCAAATGTAATTAATATTTATGATGTTGTGAAAACGTGGTCGCAGGTGAATGTATTGTTTGAGTCTAATGTTATAGAACTTAAGACAAAAATAACTAATGAAAAGCCCTAAGGAATGTGTTGCATAAAAAAACAGCAATTGCTGTTCATTAAACTTTAATTAAACTTTGCCAGAGCTTGCAGCCAGTATTCCTGTCTCACAGCGTTTCTCTTATTATTCTACAGTGCCAGCAAAACAGTGGTTAATTTCAACTTGCCCATTCAGGCTCCCCAGCCCTGACGCGGGTAACGTATGCATCCGTTTCAAGCGCAAGAAGACGCATGCGTGCGTGCGTGCGTGCGTGTGTGTCGCGTGCGTGCTCGCTCATGTTCTCTTTTGCCTCTTGCACTGGAATGGTGTAAAATTGGCAAGACAAAATGCGTGCAAACTTTCACTCTATCATGGTTAAACTTTGCAATCAATCTGCAAATCAAACAAGTGCCAAACCGTGGGTCCGGGGGATTGTACAGATCACGGATAAACTGTGATCCGGCACATCCACAGTATTTAGCAAGGTACATGCGTCCAAATACTGTACTTTTTTTCTTTTTTTTTTTTTCCTAAATCATGCATGTTTTTGTAATCAGTATTGAAAAGTTTAATGAGATTCCGGTAAATGAAACATCGACCACCAGAGGGTTTCTGAGAACTTTCAAGTAATGCAGGGATTAATTATTAATGATTTCTCAAAGTGTTAATAAAAGACAAGTGCAAGGTTTCTGAAATTAATAAACCAAATTCAATAATAATAACTCAAACATGTGCACTGCATTAAATAAACATCAGACTGAATATTACAATATAGATTTTTGAATAATCTTTCTCTCATATGCTGCCTATATACAAGGGGTTTGATGTGCCTTAGCCAATGTTTAGTAAAAACCTACATCATCACAAACAATCAAGAACATTAAGAGTTGATCACAATGTCTGAATAGAAAGCCAGTATTTCAGCACATATTCTTAGAAGTGACCTATACAGAGGACACTAGCACAGTCAGGAAATAAACAATGCCTCATGTTCAATTGGTTCTGCATCTGAAGCAGACAGTGCTCTGAAACAGACTTCAAACGGAATCCACAAAACCAAACTGAATTCTCCCAGGGAGTTGCTTTTACTTGAATAGCAACTTGCCTTTAAAGAGACAGCCACTCTGAGTGCTGACTGCTCCGCACTTTGGGAGTGGAGTGGTTTGGCTCTGAAGTACAGGTGGGCAGGAGGAGAGGTCTGGAATGACACTAGTGGGCAAATGTCCTTGCAAAGAGGCTGAGTACATCAATAACTGGCTTTGTAACTAGAACTGCACTCTGTGCTTTGAAAGAGCAGGGGAACTTTTCAAAAAAAAAAATCTTTTTGAAGTATTCAGCTTTTCCAGGCCAACTACGAAGCAAACTGCATCTCTAAGTAAATTTGAGCATTACAACAAGACAGACACAGAGAAAGACAGATAGACAAAAAACAATGTTTGATGACTGATAGACAGACAGACAGACAATATAGTATCTGTAGAGCCTTGAGCAGAGCGAAACATCAAATTCTAATGTTTACTTGTGTCTAAAGGCAATGCATTGTGCAGTGTAGCATGTCTTAGTCTGTGCATTAAATGTGTTGATGCATTACAACTGGTGATATTTTATTTATGGGGTATTTACAGTTCATTTGAGCACTTCAAGCAGGCTCGGGCCAATATACAGTAATATACATGAACAACCCAAATGATCTCATACTGCAATATTTTATGGAATATTGCAGTATTTATTATAAATGAATTATCCGTGCACATCATTATTTTTTTAAATTCATGTGCCCTCATCATCTTTAATCAAAATAATTTCCACTTACAGCAACGTCTCTCCTCTGAAGTTTCTCGCTGAGCGAAGGTGGGACAACCTGTCTATCACACGAGATCACAGCAACAGCAAACCACAACTATTCAGTGATCCAATGGACAAAATCAAATCTTTTCTGGTTCACTTCATCTGAACTGAGTTAGGCTCATTTAAAATGTACTATATGTGAAAACGTATGAGTCTGAAACATGCAAAAGAAATGATCCAATGCCTCTGGTTAATGAGCCCAAGCAGCTTTTCCTAATGAGAAGGACTGCAGAAAAGGATGATGGGACTCTACATCAACACTTGAAAAATATAAAGCTGGCTGTGATTATCCAAATGCTTTGGAGGAAATGCTTAAGAAAAGAAATTGAGGTCAAATAAATGCATAAATGAATAAATAAACTTTGTACTGCATAGCAGCTTCAGTCTATCAAGTGTACAACATTGATTAGACTCTCATGCTCAGAAATTAGTTCAATTTAAAATAGTTTTAGCACATAAATCTACAGTAATTTAATGGTTTATCCTTAAAACGAGCAAAGAAAATAAAATAAAAATCCAATGGAAACTAAAATTAATTCAATAAATACTCCCCTCCCATGCATTTGTTTTTTTAAGTATTATAATACAATTGTGTGATGCCAGTGAGACATGTAACTCCTTCTGGTTGTCACTCCTCCCCTTGGAAAATATGTTCAATTATTTTTCTTTTTCTTTTAAAGAGTGTTGTAAAGCTTGTATACCATAATATTATTTTTGTCCTAAGTGTAAATTTGAGCATGTACATGCCACGCTATCTTATGATATTAACATCTCCGTGAAAGGAATAGGATGGGTCTAAAGCAGAGATTATATACCGGTATATTCAGCATAATCCACTCTCACACAGAGGATTTTAATTATGGGATAAACACTATCGGTCTTTGCACCTGCCAAAAGAAGCCTCCTTACCAAGACACACATTCTCCTCTTATCACAAGAAAGGTTTTATTTATTTATGTTTATTTGTTTATTTATATGATTATTTTTGTTTGCAGGAAGACATGGGTGCTGAGCTGTTACAGCTAATTAAAATAAAAAATATTAAAGTTAGAAAGTATTTAAAAGAAGTTAAAGGGTTAGTTCACCCAAAAATGAAAATTATCCCATAATTTACTCACCCTCAAATCATCCTAGGTGTATATGACATTCTTCTTTCAGGTGAATACAATCAGAGTTGTATTAAAAAATGTCCTGGCCCACAAAAGTGCATCCATCCATTATAAAAGTGCTCCACACGGCTCTGGGGGTTAATAAAGGCCTTCTGAAGCGTATGGGTTTGTGTTAGAAAAATATCCATATTTAAAACTTTATAAAGTAAAATATCTAGCTTCTGGCGGACCGCATTCAACTTACGAAGAAAGTGTAACGCCTCTCGCAGTTCAAAACACTTGAACTTACTTTTAACGCCAGTTACACTTTTTATTCACTGCCATTTATAATGTTTGGATTAGCCAGGACATTTTTAATATAACTCTGATTGTATTCGCCTGAAAGAAGAATGTCATATACACTATGACTTGAGGGTGAGTAAATCATGGGGTGATTTCCATCTTTGGGTGAACTATCCCTTTAGCGCAATAATGTGATTTTTGTATTTCAAAGCAACAGCTTTGCTTTAAACTCCCTCTGAAATTTCAGATTTTATCACTTGGATTTTCATCAGATAATGTATGTTGCTTGCACATTACAATTATTTCATCTCACCATTTTATCTGGTTTTATTCCAGTCCAATTATAGATGTGAGGTTGTTTACAGTTTCTTTCTAAAGCTTAGATGAATTGACTTTATCGCATATCTCTTTATCCAATCGAAAAACATCTTATATTTGTAGAACAATATCTAAACTGGCCTGGTATGTTTTTCTTACTACCATGTACATGTGCACAATAAGATTGCCCTGATTTTGAACACTGCAGACTGACAACAGAGAGAAACGATCAAAGAAGAGGGAGAGAGGAAGCAAAGAAAAGAGAGAACTTCAGAGTTCTGAAAAATTTCACCCAGACATACTTTCTTCTTTAAATATTGCCCTATAACAAAAAGCAAGCTACTGTGAAGATGTAAAACAAGGGAATAGCAGGTTTCGAGAAAGGATCATTATATAGGCCTGAATTTTGGGATTGTGGCTATTGCGCATCATTTTAGTCATTGAATGTTCTGCGCTTATAATGTGGGAAATTCTCTTTTTTTTCACTAGCATGCAGGTTGAACGAGTAAATTAATCCACACAGATGAACAGATCAAATCACTAATTTGAAATCTTTTTGTCAGACTGTAACTTCACTAACAGCGCCAGTAATTCAGTGCTACCATGTCCTCCTGTCTCTCTCCATATGATGTGCAAATGGCATCACTTCACTACAAATGAACTGCACGCTGCTATACAAGACTTTTAACTCACGGTTACAATAAATGATTTGGTAAGCAATACAACCTTTTATTTGATTTTTTAAATTTATTTATTTTATTTAAAATAAATATATTCAATTAAACCTAAACCTTTACAGTGTTTAGGCCGCTGTACAGTGAAAATTTATATTTCGGTGACATAATTGTAATTGTTAAAGAATGTCTAAAAAAATTCCCCACCCATTCCAATTGCACCCCATTCTTATCCTGAATCGTCCCAAGTGTCCATTATGTGGCTTGAATAGCCAGGTAAATTACTGTTATACTGATTACGCTTTTACTGTTGCATTATGATTACAGTTTTGTGCTTTATGTTTGGAAAGGCAGTTCATGGCCAGCCCAGGTTTTGCAGTGTGTTCAGCACTGTCAGTACTAGTTGGACCCATAGACTGTAAAAAAAAAAAATTATGGACGACGTGCTTTTTCTCTCTTCTATTGTAGTGAAGCCACCAATGTCCTAATATGGCGCTGACATCTTGGAGCCAGAGTCTGCGCAGTAGTGAGCGTGAGGTGGCGCCGTGGTATCATGGCCCTGCCCACACTCCTGCAGAATTTGATTGTAGTTTACTGCAGAACAACTCATTATGTCGGTGTGGAAATGTAGAAATTAAAGTTCTAATCCAATCTCCTCCCGAAAATCCAGACAAAAAGTCTATTGGTGCCTCAGTGACTACTTCGCTCAGAGAAGCTGTCAATCTCAGCTGTCAATCATGACGTCACACCCCCATTTTGATAGCATCAAATAACTAACTAAAATAATAATACCACTTGGATCAGTGTGCTAAAAAACTACCCAAAATGACAGAAACCATCTTTGGAAAAAATGTACTTGAGGTGTAATTTGATTGTTTAGTTTGTTTCATGTCCCATTAGATTACATGGAGAAGACGGGGTGCTATATTGCATCCAGGCACCTGATGACGATCACAACGCCTTGGCTTCACTTTTCAGGACTTGTGTGGCACACTTGGTTGGACCCTGTGGTATTTTGGCTGGTTGAGCATGTTGAATCAGTGTCTGACTGCATCGGCAATGTCAGTGAGAGAGAGAGAGAGAACTCTGATCGGCTGTTCAACTTTGCGAACAATTCAGTGCACAAGAAAGTGAAAGGGAGCAAAGAAGTCAAGACAGCATAGATAGAAAGCTGTTCTAATACCTGAGCATTCCACTGCATAAATATTTTTTATAACAACATGAGCCGCCTGGAATGAAGAAAGTGCTCAGCATTTTTTGATATTGGAGTGTCTATTTACACCAAGTGCAAATAGCGTGCCTTGTTGGCAAGTGCTATTTGCACAAGCTACACCTAACAATGCCTGTTTGAGAAAAAAACAAAATTTAAAAAACAGATATATTTTAACATTTTCAGTGGTGTAGTCAGTAAAGCATAAGGCTTAAGGATCTAGGTTTTGACGCGACCAACCTGGGTTCGAATCCGCCTTTTGCTAAACTCGCTCTTCTCTCTCTTCCTATCACATCGGCAAGGCATTTACTTTCAATATGTTCTAAAAATGTAAAAAGTGCCAAACGAAATGTTTAATAATAAAAGCATTTATTGGGTAGGGGTAGGTGTAGAGAGGGCTTTTATTGTCCCATTAAGGCACATCCATTTAATAATTTTAATAAATATAATAATTTACTATTAGTTATTATTGCATCCTGTTAATGTACAACAATAGTGAGGTGCAAATGTATCTGTCAAAAGTATAAATTGCATGTAATTACTATTTACACATTGCAAAGAACTACTTTTACATGGTGTAAATAGAATATATCACTATCTTCACTTAGTATGCTATTTCACTTAGTGTAAAATCATCTATCGCTAAGAAAATGTTATTTTCACTTAATGTAAACAGAATCTAGTTGCTAGTTACACTTGGTGTAAATGGCATCTATCGCTGTTTGCACTTAGTGTAAATAGCAATTATCGCTAAGAAAATATGCTATTTTCACTGAGTGTAAATAGAATCTAGTTGCCATTTAGTGCAAATAGCCACTGCCTTTTGATATTCAAAATGGTAAGCAAGCGCTGCTTTGTTTAGAGTTGAATGACAAATATAGACCATTTATACCTAATGATTAGGGGTGTCGAAATTAATCGTTTCTACGATGCATCGCAACGCAGATGAGGATGATTCGGTATCGGTTCAGTAATAGACCATAACCGATTATAATGATTTTTTTCTGATGTCAATTGTCGCGTACATGCTTTGTCACCGTATCATACAATGGCAGAGGGAGGCAAGAAGCGAGTGCAAGTAATTAAAATGCTCCAACTACTTTAAAAGCCATCATCTGGGCACATTTCAGCTTTCATGAACAACCTGGAGAACACACCTGATTTATCAGAACGATTTCATTTACACTTGGGCACATAAATGTATCTCCGTAAAACAGATATAAATCTGATCTTCAATTCCCGCACTATATGCAGATTTAATGGAGTTCACGTCACCGAAAATGAGCAGTATTTTATTGATCATCAGCTTCAAATTCAAAGACCACAATAGGAGAGAGCGTGGCAGCAGCACTGGTAAGATCATTCAGTTTCTTTACTTTTAATGAAGATGATTGTGTGTTGAGCACCTACGACTTTACTTTCGGTAGTTTGTGCGTTGGCTTGATGAAGAGATACTCAGCTGCTCGTCTGCGGCGATGCGTGCTTCAGTAGCGCTGTCATATCAGGCTGTAACGTAATTTTTTTGCATTGTTGCGAGGAATAAAAGTTACATATGTGGTTTCAACAACCAGATGCATTTAGACTTTAGTTTTGACTGTAATGCGGCCCACACCACCTCCTGAAGTGGCTTTTAGTATTTTGTGTATTATTCTAAATGCTCTTGCTGTCTTCTGTGCCCAGACTTGAGTTTTGTTTGATACATTCAAGAAGCACGTTTTCTGTGAGCAGGTAAAATGACTGAGGTAAAAACTGACTGACAAAATTCTATACATGAGGATGCAGTGCATCATCAATGAATTGTGATATCGAATTGAACCCAATCGATGGCATGATAATCGTAATCGAACCGTGAGACCACTGTAGGTTCACACCCTTACTGCTGATATAGATGGTTATTTCCTTACACGCAGGTGCAGAATGCACATATTGTTGACAGTCGCCTGTAGTCCTTTTGTTCTCGGTTTACGTCATCATCAACCATCGAAAGTTCAGTCATGTGAGAATCAAACCTTTAGAAATCCCAATAGCCGCTGTGGGTGGTCAACGTACGGAAGCCTGTAAGCTTTAAACTTCTCATTCTCACATAATAGATTCCCGCTGTAAGATGGCAAATACATGACGGCTCATACAAGTGAACATTTGTCTGTGTTGCTAAATTTTAATAAAGTTAAACCCTGAAGAAAGTCTGCTGTATTTTTAGTGGCATATTAAAAAGAATCTTAACATTGACAAAGCATAGGTAACATAGGCTACTCATTTTCGAAAAAAACTGCAGTAAAACAAAATGTATACAATTATATGAAAATGTCTATAATAATATGAAATAACTGTTTCAATAGGTTATGACATTTGTGATGTTATGGTGTATTTATTGTGAATATCGAGAACACAAGTCCATTATTTGCATTCTTGGAATTGAGAAACAGCCATTGTCAGTAGTACTGCTCTTCTTCTACTACACTTTCCTTGTTTTTTTTTTTTAAGCTTCACTATCACCACCTAGTGATAAGACATACAGATCATATTACATTGATCAGCAGATCACAACAGATCATATTACATACATCAGATCACAACAAGTCATCATGCTTGTTTTACCTCAGTTTTTAAAGTATTTTATGAAACTACAGTAAATTAAAATGTTATTGAAGGGTTAGGGTAAGGTTTAGGGGTAGGTTTTTAGATATAATTATCATAGGTCTGTATTTGATTGTATAGATTCTTTTGTTTTACTAATAGCCGTTACGCTATTTCATACTAAGATTCGAGTTGGTCATAGCCTTACACACATTTCATACACAAAACAAAATAAATGTACTTAAACAGATTGTTTCAGTCAGAGACATCCACGCTTAACTTGGCATAACATGGTTTGTAGTACTGCAGGATGCAGGCAGACCCTTTTCTCAAGCACAGCTTTTTGGCTGAAATGCAGTCAACACGAGACGGAAACACAGTCAGCTTTTGCCATTGCTAGTTCTTTACGCCGTTCCTTTGCAAGACAGTTGCACTAAAGGGACAAATAAATAGAGCGAACATGTAATCCTAGCAATCATATTTGTATTAGCGCCCATTTACCTGCCTTTCATTTAATCAGTTATGCCGCATGATATTCCATCATTAATATTCATGACTAATATTTATGAGCTATACTGCTAAGGTTTATAATGTGTCCATTTTCATATGGGCCTCTGTAATCATGATTATTTTGGATGGTATACATTATGAACATGCTGTTTAGATCTTACACAAATATGATAACCACATAAAAAAAAAACCCACATCAGACAAGAAGGTCTTTGACAGCAAAACTGTGCAGTGCTCTGCCATTCAACCTGGCTATGTTTGCCATTACAGGCACACATAGCCAGTACACGGCTTCCTTCATCAAACACAAAGCGATCAAAGCCTGTGATGAAGAAAGAAGAGGGAAGAGGTTATTCATTACCTTGTTTAGTCAATAAAACAAATCAGAACACTGCCCTCTGATCCATATGCATGCTAAATGAGAGGGGAAAGAATGTTACATTTTATAGTCTTAAGTATGAAGCTAAGAAGAGGATTAATAGTTTATTTTCCTTCCTTTCTTGTCTTCCCCAAGTTGCCATTTTTTTCATCCAGATTACAGGGTGTACTGTACAAGGCAATGATGATGATTGCTATTATAATACAAAATTACAAAAGTTAATGCTTGCGACTGTATTATATATGTAACAGAGTTTAAATAGTGTTTAAATTCATTAAATTGGGAAGACATGCCATTGGCTGTCACTTTCACATTTGCATGCATGACGTAGAGGGGCGGAGTTATGTTAGCGCTGCAACAGTTCTCGTGAGTCGCACACCTGGTAAGTCGCATCAATGACTGCTCCGAGTAGATATTGAGTATAAGCGCGCAGTTGGACTTTTGTGGTGCGCGCACTTTGTTTCTGTTGTCTTTAAATTCTGTTAAATGTATTATTTGTGAGAGTATGTGTGTTAACTCGGTTGTAAACTCCAAACCTCTGCTTATTTCAGTCTGTATCGTGCATCGTGTATCATCTGTGAGTGTGTCGTGACCAATTTTATGGATTTATGTTAACAGGTATGTTTTATTCTTTCTTTTGTCATGTTTTGTGTTAAAAATCAGAGTTGAACTTGAACACACGTTGCGCTGTGTGCTCACATGTGCGGCGCGCATGACGGCGCCATTTTAGGTCCGTGTTTTCTGTTCTGTATTTCCCTCATTGTTGATTTATTTAATTTGTTTGGTTTTATGTATGTACTGTTCACTTTAAAATAATGGTAAAACAGTTCTCGTGAGTCGCACACCTGTCTGTATCGTGCATCGTGTATCATCTGTGAGTGTGTCGTGACCAATTTTATGGATTTATGTTAACAGGCCCAGTAAAGAGAACTGAGTGACCATCCACCTGCTTCCAGTGTCATTCCATCCAAACAAATACAGTCACATATATTCGTAGACGAATATGCAATGCCACATTAGTCTCTGTGCAAACATATGATGTAGTAAAACATTTCTTTTACTTCTATTAAATTGCATAAGTTTGTCCATGCATTAAATTCTTTAGCTAGTTCTCTCTGAGTATGTGTTGGGAGTGAGTGTGGTGAGTGCTGCTGTGGGGAGTGAGCGTGTTGAAGATTGTGAGTTTTCTAATCCTCTTTTTCCCTAAACTCTTTGTTTCTCTGTTGATGTTTTTGTGGTATTGTTTAGAGAAGTAGTGTTTAGTGGGGTTTTATTTTTTGTTTGTATTATGAAGGTGGTGGTTGCCGCCGGGGTGGCTGGTCAGCATGGCTGCAAGTGAACAGTTTAGTTTACACAAACTCAAGCACCAACACGCTATTAACCTGTCTCCGCCTGATGGGTGTTCGGTTAAAGAGTGTAATCTGGCGGTAGGTGAAATTGTTGGTTATGAGAGTGTTAAATCTGCTTCTAGGATGAATAGTGCCGTGGTGATCTTTCTAGACAATGTGGACAAAAGCCCCGTTTCCACCAAAATTACCTGGAATAATTTGTCCCAGGAACTCTTTTCCACCCAGACCTTCTGCTGTCTGCGTTTCCATCGCGGTCTAAAGTACCGTGAAGATTAGTCCAGTGACGTAGGACTGCGCACATCGACTTTACAGTTCCCACTGTATTTCGTCCTCCGCAAATGAACTTAATAAAGCCTGAACCACGTTGTCAGTCCATCGCTCGTATTTTTTAAACTCCATTGTTGATTTGAATAGGAAACGACTCTTAGGCCGGCTACACACTGACTGCGTGGCGTGTCCGTTTTTATTTTGGCTCCCATGTTAACAGGTTAGCGATTGCATACTGCCTGCGTGATGCGCGGCTCAAGCCGTGCTGAAAACGCATACATGCTAGAAATAGATCTGACACCTATTTTTCACGCGATACACAAGTGTGTTGGAAGTGTTTCCAGGCAAAATAGAATAGGAAAAGATGTTTATGTCATTTTGACATGAATACATATAAATAAATTACATTTTGATGTTTGAAAGTCTCTAGGTTGGCATAAATGCAGCTATAGGCCTAATTGTAATTAAACAAAATAATATTAATTATCGATTTTGAAATATTGCATCTGTCCATACAGAACAAAATATTTTGTAGCATATTTTGCCGTCAATACTGCCAACGATGTCTTTGCTTTATCAGTAGGCTATATGTTTATGTTTAACATACACCTAGCAGCAGCAGCGCCGCATCAGACACGTTTCTGGTGTGCAAATACATAAAACGCCATGCAGCCAGTGTGTAGCCGGCCTTACTGCACACGCCAAAATAAACTTTTAGGTTGAAATACAATGCTGCATGAGCTCAACCAATCAGCATGTTCAGCGCCCAAGTCCCACCCCCGAAAGTTCCCGAACTTTGAAAAAGTACTACCTCGCGAGCAGGGTCGTTTTGAGGGGGAAATCTTTACCCGGAACTTTATTTAGACACTGGTTACTGCAGTGGAAACACACCAAGTACCACCCCAAAGTCCCTAGTTCCTGGGGAAAGTTCCCACGGTCGAAACACGGCTAAAGTAAACCAGTTACTTGAGAGAGGACTTGTGATTCAGCCAGTTTTGTCACTAGGAATTCCTGCCAAAACGGTCATGTTTTGGAATGTACCCCCGTTTCTGAAAAATTAGCTTTTGGAAAAAGATCCAAAAAAGATGATTCCCATCAGCTGTAAATAGCCTCATCTTCAACATGTTGTGTCTTTTAGGAGACAAGTTCAGATTATTCGAATGATAAAGAAAATGAGGTGATGGAAGATTTAGCGTGAACAAAAAGTACAAGATGACGTGGGAGCAGACCTAAATGTTCCCACTGCGCCGTGTGACTTCGGAGTGACGTCTTTTCTATGTAATTTTTGGACATCCAATTTCGGTCCTCTGAAGGGGTTGTTTTGTAATGCAAGGCAACATCTGTTTTTGACGTCTACCGCACGTGTAATGTTGACATCCGTGGGACCTCCGTGTAAGGGCTATTTATAGTCCAAATGTGGACGTCAAATTTAGACTAATTTTAGACGTCGTTTTTATACAACTTCTATAACTGTAGTCCCATGTTTCAAGAGGATGGAGGACATGTTTTCTGTACCATGTATCTGTACCTGGATCAAACCAGAGAACACGGCCACTCCTGCGGCCCTCTCAAATAATTTCACTTTTTCTCACACCCCTCACCCGATTGGGAGGGGTGGAGGTACTGGTTTGCTCATCTCAAATGATTGGAAATTTGAGTCCATACCATCTCTATCTGGCAACAGTTAATTTGAATCACAATCAATCACTATCACTCACCCTGCTAAAATCCATGTTGTAGTTTATCGCCTGCCATGTCAACTGGGTAACTTCCTGGAGGAGTTGGATATGTTACTCTCCAACTTTCCTGAAGATGGCACTCCCCTGGTACTACTTGGTGACTTCAACATCCACCTTGAGAAACACCAGGCTGCAGATTTCACCTCTCTACTCACCTCATTTGACCTTAAGCGAGTGTCTACTACGGCTACTCACAAATCAGGTAACCATTTGGACCTTATCTACACACGCAGCAGTACTGCTCCTCAGACAACACTTTAGTTACTCCATTGCACACCTCTGACCACTTCATCATCACTCTTAACCTCATACTGACTCCTGTCACAACACGCACTAATCCGCAGATCACCTTTCGGCGTAATCTACTCTCGATCTCCCCCTCTCGCCTATCCACTATGGTTTCATCCTCACTTCCTCCACTGCCTCAGTTCTCAGCATTGGACACTAACAGTGCTACTGACACTCTTTGCTCCAACATCTTGCTTAGACAGCTTTTGCCCCCTTTCATCCAGACCAGCCCGCACCTCCCCCTCTGCCCCCTGGCTGTCTGATGTTCTCCGTGAACATCGCTCTGGACTCAGGGCAGCAGAGAAATTCGAAGAACTCTACTGACCTTATATTATGTCAGTCTCTTCTCGCTTCTTTCTCTGCAAATGTCTCCACTGCCAAAACGACATACTATCACAACAAAATCAACAACTGCTCTGACTCTCACACACTTTTCAAAACATTCTCCTCTCTTTGTTCTCCTCCCCCTACTCCGTCATCAACTTTTACAGCTGATGACTTTGCATCATTCTTCATAAACAAAACCTCATCCATCAGCAGCCAATTCTCCATACCACAAACTGACACACACATCTCAAAAACCAACACACACACACGCTCCCCTCCTTCTCTATGCTCTCTGAAGCAGAAGTCTCCCAACTCATCCTTTCCAACCACCCCACTACCTGTCCGCTTGATCTTATCCCCACTCACCTGCTTCAGGCCATTTCTTCTTCAATTACTCCTGCACTCACTCACATTGTCAATACCTCTCTTTACACCGGGACCTTTCCCACAGCATTTAAGCAGGCTCGGGTAACCCCACTGCTTAAGAAACCCTCTCTAAATCCAGCACTTATAAAAAACTACAGACCGGTATCCGTTCTTGCTTTTATTACAAATACACTTGAGCGAGTTGTGTTCAACCAACTCTCTATGTTTCTTGAACACAACAACCTCCTACACAACAACCAATCCGGCTTCAAAAGCGGCCACTCAACTGAGACTGCCCTGCTCTCGGTTACTGAAGCACTGAGACAGGCAAGGGCAGCTTCCAAATCCACAGTACTCATCCTACTGGATTTGTCTGCACCTTTTGACACAGTTAACCACCAGATCCTCCTGTCAACTCTCGTGAAGATGGGCATCTCAGGAACTCCTCTCCAGTGGATCAAGTCTTATCTCTCAGGTAGGTCCTTCAGGGTGTCATGGAGAGGTGAAGTGTCTATGTCACATCATCTAGCTACTGGAGTTCCCCAGGGCTCAGTGCTTGGACCATTTCTCTTCTCCATCTACATGTCATCACTGGGATCTGTCATCCAGAAACATGGCTTTTCCTATCACTGCTATGCTGATGACACTCAACTCTACTTCTCATTTCAACCAGATGATCCCACAGTTGGTGTTCGTATCGCTGCCTGCCTGACAGACATTTCTGCCTGGATGAAGGAACAACTCCTTCAACTCAATCTGGCAAAGACAGAACTGCTTGTGGTCTCAGCCAAACCAGCACTTCACCATACTCCATCCATTCAGCTTGGTTCATCATCCATAACTCCGTCCAGGACCCTTGAAGTTGTGATTGACGATCAGCTAAAATTCACTGACCACATCACTGCAACAACCCGGTCCTGCAGATTTGCTTTATACAACATTAGGAAGATTAGACCCTTCCAATCAGAGCAGGCCACACAACTCCTGGTACAAGCTCTTGTTCTCTCCAGACTGGACTATTGTAATGCTCTTGTAGTGGGCCTTCCAGCATGCACTATCAAACCCTTGCAACTGATCCAGAATGCAGCGGCGAGAGTGGTCTTTAATGAGCCGAAGAGCGCGCACGTCACTCCTCTTTATCAGTCTGCACTGGCTGCCAATAGCCGCTCGAATCAAATTCAAGGCACTGGTGCTTGCCTACAAGGCAACCACTGGCTCTGCACCAACATACCTAAACTCGCTTGTTCAGATTACACACCCTCCAGAAGCTTGCGTTCTGCAAGTGAACGACGCCTTGTGGCGCCATCCCAAAGAGGCATGAAATCCCTCACAAGGACCTTTTCCTGGACTATTCCCACCTGGTGGAATGACCTGTCTGTGTCAATTCGAGCAGCCGAGTCGGTAGCCATTTTCAAAACATATCTTAAGACGCATCTTTTCCAGCAGCACCTGACCAATAAAGAATAGCACTTATCACTCTATTCGTTTTCTGTTTGTCTATTTATAAAAAATAAAAATAAAATTTTCTGTCCTAATGTGTTCTGTGCTAGATTAACTGAGACTTGTTACAGCACTTGCATATTGTTGCCCTTGACTGTTTTTAGTTGCTTCTATTGCTCTCATTTGTAAGTCGCTTTGGACAAAAGCGTCTGCTAAATGAATAAATGTAAATGTAATGTATTAATTTTACTGTAGCTTTGTTTGGCTCAGCAGCTAGTTTCAACAGGAAATGCATCTCCAGTTATCACCTGCTGCTGAGACAATCAAATGGAGTTGGCTGCTGAGCCAAATAAAGCTACAGGAAAATTAACTGGCACAGAAAACATGACCTCCACCCTCTGGAAACATGGGACTACATACATACAACACTACAGTTATACACATGCAAATAAATCACAATTCAATATCGCCACTTCCATCTTTATTCAAAAAATTAATTGCCCTGAATGGCATCAGAAGGACACCAGACATATCAACCACAATGTACAGTGGAGGCAGAATTATTAACAAATAATTAGATTGTAGTTGAATTGAACTCTTTTAAAAGTCCTCTAGGCTTAGCTCCAAGTCTTTTTCTCTGTCCACAGCAGTCCTAAACCTGCCAAAGGTAGACCATCCATCCATCATCTTCCGCTTATCCAGGGCCGGGTCGAGGGGGCAACAGTCTAAGCAGAGATGCCCTCTCCCTAGACACTTCCTCCAGCTCTTTCAGGGGAACACCATGCCTGTATCTTGGCCAGCAGTTGCGCTGGAGGACTTACACATGATAAACGGTGCCACAACATGGATGACACTAGGTTGTTAATCACTAGTGTACGACCTCTAAAAGATATGTGTGGCAAGATCCATTTCCATAATCCCTCCAGCATGTCCTAGGTCTTCCCCGGGGTCTCCTCCTGGTGGGACATGCCTGGAACACCTCCCTGGGAAGGCATCCAGGAGGCATCCGAAATAGATGCCCGAGCCACCTCAGCTGGCTCCTCTTGATGTGGATGAGCAACGGCTCTACTCTGAGCTCCTCACGAGTGACCAAGCTTCTCACCGTGTGACCAAGCTTCTCTGAGGGAGTGCCCAGCCACCCTGCAGAGAAAGCTCATTTCGGCCACCTATATCTGGGATCTTGTCCTTTTGATCCTGACCCACAGCTCATGACCATAGGCGAGAGTAGGAGCGTCGATCGACCAGTAAATCGAGAGCTTCGCCTTACAGCTCAGCTGGTGAAGGAGCACAAGAAACACGCTCAGCAAAATATCGTCTAATTATCGTTATCGAGAAAATCCCAGAAAATATCGAGATAGCATTTTTTGTCAATATTGCACACAAGTGTTTTATAGTAATTAATGTGTGCGTGACAAGTTTGCCACTCAAAAAGTCAAGCTAGCTAGCTTTCGACCTACCTGTTAGCAATCCTAAGATAGTCACACAAATTTGAATCAATTTGCAAGCTACAACCAGTTAACATTTACATTACACAACATGTTCTCTCATCCATGATCATTCGCGGCTGTAACCATAGCAGGTTTGTGGAGACAATAATGCTAAACTACCTAAACACACATACACATGGATATAGAATTCACTAGGCTGACTGAACTTACCGTCAATTTAGAGGAAACGATGGGTTCACCAGCGACGTAGGCTGCAAAGCTGTGCTGTTATTTTGCAACATGCGCCGAATCATGCCAAATGCCTGTTGTGTTGCCTCGGCCAATAAGAATGTCGTTTACTGGTTGGGTTATGATGATGTTCTTCCTCAGCCAATCAGAGTGACGTTGACTGGTTTTTGACTCATTTTGGTTGAAATCTAAACTCCAAAGCCCTTGAGCCATCTGCTGCTGTTGGTTCTTTTTAAATTAGAAATAAGGTGGATAGGCCTAATTTCATGGATAGGCTATACCATGAAATTATTTTCTGAACTCTAATTTCCCACAAATTTCATTTCCAAATAAATAAACAGATACATGCAAAAATACATATATGCATGAACAAATATAAAAACTTGATTAGGCTACTTTAAAAATAAACCAGTTAAAGAAAAACAGGAAAATGTAACAATAACAAAAAAACAAAAAACTGAATAAATAACTAGGCATACACATAATAAATTGTGTTTGTTTATAAATAATCTGTATTCATATGTATCATTTCAAAATGTATGTCAATTAATCATGTTGATAACAACAATGTTGATATTTGTAAATATATATATTAACATATTAATCATGTAAATTTCCTGCACCTGTCATAGACGTCCAAATGACGTCCAAAAAGTTACCCAGTTCAAAGGTCAAATGTTGGGTCATTGTTGGACGTCGAAATAGTGGACCTAGTTTGGACGTCGAATAGATGTCCAGAATTGGTCATGGACCGACAGACTCAATATAGACATGATCTGCACATCTATCCAACGTCCAATGTTTAGTGGGTTTGTCACACCGCGACTAGAGTAGCAGAGTCAGTGTTGTTTAATAAGGAAGATGTTTTGATGGATACTCATCTTTCCAAATTGTCAACCAAGAGGAAAATCCAGAAAATAAATCAAAAACTGAACAAGTTACTAAAGTGTCAAAGATAAATCCAATGAGCTGTTCTTCTCAGTCAGAGGACTGTAAACTCACAGGATTGTGAAAGTGATGTGAATGGAGACACACAGATGGATGTGGAGAGTGCTTATTCTTTCACCAGAATCCAATCATTCTTACAAAGAACAAAAGGCATGAGATCTGTGAAAGTTGATGATTTTTTTCCCCCAGATTTAAAGTTGTTCCTTGATTCAGTTAAACTATTCATGAAAAACACAGACCACAGTGACCAATCAACCTTTACTGACCAAAAAGCTTTTTGTCTTAAAAAAAACAGATGATAAAAGTTAGAGCGCAAATAGCGAATGATGGTTAAGTGATTTTCTTTTTTTGTGTTAACTTCTCTGTTGTGTTCAAATGCAGCTTTACATTTGATATGTGTGAAATAAAGCTGGTTTCTTTAAATATTAATGGTGCCAGAGAGGATGATGTGAAGAGAGCTTCTCTTTTCAGTTTGTTTAAAGTTAAGAAAATAAATGTCTTTTTTTTTTTTTTTTTACAAGAAACACATAGCACTGCTGAGAATGAAACTGCGCGGAAGAAGGAATGAGATGGAGAAGGTTTTTTTTAGTCAAAAAATAGTAATAGTGGTGGAGTTGGAATCTTGTTTTCTAGAGATTTTTTTTCTAGAGATCTTGTGTTACTGAGGAAATTATTGAGGGTCGCTTGTAAAAAAAAAAAAAAATACAAGCTGTATTTGAAAATGTAATGTGATGATTCTTTTCCTGTATTGACTCTTCGTCCTGATTTTAGAGACTGTACTGGTCAAATGTTAGAGTCCAGAGAGACTCTCACAAACGAGTTTGATGTCATGGGAGGAAAAAATATGTATCAAATGTTTGTTAAAGTTTTAAATAAAGGCAAACTAAGTGGTCAGGCTGACACTCCTTGGAGTGCTTGACAATAAGGTCAAGACCTGTGTGGAGAGCGATTTACAAACCACCGTAATTTTCGTCAACAACCTTTTTTCACTGACAAAAACGAGACGATAACTAAATAAAAACCAGTTTTGGATGACAAAAACTATGATGAAAATCTACTGTCATTTTCGTCAATGAATAAAAACGAGACAACAATGTTAGGGAGGGACGATTAGGGAAGAGATCCATTCAGAACTAATGTCCTGTGTAATAGATGCACACATCTGAATTGTAATGAGCTGATCTAACCACGGGAAAAAACAGCGCTGTTGTGTATTCTACAGGCTCACGCGACATCGCTTCACAATCAATGAATAGCACACATATATGCTAGGTAATTGTTTATGAACGATGAACTGAATAATGACAATGTTGTAACAATGCATATTTTATCTCCCTCATCTGAATTTGAATGAGCAGTTGCAATAAGGCGCAGACATTTCAAAATAAGAGTCAATGTGTATTTCGAGCTTGTTTATAATTAAAAGTCACGCATTATATATACACTCACCTAAAGGATTATTAGGAACACCATACTAATACTGTGTTTGACCCCCTTTCGCCTTCAGAACTGCCTTAATTCTATGTGGCATTGATTCAACAAGGTGCTGAAAGCATCAAAAGTATTGATAGCATAGCATCTTGCAGTTGATGGAGATTTGTGGGATGCACATCCAGGGCACGAAGCTCCCGTTCCACCACATCCCAAAGATGCTCTATTGGGTTGAGATCTGGTGACTGTGGGGGCCATTTTAGTACAGTGAACTCATTGTCATGTTCAAGAAACCAATTTGAAATGATTCGAGCTTTGTGACATGGTGCATTATCCTGCTGGAAGTAGCCATCAGAGAATGGGTACATGGTGGTCATAAAAGGATGGACATGGTCAGAAACAATGCTCAGGTAGGCCATGGCATTTAAACGATGCCCAATTGGCACTAAGGGGCCTAAAGTGTGCTAAGAAAACATCCCCCACACCATTACACCACCACCACCAGCCTGCACAGTGGTAACAAGGCATGATGGATCCATGTTCTCATTCTGTTTACGCCAAATTCTGACTCTACCATCTGAATGTCTCAACAGAAATCGAGACTCATCAGACCAGGCAACATTTTTCCAGTCTTCAACTGTCCAATTTTGGTGAGCTCGTGCAAATCGTAGCCTCTTTTTCCTATTTGTAGTGGAGATGAGTGGTACCCAGTGGGGTCTTCTGCTGTTGTAGCCCATCCGCCTCAAGGTTGTGCGTGTTGTGGCTTCACAAATGCTTTGCTGCATACCTCGGTTGTAACAAGTGGTTATTTCAGTCAAAGTTGCTTTTCTATCAGCTTGAATCAGTCAGCCCATTCTCCTCTGACCTCTAGCATCAACAAGGCATTTTTGCCCACAGGACTGCCGCATACTGGATGTTTTTCCCTTTTCACACCATTCTTTGTAAACCCTAGAAATGGTTGTGCGTGAAAATCCCAGTAACTGAGCAGACTGTGAAATTCTCAGACCGGCCCCTCTGGCACCAACAACCATGCCACGCTCAAAATTGCTTAAATCACCTTTCTTTCACATTCTGACATTAAGTTTGGAGTTCAGGAGATATTCTTGACCAGGACCACACCCCTAAATGCATTGAAGCAACTGCCATGTGATTGGTTGATTAGATAATTGCATTAATGAGAAATTGAACAGGTGTTCCTAATAATCCTTTAGGTGAGTGTATATACACATTTTTGGTTACACCATAAACTGTATTTAATTTAATTCCCACTTACTTCATAGTCAGGAGGAAAGACTAAGAACAGTATATGACACATTATTCAATAAAGTTTTAGGGTTGTAATATTTAACTAAAACCATTAAAAAATTAATTACTTGAAGTTTATTAATTTTTTTTATTTCAGTTAACATTTATTTAAACTTATTTGAATCATTAGCTTAACCTGATATACTAACTAAAACAGAAATACAAAATTATAAAAAGATTTGACCTCTCTTGTGTAAGTAAAAGTCAGTTATGTAATACTTAAATGCTCAATTAATGCATTACAATACAACTAAACTCATTAAATTTTAGTTGACATCTACTGTAGATGTAGTCGACTAAAACTAGACTAAAACTAAAAACAATTCGGGTGACTAAAATACAGTGGTGACGTTTCACAAAAATGTAGGGTATGGCATGAGTCCTTCTGGCCATACAACATTCCCAAATAATCACATTAGTCTATACCTAAACAAAATGTGGACAAAAATCCAAATGGAACCTATCAACAGAGTCTTCATTGTGACCCAAACGTGACACGCGAAAAAAAGTATCTTTTCCATGTTGAGTTTTTTTGTACTAACCAGCCACACCAGCGATTCACGACGATTCTATTTTACAAAAAATAAAATAGATAACAAAAAATAGATTCATTTATTTTATTTTTTCCTGTGCTGTTGTGGCTGGAACAACATACAAAGTATGATGAGTGCAGATTATGTGCTTTATTTAATATAAAGGGAATTTAAAGTGAGTTTGATATCATTTTGCTAAAATATGACTAAAACTAAATGGCATTTTAGTCAAAAGACTATGACTAAAACTAAATCACATTAACACTGATTGTGATGTAAATACAGTAAAGAGGTATTGAAATATAAAAAATCTCTCTCTCTCTCTCTCTCTCTCTCTCTCTAATGAGCTTTTATGTTGTACAAGTTTGCCTTGTAGCACTTTCCTCAACTTTGGTGTCCTATTACTTTGTATAGCATTAGAGACAAAACTACTGTAGTTTTTGTTTTGAGAACTTTTAGATGTATTAATTAAGAGTACATAATTTAGCAAGCAAATTGTTTTGACCTGTCCCACCTCAGGGCGACTGACCTCCTTCGAAAATCCTGCAAAATCATTTAAACAATTATTTGAATGTCAATTCAACAGTTAAAATCTATTTTCAGTTATTACCACATTTTTCTCACAACCCTGTTACTGCTTTATTTGTCCACATTACAAAAAAATTAAAAGTCAAATCCTTTAAAATTGCCAGGAAGTGACATAATTAGGACCATTTCTACAGCACAGCGGAAAGACAATCTCATTCCATTTTCTCTTTACAAATATTGTAGTTTTGACTGCATTCATCAAAACTAACCACAGACCTATACTATAAGAACACTTATATGAAATATAAGTTCATCAATAACTGCAAACCAACATTAGGTTCCAAACTAGCTAGACCTAGAGTGATAGCTCAATTTAAACTAAATATGCAACCTTGTTTAGAAGTCATTATTTAATTTGTTATATTTATTTTAAAATGTTATAATTTTTGTTCGACAAAAACGAAATCAGGGTTTCAACTTGTAAATTATAATTCTATAGTTAACTGTTCCCAAAAGGCATAAAAAAAATTACATGCTTCATATAATGACAAGAAATATTTCTTGTCATTATATGGTCCTGAAGCTGATTATCAATATTAGGAAGTTCTTTTCACTGACCATTTGTTGGGGGAAATAGGTCTTTATTTTTAAGAGTTTCAGGTTTAATTTTGCAATCTGTTTGTGTAAATTGCCTGTACTTGTCAAGACAAACCCATACATGTTTACATTTTCAGAGGGAAAACAAGTGCTTCAATGAACAACACAAAGGGCCATATTTTAACGATCTAAACGCATGGTCTAAAGTGCATGGCGCAGGTGCACTTAGGGCGTGTCCGAATCCACTTTTGCTAGTTTAACGACGGGGAAAAAGATGGTCTAAAAGAGTTGGCCCTATTCTCTTAATGAGTCATGGGTGTGTTTTGGGCATAACGTGCAATAAACCAATCAGAGTCTCATCTCCCATTCCCTTTAAAAGCCAGTTGCGCTCACACCATGGCGGATTTGCTATTTACATGGAATATAGACAGTTAAAAACAGTTTAAATGTCACGATTGGTTAAACAACTAGCCAATTTCATTTGTCATTACTCCAAAGTAATTCTGATACATGGAATGAATAATCTTTTACATTTGTACATTTTAAAAATGTTTGTGTGCTGCTGCGCGTCCCTGTGTATGTAATAAGCAGCGTACGCGCGTTGTGCTTTAAATAACACAAAAAATACTGCGCTATTGACTTTAGACCATGTTTTTGTTGATCAATGGCACAGTCGTTTTCATTTGTCGTTTTCAGACCAGCACTCCCATGGGCGTAAATGCATTTGCTATTTAAACAGTCGGGCACAGGATGTGAAAATTATAACTGCGTCAGCATGAAACCAGCAAAAAACACTTGCATCGCACCTGGCGCCGCATTGCGCCAATGTATGATAGGGCCCAAAGACACTTCCATGACCACAACACAGACATGTGAAGTGTGAACAGCAGAAAGTGGAGAAGTTCTTATGAAGAACTACATTAAAAAATTTAAAAAAAGCTCAGAAGAAGAGCAGCAATACACAAGGACGAATACGGTCATCGTTTGAATATCTGCCCCTCTGTTTTGTGCTCTCTCATGACTCCATGGCAACAAGAAGAATAGAAATTAGAAGAGCAATGACATAGAAGACTCAAAAGCAAAAAGAAAAGACGTTTTTTTAACAATCTCAGGTTTCAGAACAAAAAGGACGCTACAGGAGAAAAGACACTGACTGTGAGAGATAAACAATAGATAATAACAACAAATATGAAGGAAGTAAAAACAGGCATTTGAAATTGATGTTTTTCATTACCCACTCAGTGGGAAGATGCCACTACAGAAAAGTGAAGTAAACGAATGATTCAGCCCCCATGAGATGGCCTGCCAAAAACAGGGATCTGGCAGGAGGAGATATAGCCCAAGTATTCAGCTCTGCGCTCATTCTGCATCCATGAACGACAGTGATGTACTGCCCTCGTGAAGACGCATATAGAATAAAATTCCTGCTAATTGGCCAGATTGGGGACAAAGATCTGTAAGAAAACAGGATCGTGGAAGTTTCTTCTAGAATGTGCTCACTCATTGTATGTGGGTTTCATATGCGCACACTTGCCCTCGGATAATCATTTACTGCTCTTTTCTGCTAGGCACACAAAGATAAATGGATTTTGATTCCATACAAGCAGAGAATGAAAGTAGCAGAGAAAGGGAGAACCTGGAGCCTCTCGACACTTATTATTCCTCAACTCTGAGCGAAAGTATATACGAATGCCAGATTGAAAATTTCTGCAGTTAATTTCAAACATACAAACAGCCTACCAGAATTTGGTAATTCGAAATTTAATTTATTAATTATCTCTGCGGGTCTGCTGGGATGAAGCAATGGGCTTATTGTGAAGTAATTGCTCACAGTTTAAGGTCTATTTCACAGCTGAGCAGCCTGCTAAACCAGCAAATACAGCATCTAGAACTTTTCTCTGTTTATGGCAGAACTGCATATTGGGAGGGATTAGCTAGAGATCGCCAGTGATGCTCATTATGGCAAACCAAACTGCCTGGGATTGATGATTAAAACACACACACACACACACACATAAAAAAAAAAAAAAAAAAGAGCCCTTACACCTTTGTGCAACTCAGATATTATATTTCTGTAAGCAAACAAGTATTTGATAAAGGTGATTTGGACCTATAGTGGTTAATTGTTATTGTGATGCCATCCAGTCTTATTGTCAGGCTTATTCTAATAGTGCGGGTTGTTAAAATGACTCCTAAAATGGCACTGCTATTTATAATATAATGCCACTCAAGTACTGAACAAATCTAGGAATTCTTAAAACATCAGTTCATGTGCATTTAAAAAGAAACATATGTAGCTGCAAGAAGCAATTAGCATAATGTCTAAAAAATCTCAGATTCATTGAATGAATGGTTCATGAGACGATGACCTTTAAAGGTTTTATGTACAGAATACTGAAAAAAAGTAATGGCAAAACTTTTGGGTCCTTGAGGCAAATTGGTTCCCCATGAGGAGTGGGACTCTCATATGAAGTCTCCAGCTCAGAGTAGTTGGTCTGAAGTTTTGAATATTGCTAATTTAACAGCTAGTTGCTAGGCAACCATACGTTCCACCCCACCAAAAATTACATAAAATGCAATTAGCTGTAGACACTTCACATATACAAAGTTTAGTGAGTTGCCAGCATAAAGATAAAAAGTTATAGCTGTTCAAAATGAGGAAAAGTAATAATAAATACAGCTGCAAGAAGCAATTAGTGGAATCCAGCAAGCATATGAAACTATACTTTGGACTTTTTACTAGGTACCCATTCTCATAATGTTAAAATGTTACTCTTTACACATAATATGATATTATATAAGATATGGGGCCCTATTTTAATGATCTGAGCTCATGGTCTGAAGCGCAGGGCGCTGATGCACTTAGGGTGTGTCCGAATCCACTTTTGCTAGTTTAACGACAGAAAAAACGGTCTGCACTTGTAACGTCTGTCAGAGTGGTTGACAACTGCCCAGATGGAAAATGAAAACGAAAGGAAACTCGAGGCGATTAAACTGGTCACTCAAGCTTTTATAGGTGGGTTTCATACCGGCACACTCCTCTCAGACATGTAAAGAGTGAGGTACAAAACAAGGAAAAAGGAAACACTCCAACAAACATCACAAATAAAAGAAGGAGGATAGAAACAGTAGATAACTCTATTTAACAAAATATTTTTATTTTCTCAAAACTCTCTTCACTCAACCAAAAACTCCTCCCCCGTGCGTGCGTGCGTGCACACAACAACATACACCGTCTTAAAGGTATATTCCCACATAACAATAAAGTGGCCGTTACACACTCCAGGCACATGGTCTAAAAGGGTTGTACCTAATCTCTTAAAGGGGAAGTTAATCAGCTTTTTTCGAAGGCTTGATTGTGTTTATGGGGTGCAGTCTAACATGTGTTCATGCTTCGTTTAAAAAAACAACAACAACAAAAAAAAAATATTTTTCACAGAATTTAGCTTTATTCTACACCACTGTGTTCCTTCTCTGAAAAATGTCCGTATAGCTTCCTGGTTCTATGAAGCCCCTCCCTCGGAAATACGCAATGGGCTCAAATTGGTTAGCTGGCCCAGTGTTACATCTGAGCAGGGATAAGGAGAGATGAGAATCCAAATGCAGCTTGAACATTTATTAAAGACATAAGCAGAGAAAATCCAAGGCAAACAAGCAGGAGCACAACAACAGGAGCAAAGACCAACCAACAACAACTGAAGCACTGGGGTATATATACACAAAGGCTAATAGGCAACACCTGGGGAAAACGAATCATCTCGAAAAACTACAAAGAACTACAAAACAAGGCACAAGACAGGAAATAACAGAAGTCCTCACAAGAGAGGGAAACATAGGCTGGGATCATGACACCCCCCGTGAGTTGTAATTCGCTAAACACCTAGTGCACGTTGTCCGGAAACGTCACACCCCTTACCATTACGGTTAGTTGCATATGCTCAAGTGTACTGTAATAAACAATGGAATTGCCGTGCCGTGCCTGTAGCCAAACGAGCATGTGGGTAAACACTATAAAAGCTCTAATCAAAGAATAATTTACACTGATCACATAAACGCCAACAATCACCAACATTCAAAGTTTGCTGGTGGGATTAAAAAGAAGTTTGTTGCTCGCATCGGAACAGCTAAAGGCTGTCTACACTGGACGTGACAAAGTGCCCGTTGTAAAGCATTTGTCCATCATGTCAGTATGTCATAAATAGAACGAGGCCTCTCATATTTACCTCTCGCGTCGCGCCGTATCCAGTGTAGATAACATCACTAATTATAATGGGTTATATTGTCTTTTGTAGCATTGCACCACTTGTGTCTGGTGTAGAAAAGGGGTCAATCCAGTGTCCCTAGGAAGGCCGAACAAAGAGGACCTGCAATCGGGGTGAAAATGACAGGCCTGGCTACAACACTACTACATAACACTTCCTCTTCTCTAACGCAGCCCAACATGGCCTCACCCCCTTTGTTGCGTGTTCCCGGGGGCAGATTTTTGTAAATGTTAGGGTTAGTGATGTCACTAACCCAGAACAAATCTCGTGTAGTCCCAGCCGTTTGTTGTAGTCCTTAAAAAGCAATTTCTGTAAAAGAAAATATCTCCCTTTGAGCATCGTAACTTCGCAGATGTAGTTTATGTTTAAATGGCAATATTACACACTAACTAGTAAAAAAAAAAAAAAAAAAACATGATCAACCACCCCTTTAATGAGTCTCATGGGTTTTGGGCGTAACGTGCAATAAACCAATCAGAGTCTGATCTCCCTTTCCCTTTAAAAGCCAGTTGCACTTGCACCATGGCGGATTCTCTATTTACATGGTGGAATTTGCAAATGGAAAGACTGAACATTTCTCCAGAGAGGAATCCTTTAATTTGTAATATTTAAAAAATGTCTGTGTGCTGACATAAATGATTATATGATTGATATATGATATGATAGAGATTATGATTGATATGATATATGATATATATGATATGATATATTTATTGTCAGACAAAGTCTGAAATTTGTCTTGTTACAGTAAGTTCATTCACACTTACAAAAACCATACCACATAGACAAGACCTTAACAATCACATAGAAGGGGAAAAAAAAAATGTAATCAAAAACCCAGTATAGGTTTAATTTTTATGTAGCTTATTCAACTCTAATACAGCTTGATTTACGAAGGAATGCTTTAATCTAATTCGATAATATCTTGAGCTCTTGTGCTGCCGATTGGATGGTAAAAGTACTAATTCATTAGACAACACATGATTCAGTTCCGACTTCCGAGACAATACTATTGGCCAACCTTATACAAGGTTTTTATGAACAGATAAATCATATACTCTTTGAAGTGGCTGACCTATAATCTTAGAACATAGTTTTAACAACTTTCTTTTTAAGCTGACAGACAAACTCATGTACCATACAAAGTTGCAGGACTGCAAAACACTCAATCACAAACGTGAAAAATTGTAAAAGAATTTGTTTTCTTGCTCCAAAAGTCCTCAGCCGGCAAAGCAAAATTCTCTGCATTGATTTTTTTTTTCTTCTTTTTTTTTAGGTTAGGCTCAAGTATTTTGTAGAGTTGAGTGGAGACTCAAATGTTTACCAAGGATAAAATGTTATAAGCTCAAACTGAGGAAGACTAATAACAATATTAATGATTATAGGCCAGAGCAAAAGTTTACACTGGATTCCAAAACTATGAACTAAAATCTTTTAAATAACTAATTAAACATTATATAATGTTTGATAATGGTAATGAAATGTATTATAACTTGACAGATATCTAATATATTAGAAATGCTACAGACAAATTGCTGCACACCAAAAGTCAGTGGCAGAGTGATTTATCCTGCTATATTCAGTATTTTCATTGCGATTCAATGATGGCAGAGCTCTGTGACAAGTCCAGATGTCAAGTCCCTTGTGAACTCTTTACAGCATACCATCAGACACTCTTCAGAATCCATCCCGCTGATGTTACACAAGAGTGTCTACATCACAATGACAGGCCAGATGGAAGAGAAAAACCTGTTTGGCTAAGAGCCAACAATGCTCACCTCCCACACCGGCTGAATAGGGTGCTTGACTTCAGAATAACACTGGCATAAGTGCAGAGCATCATCCATCCATCCAAATGGCTACAAGCCCCCAAAGAGAGATAAATGCATCGGCTTCCAACAACAGTTGCTTGTTCACTAAGCATGTGGGCTGTGAACTTAATGGTTTCAGATTCTCAAGTTTGGGGTGACATTGATCAAGGCGCTTCAACACGTGCTGCACCAGATGGGCTGTTCCTGCAGTTACACAGTACATTTTGTATATAGAAAACATGTGTTATAATCAAAAATTAGATTTGTAAATTAAAATAAATAAAATAATACATATTGGCTACATTCACACTGTCAGTTTTTGGGATTGACAACCACATTCACTGACAGGTTTGAACAGGTGCGGATTAGCGCACAGGCTCGCACAGACTTTTTTTATCTTTTATTATTATTATTATTTACTTCAGCACAAAACAAAACAAAGACCCTCATTGGCCCATAAGAAACACAAAAGAAGGGAGGTGATTGGATAGATGTGACTTGAGTCACATCTGTCCAATCAGCGGCTGGTCAAATCATGTCAATAATTTTCATTTACATCACTGCTATTGCTAGACGGGCAAAATGGTTAAATGTCCGAAAGAAAGTACGATAGTGGAGCACAAAAACGGAAAATACATAGGTAAAAAAGAACAACATAACCAAAATATACAGAAAAGAAATCCTTAAATTGATTGGATACTTCAAGACTGCCGAATCTTCATCCAGGCGAGGACAACAGCAGGAGGGCTGTCAGTTAGCATTGGCTTTTTAAGGCTGGATTCACGTTATGGAGGGCGATCAGGTATTTCTTTTAATTTCATTATTAATATGTATTTACGTCGCTCAGATAGTGTGCTTAACTGGTAGCCAGGCAACAGATGTGACAAATCCTGAGTGGCAACGTCACTGCACGGTTCTAGCTAACCGGGCCGAGAACGGTTTGAAATCGTGCCGTGCCGTACCGGGCTTAAGTGGAAACACAACTGGAACCGTTCCTTACCATTCTAAGAACCGTTCGGCCCGACGGTGGAAAAGCGGCTATTGCTCACCTGCTCATTTTTTTTTATAATGGCTTTGGTGTTTAGTGTATTGCACAGTGTTTTGTGTCTCAGTAACGACATTGTGATTTTTGCCTCAGACAGTAAAACTGCAGGTGTTCTGCACTGATGCAGGTGCTGTAGCCTACTACCTGTTGGTTTTATAAAGCTAAACCAGCTTGCAGTTGAACTGTGAATGCAGGGAATTCTGTTGCTCTGCTGTTTATAGTTATTTCCTATATTTCCTTTGTAATTATTTTGTGGCTGTCGTGGCAGAGGGTAATATCTTTCCCGCCAAGTGGCGCGTTAGAGGAAATTACTCAGAGCAGCAACAATCACGTGATCTCTGTCTCGGAGGATGAAGTTCGGAGAGCACTCAAGCGTGTGGACGTCAGGAAAGCTGCTGGGCCGGATGGTATTTCAGGTCGTGTTCTGCGGTCCTGTGCTGATCAGCTCACCGGGTTGTTTACATCTATCTTTAATGAGTCCCTCGCTACATCTGTGGTCCCCACCTCCTTCAAAAATCCACCATCATCCCTGTCCCTAAGAACAGTAAACCCTCTTGCCTAAATGACTATCGTCCAGTGGCTCTCACGTCTATAGTCATGAAGGTCTTTGAGAGACTCATTAAAAACACCATTTGCGCCTTCATTCCTGACACTTTGGACCCTCTTCAGTTTGCCTATCGTCCCAATAGATCGACTGAAGATGCCATCTCTCATGTCCTCCACTCCTCCCTCACTCACATCGACAGCAAAAGTGGGAACTACGTAAGACTGCTATTTATTGACTATAGCTCAGCCTTTAACACCATAGTTCCCACCAAGCTAACCTCCAAACTCCTGGATCTCGGCCTGAATCCTTCTCTCTGCCACTGGATTGAGGACTTCCTCACTGGCAGGCCTCAGGTGGTGAGAATAGGCCAGTCCACCTCCACCTCCATCACCCTGAGTGTGGGAGCTCCACAGGGCTGTGTCCTGAGCCCCTGCTCTACTCTCTACACGCATGACTGTTTGTCCACACACAGCTCCACCTCTATCATCAAATTTGCTGATGATACTGTTGTCCTGGGCCTCATTTCCAACAACAATGAGACGGCATACTTGGACGAGGTGGAGCATCTAACATCATGGTGCCAGGACAACTGTCTCTCTCTGAATGTTGGCAAGACCAAAGAAATGATTGTGGACTTCAGGAAGAGACAGCAACGGACATACTCCCCCTCATGATCAGCGGGTCACCAGTAGAGAGAGTGAGCAGCTTCAAGTACCTGGGAGTAAACATCTCCGAGGACCTGACCTGGACTGCTCACATTCAGACACAGGTGAAAAAGCCAGGCAAAGACTGTACCACCTGCGCCAGCTGAGGAAATTCAGGGTTTCACCAGCTATCCTGAAAACTTTCTATTTAGGGGCGATAGAAAGTGTTTTAACTCAGTGCATCACAGCGTGGTATGGGAACAGCACCAGTCATGACCGCAAAGCCCTGCAAAGAGTAGTGCGCTTATCCGAGCGTATCTCAGGGTCAGCTCTCCCGTCTCTGCAGGACGTCTACACCAAACGCTGCAAAGGTAGAGCTACCAAGATCATCAAGGACTCTAATCACCCTGCAAACCCTCATTTCACGCTGCTACCATCTGGTAAGCGCTTCCCAAGCCTGATGGCCAAAACTGAGAGACTCAGGAGGAGCTTCTTCCCCAGGCCATCAGACTCCTGAACTTAACATCACGTGACTTCACGTCAGGATAAACATCGATACACTGACATTGCACTGCACTTTCTGTTCTCGTTGTTACTGTGTAACAACCTGTCATAAACCTGTTTGCACATTATACTCTTTATACATTTGTTAACCACATATTTATAAGTCTACAGTTTACTCACTGCAAAGTCTACTTCAATTATTTTATTCCACTTTATCCTTATTTGTTACCTTTTTTTTTCTCTTGACTTGATTATTTATAATTCTACAGATATAGACATATATATATATATATAGAGAGTACTTTTTTTATATCCTATTTCTATTATAATTTCTTCCTTGTGTTTTTAACTGTGAATTTGCACTGTCCATGGAGCGGACCTGTTTACATTTCACTGCCGGTTGTATATTCTGTATATAACTGTGTATGTGACAAATAAAACTCTTGAATCTTGAATCTTGAATCTTGAATCTTTCCACCATCTCTTTTAATTAAAGGGCTGCTTCTAGCACTGGGCCTTGTGCTTGTTTGTATTTGTGTTTTGTTTGTAATGTTCCATTTCTCATTTTACCTTTGTGGTGTGGTGGTATTTTTTTGTACTGTGGTGGTCCACCATTTGAAGGAATGTAGAGGAAACACTTTAGTATCTCAATGTGTGTGTGTGTGTGTGTGTGTGTGTGTGTGTGTGTGTGTGTGTGTGTGTGTGTGTGTGTGTGTGTGTGTGTGTGTGTGTGTGTGTTGTGCCTTACACAAAGAGCAGCCTAGGGGCCCGGACCACCTAAATCTACAGTACTTACAGTAGTGTCTCAAACTTACAGTAGTGTCTCGAATACTGTCTGTATGAATCGGAGTCAAGCCTGTATTCTCTTACTAGTAACCACAGCAACAGTGAACAAATTAGTATCCAAGATGGCGACGTCCATAAAACTGAAAAGTCTCATCACTTTTAATACGACAAAAGTCCAATCGAGCCGCTCATCTGTCAAATCTTCATTGATCGACAGTGGCTTTTATATCTGGGTGGAGAGCGGAGAATTTGAGTCGTGCGTAGAACACAAAACTGATGGGACCAGCTCTGGTTTAGAACAGTGACTGGATCTAACTTTTAGATGACACACAGTTTTTCTGTTTTTCGGGAATGCGGTTGTGAGTCCATTTATTTATTTGTTTAGCAAATTAGTCATGTAATAATTTGGATAATGTACTTGACTTTGTGTCCTGTGACAATGATATATCACTTACTTATTAACCATGATGCACTGGGAGACTAAACAAGTTACTCCTGTCAACAAAGAAGGTGCCTACTTGAACAATAACCATCCAAACACACAAAAACAAAATCAAATCTCAGATAAAAGGCAATAATCAAGCTTCCACTTCCTTTGTTTGCATCCTTAAGGAAAATGTTTTATTTAAATAGCTAAACAACAATAAGTCTCTCTTCAAAAAAAAAAAAAAAAAAAAAAAAAAAAAAGTATACTGGGCACAAAAGTATAATAATCAATTTCAGGACAACAAAAACATGCAAAAGGATGTTTGTTTGAAATAATGGAAAGGAGAGCTATAATTCCGAGTTATGAGCATTAAATGCAGTTTCTAGTCAGTGAAGCAACCTTGTCATCGAACACACAGATAAAAGACATTTCTTTACTTCAGTAGCTAACTGAATCTCATTTAGTGTAAACAGAGTAGTAAGCCGATACCACAGCACTCTAATTTTCCATAAATACATGGTTATGAAATTTCTCCATGTTTGTTGTCCGCTTTAGAGTTCGACATATAACCCTAAATAGCATCATAACCCATAATACTCATAGTAAAATACAACTTTTTGAAAGTCTCAGCAAATGCGAGTCTCACATTAAAATTCTCAATTTTGTTCATGTCCAATATTTTAACTAGGAAAAGTTCCGGTTAACCCATTGCTTATATTTTGAAAAAAAAAAGCATGGTCTGCCATGAATGACGCTGGTTCAGCACACTACGGAAAGCACAACGTGTCCGACCTGACGGCTGTCTCTGAACTCCTCCCCCACCTGCAACCGGCAGATCACGCCAGCCGGTGGCATGCTAGTGTAGTTCATCCAATGCTATCTCAAAACCAATTCATACATATTTGTCTAATTCGTACGAATTTGTACGACCTCACTCGTATTCATGCGTGCGATTTGTCTATACTACAGTGATGGGTAGGTTTTAGGGGCGGGGTCAGAGGTAAGTCATTTGTACGAAATCATATGTCAACTCGTCAAATACGTACGATTTAGCAAAAAACTTACAAATTCTTACAAGTGAGGTCGTACAAATTCATTTGAATTAGCCACCTCGTAAAATACGTACAAATTGTCGCAAGATCAAATTGGCTCATCTCGAACAAGCCTATTGACAAGTAGAAAACACTATCAGATTGGCTAAACAAAAAAGACGCATGGCTACTTTGTGTTTCACTGTTTATACATAGCATATTATACATTATACTATTAAGGCAATTTCACTTTTTTACAGTCTATGTTTTATACAGAGACTTTACCGTAGGGCTGTCACAGAGTTCAGCATGAAATCTTTTGCGTAGTGGGGGCGGGGCTGTTCTTGTATTGAAAATATGTAAAGCAGAGCTGTAGAACTGGGGCCCTATCATACACCCGGCGTGACGCCAGGTGCGCCGTAAGTGCTTTTTGCTAGTTTCAGCCCGGCGCAGATATAATTTTTTTATGTCCAGCGCCACATTGTTTAAATGGCAAATGCACTTACGCCCATCTGTTCGCCCATAGGCGAGCTGGTCTGAAAACAAGGTGTATTCAGGCGAAAAGTGGATTCGGACAAGTGCACCTGCACCATACGCTTCAGAACATGTGCTTAGATCGTTAAAATAGGGCCCCTGGAAAGGAAATCAGGGTTTATACGTGCACTGTACATCTTTTTTTGTTTTTTTGTTTTTTATTCATGTGCCCTTGTAATCTTTAATGGACAATATTTTTTTCTTGGTTGAGAAGCCAGAGAAGAAAAAAATATGGCGACTTCCGTTTCATGCCAACTTTAAACAATCAAAGGCTGTACAGAGATTTTTAATGTCACATTGTATTGTGTGTGCAAAGCTGCCATCTGACTAATAAATAACTGTCCAATAATTGTCCAAGTCCAGTTTATCCAAATGGATCTGATAAATTATTTATCAGTTTACAATTTCATTTTGTCAATATTTATATTTGTCAATGTTACAGTTACTTTTTCAAAGGTTGCTTATTTGAACCAGGCCTACTTCAAATTATGAGAATTGACAATTGACTCTGAACCATTGAATTTGTGGAAATTAATTCTGACCTGAGGTATAGCAGCCACTCGGATGTGCACCAATTATTCCGTCCATCCATTTTCCAAAGCACTTGGTCGCGGGGTGTTGGAGCCTATCCCAGTGTCTCGGGCTGTAGGCAAGACTCAATTATTCTTTACTCAAAATAAAAAAGCAAAGGGGTGCTCCAGTGAAACATAACACATCTATATTAAAAAGATTTTTTAGATTTGTGCAAATTGTGTCTCTGGAGGTTTCTCTCCAGGAGCTCACAGATTACATGCTCAAACAGCATGGGAGGTGGACAGGATGTGTAAAAGTTGCAATCATATTTTTGTTGAGCCTTACAGGATGTTCAGCATCAGGTGCAGCAAGAACCCACCAGGAAATGAAACTGCTACACGGCTATCTGAATTTCATCTTGAATTGAACAGCAATTGAATCAGTATTGTGAGGAGGCTGCTGAGCTGTGTGTTGCATCACTTAATTCTGCCACCCATGGAGATTTAACCACAACCAACATGCTTTCCATTAGCCAACCCACAGGAGCAAGCAGGCAGAGGAGATGGGGAGGTGGAGATGGAACAGGGGCTTTGTGAAGGACAGATTCAGGTGTGACTGACAAGCAGACAAGGAGAGGAAAAGGAGAATAAAAGCGGAAATATTGTCAGACCTCTGCAATACACATGACTCTTTCCAATGGTAAATATTGCTTTTCTACAGTTGCAAGTGCATGTGAACCTATGGATTTACTGTAAATTTCTTTATGAATGGGTAATACTCTTTGATCTGAGCTTCAGTTAAGTCACAACACAATCTTCTCACAAAAATTCACACAAATAAGGATGCATTTTCATGCCTGTGTCGAACATACTCTAAACATTTAAAATGCCTGACAGAAAAGTATGTGAACCCCTACACAACCATCTCAAGATGAATTTTGCACCATTCCTCTTTATAAAACTGCGGATTGTCCTGATGCATCACCCAACTTCTGCTGAGCTTCAGTTTGCAAACAGATGGCCTTACATTCTCCATGTAAAATCTCCTGATAACCTTAGGAATTCATTGTACCGTCAGGAAATGCAAGCTGTCCAGGCCCTGAGGGTTGAAGTTTTGATGTGTCAAGTTTCTTGCAACTGTATATATCTGCATGCAGAGTGTGAAGATTGTGACAGCTCAGATGTGCAGGTATTTTTGTATTGTTAACAATTACATAAGGAGCGTTCTTATTTAGTTTTCCTCATTTGATGGGAAAGCTTTCAGCAAGGTGAATTTGCCATATTTTCTTTTCTCAGGAGTCAAAGACAGGTGTTAATTAACACATGCTTGTGTGTGCAAGTGAATCTGTAGGTGTTTTTATGAGCTATTAAATGCATCACACCAAGCAACAATTCCTCGCAGGTACATCACCTTCACAACTGTCCCTTATCCTTTCATCTACCTCCCAGGAAGCGCCAGGTGCCACTCCCAGACAGTCCCTTAATGCCAAACCGACAGTAACAAGCAGAACGTGGCATTCATTATCAGTGCTGGCAAGACTAGGCTCCTCTGGAGAAAAGTAAACTTGCTGCTCTTTCACTGACTACTGTGTATCTTTCTTGAAACTTTTGTCTACTCTGCTGAATGTAATTTGCATCTGTACTGAAATTCATTCAGTATCATTCACAGCCCACAATGGCTGTAGCTCTCTTGTTGACCTTGTGGAAGGTTCATGCATTTGAATGCCAGGAATAGTGGACTCCCGAAGAACGGCCACAATGTAGGGGAGTGCGGGGCACAACCTAACGCGGGGTTAGTTGTAACACCCATGGTTTAAAACTTTACACACATGCCAGGATGGCGAAACTTAGTGCATTTACTAGTTATCATATCAACATTATTTAGAGAAAAAATTGTGCCAAAATTAAGAAATCTTTGGAAGATATCACTGAACATTTATTTAACCATAGCAAAAGTCAATTTCTTAAGTTTATTTTTCATCTCTGTTTTTTGTGTTTATTTAAAATTATTTTAATCTTATATCTGTTATCTAACGGTGGAGATGGTTCTTTAATGCTGATCTAACAGCAGAAGACTCAAGCCGCGGTTTAAATTCCAATTGTGCAGATGGAGTGTGTTGTAACACTGTGTTACAATGAGCCCCTATTATAACTACGCTATTATATTCTATGCTTTTATGAATTCTTTTGAGAAGCCATGAGAAAAGGGTGAATAAAGACTGAGAGTCAATGTTCTGAAATTATCCATTATTATTATGTTTTGAACTATGCTTTATAGCTGTATTTAGCGATGTGTTTGTCAAACTCAAACAAATTTTTTTATTAATTATTAAAAATGCCATTATTTTATTTAAAAAAATAATAATAATGGTATTTTATTGACAAAATATTTTAGTTTGTCTTGGATATTTTTTGATTATATCAGATAACATTTTAAGCTGTCATTTGGTGAGGTTACTCACAATGTACCCCTCACATGTTACAATGAACCCCACCTATGGGGCATGTTGTCACATTTCACTTCCATTCTTTCGGGGGTAAATCAAGAAAAAAGTATACACTGTATTAATGAAAAAAAACACACATATTTGTACTAGACGTGTGAAATTAATGTGGGGAAAAAATAAATACGCTGAACCCCAAGTGGATTTACACAAACTGAGACAAAAGTTTAGGTTGCGTCAAAAAGCGTTAGGTTGTGCCCCGCTCTCCCCTAGTTCAGTTTAATTCAGCATCATCCGAAAGCAGCTCAGTCGTCAGCCGCCTGGATTAATTTGAAAATTACAGAGTGTATCTTCATCTCTAACTAGCATGGAGAATGTGACTCAGCCCATTTTGCAATGATAATAGTATTTATCTGAGCTACTTAGACAGGGTGCTTCTCATACTGATATGGATTCCCATGGGGCCTAAGCACAACAGGAAACTTGGATTTTAATTATGAATTTTAAGCCTGCAGTTCTGGGTTTGCAGACTCAGCTTTGTCGTTTCGCACTGCAGTGTAACTTTAAATATATAAGTGTCTTCTAATCATTTAAAAGTAAGGTGTGTCAATCTTTGGATGTTAAAATATACATTATCTTATTCTTATCCCAGGTGATATCAAATCATTGCTCTGTTTGTTACAACATAGAAAGTACAAAAGAACAGCTTTTATTTGAACAGAAATCTTTTGACACTTTTGATCAGTTTAATGCATCCTTGCTTCTTTGAAATAAATGTGACTGGCCCTAAGTTTTTAATCAGTAGTGCATATTGTTATTAATTCTAAAGCTCATTTATATTATACGTTATATTTATATTAATATTATTAATTATCAAAATATAATTGCTAGCATTTAATGCATTAAGGTTTGGTAGACTTAAATGAGTAACACTTTATTTTGTTGGTGCCCTTTAGACCAAGGGTGGGGAACGTTGATTCGAATGTCCCCACCCCTGCTTTAGACATTCTGTTGACTATAAGGAACATTGCACCTACATGTCATCTAGTCATCATAGAGTATTAGTATTGGTAGACTGTCTACTGACTATCTGCTAAGACTTCATTTTAATGGTCCACCAACAGACATTCAACCTAGTATTAACTTTGCAAGTACATGTCAACTTATTTCCTAACCCCTTATTCCATTTACCCTAACCCTATACCTAGTCTACTAATACTCAGCTAACACTTGTGCAACTTTACTTATAGGCCTGGTTTCACAAACAGAGCTTAGATTAAGCCAGGATTGAATTAAGCCAGTTCAATTATTTAACCCTTAAATGCATGAATGTTTTGCCCAATCATTATTAGGCTACATATTTGGGTCTTTACAGATCCATGTCTGTATCTAACACGGATCTCTATCTGTCGCGAAAATATAAAATCTCTCCTAATATTAGAGTAACAATTTTGCAAAGCATATTTTGCATAGTTTGAGCAGATGTTTTATACTATCATCACTGTCCTCGTCAGAGCTCATTTTCCAGTGCATTCAGCATCTGGCTCATATTCGCAAACATTCTCAAAATAATTTTCAAAATCGATATTTTATTCACTGACAGCTTCTTCACCAGATCCATCATCAAGTGACAGTGGCACTAATATTTGATTGTGTTCAGTACATGCTCTGCAGTAAATCGCTGACCCATTTTAAGTTTTGCTGATAATACTTCCTATTCTTTTGTTTTCTGCCTGCGGTAACTATGAGTGAAACGTCACTTCATCATTGTGTGTCAGACATTGCCACCTTGTCTAATAAAGGTGAATTGCACTTATTCAGTCATCAAAGATTCAATTATTGTTATGCTGAAAAATATACTTGCACTGTTACACACCTCGGGTTGTTAGCAACTCTATACAATTTTTCTTGTTACATTGTTTATTATGAATGGATTGAGGAATACTAACATGGTTGATCTAACTTTGAAAAATGAATGAGGAGGAGGGTATTGAATGACGTCCTGGGTCACTAAGTAAGGGTTAAGTAATGGGTTAAGTAGCTTTAATAAATAAGCATATTTCACAGGAAATATATATTAAAAAAAAAAGAAAAGAAAACCGTTTGAATGTATTCTTAATTTGCATTGCTAGAGCTACAGTTTATTGCCACGTTTTAAAAGGGTCATGTTGTCTAAGGGTTCTTGCCACATTGTCTAAGGGTCAGAAATGCTAGATAGTGTATATGGCCAGCTGACTGTGAAACTGTGCTTGTTGATGCCTAAGAGCATCCGCATTCTTAATAAGCTTGTATGGCAAATTTACAAGCCTATACCCAGAGCTACTTTGTTTAGCTAAATGAACAAACTTTTGTTGTTTTTTTGTCCTTCAGGATAGGACTGGCTTCTTGAATGTCTTCTGATAAGTGTCTCCCACAACTCATCCTGTTACCTGACTGGCTAAGTTGAGCCTTAATGTTGTTTTTCATCAAACAAATCATCTCAATAACCAGCTTTGGCACAAGTACAAACACACACACCTCTCTTCACGTTATCTGCTTCATTGTCTTGTCAGTTACAATCAGTTTCCGCGACATGCCGTACATTTAAAGGGCCTGCTTGTCTTGATTGAAGTGACATATGGAACATGGCAGCCCATGCTTCTTTATTTTACACATTATATGGCTTTCGAAAACCTTTGTACGATGCATTATCCATGCATCTCGCCTGCCTACTACACACGCACACTGAACAGCATGCCCTTGACCGGTCAAGCTACTTGTGATTTTCACATTTCACGGTAAATTAGAGTGCATTGCACTTTTAAATGTGTGAACAACACATCCTACACAGAACATCTCTGGAAGCTTGAAGTGGGAACGCATAGATTGTTTATGTCATCCTCCAAATGCCTCATGCATAAAACAGCAATGCAGGGGATTTTGCACCAATTTTATCACACCTCTGCCCACTTTTCATTCTCATTTATTTAGTTTACTGATGTGAAGTGGAACAATAAAACTAAAAGACATAAATCTCACGCCTCTGAGGTAATTTTCATCATTGAAGTCAGCGGTCCACATTACTGTCAACAACAGCCTGGAGCGTAACACTTGCATACGATTCGCAGAGCATATGATTTACTGTGTAATATGACCAAGGCTAAACTAAACAATAAAAAGGGACCATCAGCATCAACGAAAATTATGGAATATATTACCCACCTAAAAAACATGAACAAATGTGGCTTATAATAACCAAGCCACATCGCTGTGTGTGAAATGAAAATAAGACAAGCTGACCACAGCTGGGTCTGTTTTTAATTCGCTCCTAATGAGCCAAATGTTATCGAGCACGACTGGTGCTGTCCAGCATTAGCCCTGTGCAGAAACGTCGGCCCTCTTAGAAGCCTCATTAGCTAATCAGAACCCTGTTATTTAATAAAAGTGCTATAGTTTCATCTGGCAGTACTAATCAGCATTATTGTCAAAAGCCCCTTGACCTCAACAAGAACAAGTTTGCACAGAATCCGCAAGCCTGGCTAATGTGAAAAATGAAAGCATCATGAAGTATTGAGACAAAGAGGCTTATTTAAAGGACAATGAGTGACCGATTGAATCTTCAGAGGGTCATCGGGATTGTCAGAGCCCAGGTGTAAAGGGAAAATGGGCTCTTTCTGTGAGAGCTCCTGTGCTCTCATTATTTTTCAAAGTAGGGCAGCCGTCACAGCTGCAGCGAGAATCAGAAGTGAAATTTCCATTGGAAATGGGAGGCTTAGCACTCTGCCATGACGACGGACGGAATGTTGCAGGTGGACGAGTGAGACAGCATGAAGTAGCCTGTAAGCATCCTGAAGAGAAACACTGCATTCTGGGAGGAGATGCAGGGCAAACAGCATCAATCTGGGTGAGTTGAGTGCCATATTGCATAGGTGTTTTTGAGGATTTTGAGATTTGATCAGGATGTGTGTGTCGGTAGTGTGTGTACACAACCACCATATAATGGTAAAAATCCAACCACTCCTTTTTTAACCCTCATAAATCATAAGTAGTGTCTCAGAATAAGCTGTTTGCATTTTCTATGCAATGTGACGTCACATTACACAGGCTCTGCCCACAACTGCTGATGGACACACCCTGGGTGAGCTGTCCGCCATGTTTATCTCTTCGCCAGAGCATTTAACAGCAGCAGCACATAAGAAATGTGTTAAAATTATTAAAGCTACTAAAGTTATTCAGTCAAGAGCAGTGAGTGAATTTTTTTTCTTTTGTTGTTTGATTCATATTAACCTTTTTTGAGCGATACGGTCCCACATATGGGGCTTGGAATGTTCAGTCACGTCACATAACTGACAGATTCAAACTGTGTTTTTGCCTTTGGCTGGCGCTGAGCCAGAGACAGAAGCGCACAGCCCATGTCATATATCACAACTATGCAGTGTTTTCAACCACATGTTTATTTTAGGTTTCAAACATTTAAATACACATAAGTACTAGTAAAACAATACATTTAAAGTTTGTAAAATACAGACTAGTTATGTTTCCAGTGCAAGATTGCAATATCGCATAAAACATTTGCGAATAAAGCACCGTTTCCATCCAGTGAGTCGAAGAGAACATAATTGTCACTTCCTGATAAATGACAAAAATCACTAAGAAACACAGTTATGCTGTTAGTGAGAGCAAATTAACATAAACATAGGCATTCTGTAGAATTATTCAAATCACAAAAATGTTCTTAGTTGTATTTAAGTGGATAGTTGTTTCAAAACACGTGTTACAACCTACCACTGCCAGTGTCACTCATTGTTTAGCTAGCTGTATTAGCATGGTGCTTTGAAATTAGCAGGAGGTTGATACACCATTCTTTACTAGAGAAACTACACTTTGACCTGATGTAACTCATAAGACATTATCTATAACAGTAGAAGTACTAAACTAAATATTATCTTACCTCAGAATTCGATGTTCTGTTGTAGCTTCAGGAGAGATAGCAACAGACTGGAAAACCTCCATGTGGGATCGTAAAAGAAGCCAGAGGAAACTGAAACTGTCATATGACTCCTATCTATAGGTACATTTTTTGAGTTTTGCAGAAAGTGTTAGTAAAGGCGTGTTTTTCCAATTAGCCTTTTTTTTTTTTTTTTTTTTTTTTTTTTTTTGAAAATGCTATACATTTAATCTCTCTAGTATCCTTTCTTCATTTTAGTGTGCAGCATAGAGTTCAAGTTTTATGCCATTTGGCAGAGGTCTTTGGGGAAATGAAGGGTTTTTTTTACCCTATGTAATCATGCTAATGGTTTCCAAGTCCACAGTGGAGTCAGTGAGAACTCTGGCATGGTTTCATGCTTTTAGACACGGCAGGCTGACGAGCACTGCCTAGATTAACATTTCATTTTCAAGGTGCCAATCAACTCAGGTAAATAGACCCACTCGCTGTTCAAACCTAAGGCAGATTTATCTCGCAGTGGTGTGATCCATGGGGAGGATACTAGGGTAGCCGTTAAACAGTCAAGATGGAGTCAACCTTTGACTGCCTCCCACTGCTATGTGCAGACCCCATCACCGTTCCCATCTCAGAACCCAGTGCTGCATTCTTGACAACTGAATTGGATTCTTCCCAGAAACCAGAAGGAAAATAGGATTGATTCCAATAAAAAGAAAGGTGATGGATAAAAGGCAGCAGCAAGGGAATATGAAAAAAAATATAATCATTTTTAACTTTAGAAGTGACTGAAAAGATCCTACTGTGGATAGGTCAAGGTTCACCTGGTTAACAGCAGCAACCCCTGCCGTTACACGCTGGAATTACACCATTATGCATTTATGTATTTGGAAAATAATTTTATCGAAAGTGACATACACTGCCCAGTCAAAAAAAGTAGCTGTTTGGATTTAAATAGGCGAATGCTTAAGAGTCTTGGATCATTATTGCAGTGATTATTATGTTTCTGGCATGTTATATTTTCTTAAAACATTAAAATCACAACTGTAAATGCTTCAAACAAATCACAACTTTAACCCCTTAACTGAGAATAGACGTGAAAATGCACTATCCAAACTTGGTTGTAATTCAAGAATTCACCAATTACATATTGTATATCACCAATTACAAGCCACCATCCCCCCGACCTGCTGAGAATCAACATCTGGCTGATAAACTGAATGCATTTTACTGCAAGTTTGAGAAACCCAATCTCACACCTCACACCCGTTCTGATCTGCACTTCACACGTCCCCCAACACCTCCTGCACCCCCTTTCCTCCCCCCCCGCCATCCAACCTGAGTTTAAGGTCTGTGTGGAGCAGGTAACCAAAATCTTCAAAAGACAGAAGATAAGGAAAGCTTCAGGCCCAGACGGCATCTCATCTGCTTGTTTGAAAGCCTGCGCTGACCAACTGGCCCCAGTCTTCACGCAGATCTTCAATAGACCATTGGAGCAGTGTGAAGTTCCCCGTTGCTTCAAAAGCTCCACCATCATTCCTGTCCCCAAAAAACCCAAAATCACTGGACTTAATGACTACAGATCTGTCGCTCTCACATCTGTGGTCATGAAGTCATTTGAAAGACTGGTTCTGGCCCACCTGAAGGACATCACTGGACCCTTGCTGGATCCTCTTCAATTTGCCTACAGAGCAAACAGGTCTGTGGATGATGCAGTCAACATGGGACTGCATTATATCCTGCAACATCTCGACAGACCTGGGACTTATGCAAGGATCTTATTTGTGGACTTCAGTTCGGCCTTCAATACCATCATGCCTGATCTTCTCACAGCTAAACTGACCCAGCTCTCCATGCCATCCTCAATCTGTCAGTGGATCACCAGCTTCCTGACAGACCGGCAGCAGCGAGTGAGACTGGGGAAACTCACATCCAGGACTCTCACTACCAGCACTGGCGCCCCAGGGGTGTGTTCTCTCTCCCCACTGCTCTTCTCCTGTACACCAATGACTGCACTTCTAAAGACCCTTCTGTGAAGCTCCTGAAATTTGCAGACGACACCACCGTCATCGGCCTCATCCAAAACGGTGATGAGTCTGCTTACAGACTGGAGGTTGAACGGCTGGCTGTCTGGTGCAGTTATAACAACCTTGAGCTCAACACACTCAAAACGGTGGAGATGATAGTGGACTTCAGGAGGAACAGCCCTGCTCTGCCCCCACTCACCATCATGAACAGCACAGTGGCAGCAGTGGAGTCATTCAGGTTCCTGGGCACCACCATCTCTCAGGACCTGAAGTGGGACAATCACATTGACTCCATTGTAAAAAAGGCCCAGCAGAGACTGTACTTCCTTCGTCAACTGAGGAAGTTCAACCTCCCACAGGAGCTGCTGATCCAGTTCTACTCGGCTGTCATTGAGTCTGTTTTGTGCACATCCATCACTGTCTGGTTTGGTTCAGCTACCAAATCTGACATCAGGAGACTACATCGTACAATCCGGACTGCAGAGAGGATTATTGGTGCCCCCCTGCCAGCCCTCCAGGACCTGTACTCTTCCAGAGTGAGGAAGAGGGCAGGTAAAATCATCACAGACCAGTAGACACCCTGGACATTTCCTGTTTGAACTGTTACCGTCAGGACGGCGACTCCGATCACTGGCCACTAGAACATCTAGGCACAGGAACAGTTTCTTCCCACAGGCCATTTCCCTCTTGAACAGTTGAATACCCCCCGCCCCCCCCCAGCAGCCTTTAAGTGCAATACTTTGACTGTTTAGTGCAATATATTCTACACTAGAGCAATATATTCTTAAATGTAACTGTGACCTATATATATACATACTTTTATTTTATACTATTTTTCATATTTGTATATTTTTGTTCATGTTGTGTTGTATTGTATATGTGCACTGGAAGCTTCAGCACCAAGACAAATTCCTTGTGTGTGCAAGCACACTTGGCAATAAAGCTCTTTCTGATTCTGATTCTGAATGCTTTGGAATATAGACCTGAAGTGAAAGCATTTAAAAAAAAAAAAAAAGAAAGTATGAAAAAGTTATGGAAGTTTAAATTTACTATAAATCAAATGTACGGTACTAAACATTTTATATAAAATATATATTTTATAAAATATTTTTTTCTCTAAAAATTACTATAAAAGCATCATAGCCATATATCTAAACAAGTTGAGTTCCAAATTTGAAGCTGATATCACAAAAATTTACATTTTGTTTAGGCGCTGTGCCAAAAATAGCCACCGGGTGTGACCCACATTCCATTGAATTGTTTTTTTATGCATTCTCACAAACAAATGAATACATTTGTCCAAATATCACTTCAGTCTTGAGATGCAGACCTTACCGACGATGTGTTTTGTCAAGATTAGAAAAGATTTTGATTATAAAGAGGTTAAAATAAATGTTGTAATATGAAACCTGACACCGCCCACTAGTGGAGGAGCCTCTAAAATAATTTAAAGCATCGTTTCCATGGTAACGCAATGTCAAATTTCAGTTGAATTTTGAATCTGTAAGCTTTCGAATGATACCTAATATATGAATGCTTACTAATATGTGATACGAAAAAAGGCAATAAAAAAAGAGTGCCCGTAAGCATGCCGGTGACAATTAAGGGGTTAAACACTTCAAACAAAGCATAATTTTAAACGCTTCAATTCAATTTCAGACAGATATCCCTGAGAATGACAAAAGGAGTCATCAGGGGAAATGCCTGCACCATCACGTTTTCTCTCGTTCTTAGGTGTACAGTTGATGTCTACTGTTCATCAACTGTACATCTAAGAACGAGAGCAAACGTGATGGTACAGGCAATTTTCCCAATGACTTCTGTAAAAAGCTGATTGTTTGTTTGATTCCTAGCTTCACTCCTCAGAAAAATCCAATGGTTTAAATCTCCTTTTGTCATTCTCAGGGACATCTAACTGAAATTGAATTGAAGTGTTTAAAGTTGTGATTTGAATGTATATAGAAGGATCAGACATTGAGCACACTCTTGTCTATTCAAGTTAGTTGGAAACATTTGATGAAAATCCTGTCCTCATCCTGTGGATTGTGCTCAGTAACGCAGTGGAAAGACAGGATTGTCAGAAACATGACAGGAGTGTGAGTGGATTTGGAAAGTGAAACATTCACAAAGCCTGTCTGTGTGTGTGTGTGTGTGTGTGTGTGTGTGTGTGTGTGTGTGTGTGTGTGTGTGTGTGTGTGTGTGTGTGTGTGTGTGTGTGTGTGTGTAATTAACTTGAATATTTAGCATATGATACAAAACTACAACAAGTACAGCATGGTCTCATGTGTCTTGCGTGCTGATCTCAGAACAAACATGAAAAATGCAAATGCAATTAACTGGATCAAGCTGCATTTAGAACAATATCTGGAGGGCATCAACTGTGCTTTTTCATGCGAAACCTCAGGGCAACTGTCCAACCTATTAATAAAATCATTATATAATAATAATAATAATAATAATAATTGCATAAACCTGTTAATAATAAAGAAAAACTAGCTTGATTATTTCACATGCTACTAAATAAACAATGGAAAAGTTGTTTTCCAAACACTCTTGAAGTAATTAGCATAAATGAAAATAAAATCCACTGCTATACCAACTTTCCGTTGCCACAGGCAGTTGTGTTGGTGTATTGCTTCTGTTGTGCGTTCATATTTGTAAACAGTTCTAAACCCAACATGGAACATATGCTCACCTAAAGGATTATTAGGAACACCTGTTCAATTTCTCATTAATGCAATTATCTAATCAACCAATCACATGGCAGTTGCTTCAATGCATTTAGGGGTGTGGTCCTGGTCAAGACAATCTCCTGAACTCCAAACTGAATGTCAGAATGGGAAAGAAATGTGATTTAAGCAATTTTGAGCGTGGCATGGTTGTTGGTGCCAGACGGGCCGGTCTGAGTATTTCACAATCTGCTCAGTTACTGGGATTTTCAATGGTATGAAAAGGGAAAAACATCCAGTATGCGGCAGTCCTGTGGGCGAAAATGCCTTGTTGATGCTAGAGGTCAGAGGAGAATGGGCCGACTGATTCAAGCTGATAGAAGAGGAACTTTGACTGAAATAACCACTCGTTACAACCAAGGTGTGCAGCAAAGCATTTGTGAAGCCACAACACGCACAACCTTGAGGCAGATGGGCTACAACAGCAGAAGACCCCACCGGGTACCACTCATCTCCACTACAAATAGGAAAAAGAGGCTACAATTTGCACAAGCTCACCAAAATTGGACAGTTGAAGACTGGAAAAATGTTGCCTGGTCTGATGAGTCTCGATTTCTGTTGAGACATTCAGATGGTAGAGTCAGAATTTGGTGTAAACAGAATGAGAACATGGATCCATCATGCCTTGTTACCACTGTGCAGGCTGGTGGTGGTGGTGTAATGGTGTGGGGGATGTTTTCTTGGGGATGCACACTTTAGGCCCCTTAGTGCCAATTGGGCATTGTTTAAATGCCACGGCCTACCTGAGCATTGTTTCTGACCATGTCCATCCCTTTATGACCACCATGTACCCATTCTCTGATGGCTACTTCCAGCAGGATAATGCACCATGTCACAAAGCTTACATCACAGACATAAATTCCATTTTGGGACAGAAAGGTTACATAGAACAAACAAATCGATTGGCAAAATCGGCTTTAAGAGAACCAATCAGCTGCTTGGAAGAGTTTCATGACTATGTATATATACCACAAAAATATAGTGCTTTTAGTTATTTTGGGGCTTCACAGCCCTTGGTCACCATCTCCTTTTGCATTCCACTGCAGAAAGATGACATAAGAGTCAATAAATTATAACAAATTTTGAGTTGTGAGTGAACTATCCCTTTAATAGTGACATTTGTAAAGGAACAGTCCTCTTAAGTGCATCAGTGCATTCTCATCACTGAGCAGTTCAACAGATTTTCTGTGGAATTACATTGGGATTTGAGGGCCCAGAGCGGCTTCATCATGATAAGTCAGGGAATCGTTTTTACTACTAAAGAGTCACTTGAATGCAAGCCATCCCAAATGACATATTATTAAAGTGTCTGCCTCTCTCTCATCTCTTCCTTTATATCACATTCTCTCTCTCCCTCTTAAAATGCATGCTTTGAATACTCATTTGCACTCACAACAACAATGCATCAATCACTGGCAGTCATAATTAAAAACATAATCATAATCTTCTGGATGGGTTCCTGAGTAGTGTTCATATCAAACCCAAACATTTCAATATTAAGGGTAGAATATATTGAAAAATAGATTTATTTTAACAAAAAATCTGTTTGATTGATAATTAACCATTTAATTCCCACTAGAAAATTCTACTAATGCTTGAAATGCACTTGGATATTCACTTACATTTGATAGAAGCACGCAAACTGTAGCGCAGAAAATCGATTACTGGGAATCAACAGTGAAAAGGATAGCAGCTCAAAGCTGTCTAAAATGCTGAAGAGTCGAGCTGAGAAGTAAATGGAGTAGTAGGCCAAAACATTGACAAAAATGGAACTGGAAAAGAAAGGAACAGAGGAAAGAGGAGTGAAGATTTCTGGCGGTTTTCCAGGGCCATCTTTAGTGTGTCAACAAGATCAGGCTTTGGAAATATTCATAGATGATATCATGGGAAGGGGCAGAGGTGTTATTGATTTTTCTTATCATGGCAGTTTATGAAATTTGATGTTTGCACCTTCACTAAACAACAACGAGGCACTAATCCCATCTGACAAAAGCAACTGACATTTAAAAAAAGCAGCAATGAAAAGCTTTGCATGTGTACTTTTAGCTTTAATAACCCCTAACCAAATATCAAAAAGCCATATGTCATTGCTATAATTGAATTTGGAATTTACTTAACTCTGCATTGTTGTTTATGAAGTGAATGACAGTCATGTTGATGAAGCAAATGGGACTGACCTCTAATTAGTGTGTCACAAGATTAAAATGTAGGCTGTTTGAAACTATGATGCCAATTAAGTGATTATTGCATGTTTGTATTGTACCATAATCACAGTATGAATATTATGATACAGACAAAAATGCTTCAGTGGAAGCAAGAACATCTGACCATCTACAAAGGAGTTTGCGTTATCCTTGAAATTCAATTACCTCGAAATAGAGCAGAATCTGAAATATCTCCTGTCATAATGTTTCTTTGTTGTCATTTTTTAAAATCCTTAAACTTTCTTTTTTTTTCCCCAGGCTCATTTGAATTTGAATACCAGATTTTCAATGTGGTCTCAGATGTTTAGTTCCCACTATGGAAGATTCCTGATTCCTTTTTTTTTTTTTTTTTTTTTTTTTTTACTTGAAAGTGCTTGCACTTCAATACATTTCTCTAATAAAGAATAAAAGCTTTTTGTAGGGTCAGAAATAATCATGCCAGTGCGTATGGAGCCTGGTCCAAGTACTGTATGTCCATGTGCACTAAATTATTATGTCAGGAATTCATCATAATAATTCCTTTCAGGAAGACAGGGTTTTATGTCTGCAATATTGAATGCATTGGAAGTCCTGTGTGCACTGTAAAGTTTATGGCTGCTGTGAGTGCTGGATTATGACCAGACATATTGAAAAAATATGGTTTTCCTTCAGATGACTATGCACTTACACACAGTATAAATATAACATTTTCAGGCAAGACGCATTTAAAAAAAAAAAAAAAATTGTGCAAAACACACAAAAGCACAATAATGACAACAGAAGGTTGTCTGTATTTGAGAAATATGTTATGTGCCTGCATTTCATTTCATTGCTTATTTTGCAGAACTCTGCTGGCCTTGAGGGCTTTGGCAGGCGTTTGAGAAAATGTTTTTTTTTTATTTGCTGAATCATATATAAAAACATTCAAACGGATCAGACACTCCCTCAGCATACACATTTCAATAGTGACTAAAGGCTGACAGACCAGTTAAACTGAGTAATTTACAGAGTCCATCATAGTCTCACTGAAACCATCTCAAAATTATGAGGGCATAAACGTATATTTAAGTTTGGGTTCAGGAACATTTATGTAAGATTGCCATCTAGTGTTCATAACAGGCATAGACAGCAGAATCTAAAACGGACAAGACATACTTGGAAAATGGATGCAAGTAAAGCTTATCAATTAAGTCTCATTTGCGTTTTAGTGTTTAACCCCCCTAAATATAGAAAAGCAAAGATGTATCATTCATAAGAGACAACTAAGCCACTGTGGATTAAGGTACCTTCTATTCAAACAGGCAATGAAGTGTTAGATCTATGGGATTATCCCATCATTTCATTAGGATTATAGACCAGTATGATGAGTAAAAAAAAAAAAAAAAAAAAAAAAAAAAACTGAATAAAGAAACGCATATAATTAAATTGAGGTTTCTTTCCCCTCTGAGGCTCAGTTCTGTCTTTTCTATTATCTTCCCGCTATGTTTGAATCTCTAATGTGAAACTATCTATGAGGAGCACTCTTGTAAATTATAATTTTCTTTATTAATTGACTTAACAGATTGACTATGAAATGGGGTCACATAACACTTGGGGTCTATTTCATTTTGCAAAAAAACACTCAGTTATCAGCGTAGTGTCCCTTATGTACCAAGAAGATGATTGTCAAAGTCTAACTCAGTGTAGGAAACGCAAACTCGTATGTAACATTCTTTCAAGCGTGCTTTAGATGACAGACAGACAGACAGACAGATAGATAGATAGATAGATAGATAGATAGATAGATAGATAGATAGATAGATAGATAGATAGATAGATAGATAGATAGATAGATAGATAGATAGATAGATAGATAGATAGATAGATAGATAGATAGATAGATAGAGCGGGTCACTCTCAGGAGCTCAGTGAATTCAAGTGTACTTTAATACTTGCCTGACTGAATTGTGCCAAGTGTAAAGTTTGGTGGAGGGGGGATTATGGTGTGGGGTTGTTTTTCAGGGGTTGAGCTTGGACCCTTAATTCCAGTGAAAGGAACTCTTAATGCTTCAACATACCAAGACATTTTGGACAATATCATGCTCCCAACTTTGTGGGAACAGTTTGGGGATGGCCCCTTCCTGATCCAACATGACTGCGCACCAGTGCACAAAGCAAGAGACTACATCAGTCCAACATCAGTGCCTGACCTCACAAATGCGCTTCTAGAAGAATGCTGGTGGGCACTGCGATAGCCAAGAAACAACATCTATCTATCCAACAATCCATCATTATAATCCTATTAATTTTACTTCCCCGCCAAAGGATGTGATTAAACTGCTTCAGGAAGAGTATTGTGAATACTGTGAATCTTATTGGTAATGACTAATTATTAATGTTCCAAGCCAAAGGATAATGTGTCGTTTAATGCAGCATGTTTAATGAAAATATATGTTTGCGTTAATGAAGCGAGTTCAGGCTGTGACCTGTGTTAATGGCTTGGATCAGTGAGTATGCCAGCTTCTATCCATCAGGGCCATGTTTCAGGTGTGTATAAAGTGCTGCGGATGTATGAGTTGCACCACCTTTTTAGGAAATACCACCACAAGAATGTAGAATGAGCAAATTTCCTCTTTCTAATGGAAATGTCTCAGCTGATTACCATTTTAAAAGGTCTGTTTGAAACATTTATGTCTGTACCCTTTAATCGCAAGCACATTTTCCTCCAAACTTCCCAATCTAATTAGCATGGTGACTGTGCCATAGTCACATAACTGCAAATAAATTTAAATAATTTGGCTTTAGATTATATGACTCAAGATGTTCTTCAGTGAAACCCTGGTGGGCTTAATGGGTGATGCTGATTTAATAGTCTCTTAGTAAAGTAAATGTTTTTTTTTAGCAGTCTAATGCTTATTAGCCTTTCTTTTAGCTTGCGTGTTTTGGCTCATAAACATGCACTGAAATATAATTCATATTGTCCTAAGAAACTCCCATCTGCGAAGCATTCAAAACCATTTTAAATAAATAAATACATATGATGGATCTTTAAACCCTTTAAAAATGTATTAAAAGGGAATTCATTAATTGAATATTGAAATAACACAATTTGAGTGAAAGGTCATGACTGGTTCTTAAAATACGAGAAGCACAAGAACATTTTTCAAAAATTGTTACATTTATAAAAGTAGCTTTATTATAATTAAAAACGTGCTTTTATTGTATTTGTTCATGTTCCAGCTTGAGCATAACAAGCAATGGCAAACAAATTATATAAAATGTATATTAAATAGTCTGCTAGATAACTCTCAAGTTGGCTTATAAAACTCAACCTAGTGTTATTTTAGTTTTTACTTTAGTTGTATTATAGTTATTAATAAAAATGATAAAAATTTAATTTTTAAAAATGATAAAATTATAAATTAACATGAAAACCAAAAATATACAAAAATTAAAATATTAGATTCAAGAGATTCAAGAGTTTTATTTGTGTATGTGACAAATAAAACTCTTGAATCTCTTGAATCTAATATTTTTAATTTTTGTATATTTTTGGTTTTCATGTTAATTTATAATTTTTATCATTTTTATAGGCTACCTAATTCCATTAGGCTATGTGCTTTTGTATTACTTTTTAATTTATTTTTATTTCCATGTTAGTTTTTAGTTTGTATTTATTTCCAGTTAATTTTAGTGCTTCAACTTCAGCTTAATCATTTATAATAAATAGCCTACTGCAATATTTCGCAGAAAAGTAGAATTGTCAGTACTGACTTTAAGTTATTAGTCTTCCTTCCTAGTATTGTAACATATCCAGTAAGCTGACCTCCAACAGTAGGCATTTCTGCACGCCTGCAGCGTGGCGCCCCAGAGCATGAGCTCTTCCCACCTCGCCGCTTCCTTTATACGCATGCGCGTTGTCGGTCATTGTGTTCGCAAAGATGGCGTTGAGTAAAACATTTGGACAAAAACCAATAAAATTTCAACTCGAGCAAGAGGGGGATTTTTACATGATAGGTTCTGAGGTACGTTTTCTATCACACATAGAATTGTGCGTATGTTTACACCTGATATGCAGTAATGTAGCCATCGTATTAGCACTATAACATCTTCTTTGACTTGTCTTTGTTGGTTGTTGCCAGTTAAAGATGCTGATATCTGCATATCGACGTTATGAATGAATGATTAAATGGTCAACAGAGCTTGCAATTATTCCCGTTCCTTTGTCAAGTGAAGCACTTGCCTATCCGACCTATAAAAGTCAGATTTGAAGTGCGATATTTACATTCGGGCCAGACAAGTTGGCATATAACGTCAAATTATAGCCGGTTTACATGTCAATAACATGTTAAAGGGATAGTTCACACAGAAAGTAATTATGTGCTTATCACATTATCACCCCGTTGTTTCAAACCTTTTTTTTTTTTTTTTTTTTTTTCATTGGAACACGAAAGGAGATAAGAACAATGTTAGGAACTGACAGCCTCAGTCTCCATCTACTTTCATTGTTATCTATTTTCACAATGGACGTGAATGGTGACCGAGAGTTTGGAACAACATGAGAGTGAATAAATGATTTAAAAACTTAAACACTGTCACACCATTCACACATGCGTTGAATTCGCAAACTCATACTATTAGTATACTACTCTTAACTATGTTTAGCATATCTTTAAGGCAACGATAGTAGAGGTGCCTAATACAAATGCATTTCTTTTGAAAAGGGTAAAAACTGGATACATCACCATATTTGCCCAGTTGATCAATCTTAAGACATTTTTTGTTGTTGTTGAATTACAAGTTTTGCAAAAGAGGCATTATCGAATTAAATAAAGTAATTTTCATACATTTCCAGAACAGAAATCTGAACATTGGATAAAGGCAGGTTCAAAATTCATGTTTTATTTTGCTGATATCATTTAAAGGTTTATACAGAGGGGATTTTGGATATCTCTTTTTGATACTTTGATTAAGAGTAAATGCTGTCAACAGCCAGAAAACACTATCTTCTTTAGGAATAAAATTTTTGATAAACCAGGATAATATATGAACTAACCTACTATAATATCGGTTTGTGTGTAAGTGCTACTGAAGTGGCGATTTCTGGCTTAGTGCAGGAGAAAAAAACTAATTTTAAGAATACAGCCTTTAAAGATATGTATTGTATTTGTAACTGAAATCTACAGATGCAAAGTCAAAATAAACCCTTAAATGTGTATTTTGGATGTCTTCTTTCCACTAGTCTGAAAGAAAGTCATGTTATTGGAGTAAAATTGACCAGTGCATGGAGAAGAAAAAAAAAACACATTTAGTATTAACTTTGTCTTTGATTTTTAGGTTGGCAACTACCTGCGTATGTTCAGAGGCTCACTGTATAAGCGGTACCCGTCACTATGGAGACGCCTTGCATCCGTGGAGGAGCGGAAGAAGATTGTAGCATCATCACATGGTAAGTGATTCCTTTCCCTTTGAATGATCTTTTCAGGGTCCAGAAAGCACCTGTGTAAGCAGCACCTACCTCATGGTCTCTTAGTCCTTCTTCTGAACAGCTGTTTGTGCAGTGTTCTTTTTGTGTTAGATCATTGTTACACCACTTTAGCCACCAGTGTGACCCTGCTGAAGGCATCTGAATGTGAGGAGATCTTCGAGGGGAATGATGAGAAGTACAAGGCAGTGTCCATCAGCACAGAGCCTCCGGCGTATCTCAGGTGAGGAGCCTGATTGTCCTTGGTTATGTGATGTACAGGTCTAAATAGAAAACAAGTAATACAAATATAATAAATACGGCATCATGTACTGGGGTTGTTTTTATTAATGCACATAAACACTTCCAGGCAGTTTTGTGAATATTTTTATTTTAGAGCACATTTTATCTATGCATTCAATATAAATTATTTATATATATATATATATAATTACATAGACAGTACTGTGCAACATTTTTGGGCATGTCAATATTTTCACCCAAAAAATTGTTATTTATATCTTTTGCTGTAGTGTATCAGTAGGAAATATGAGTTTACATTTTCAAACATTCCTTTTGCCATTATTGTAATAATCCAGTGAGATTTTTGTATGCACAAGGAGTCTGACAACAGCCGTGGATCTGATCTGATCTCACCATCATCGATTCTGTCAGTAATTGCAAGACCAAATCCAGAAGAACTGCAGCAACGTGCAAAGCTACAGTACTCTGAAAAGTTTTAGGCACTTGTGTAAAAATGCTGTAAAGTGAGAATGCTTTTAAAAAAATAATGTCATAAATAGATTTTATTGATCAATTAACTTCTATTAACTAAATCAAATCAATATTTGGTGTGGCTGCCCTTTGTGTTTAAAACCGCTTTGTCCTAGGTACACTTGCACATAATTTTTCAGGTAGCTTTGCAGGCAAGTTTCTTTAAGTGTCTTGGACACGTTGCCACAGTTCTTCTAGATTTAGTCTGTCTCAGTTTTTTTCAATTTCTTGATGTAACAGATAATTGATAATTGTGAGATCAGATCTCCATGTGGATCATACCAGCTGTTCGCAGACTCTTTATACAAACTTATATGTATAAAGTGTCAGACTCATATATATATATATATATATATATATATATATATATATATATATATGTATGTATGTATGTATGCATACCTACCGATCAGGCTTAACATTATGACCACTGACAGGTGAAGTGAACATTTCTTCATCACGGCACTTATTAGTGGGTGGGATATATTAGGCAGTGGTCAGTATCTATCAAAAGTTGTCCAAGGAAGGAACAGTGGTGAACTGGCGACAGGATCATGGGCGACCAAGGCTCATTGATGCACGTGGGAAGCAAAGGCTGCCCCGTAAGTTCTGATCAAACAGACAAGCTACTGTAGCTCAAATTGCTCAGTAAAAAAAGTTAATGCTGGTTCTGATACACAGTGTCAATACACAGTGCATCGCAGTTTAGCCTGTCCACCAACAAGCACCAATAGTGGGCATATGAGCATCAGAACTGGACCACGGAGCAATGGAAGAAGGTGGCCTGGTCTGATGAATCATGTTTTCTATTGCATCACATGGATGGCCAGGTGTGTTGCTTACCTAGGGAACACATTGCACCAGGATGCACTATGGGAAGAAGGCAAGCCGGCGGAGGCAGTGTGATGCTTTGGCCAATGTTCTGCTGGGAAACTTTGGGTCCTGCCATCCATGTGGCTGTTACTTTGACGTACCACCTACCTAAGCATTGTTGCAGACCATGTACACTCTTTCATGGAAACAGTATTCCCTGGTTGCTGTGGCCTCTTTCAGCAGGATAATGCGCCCTGTCACAAAGCAAAATTGGTTCAGGAATGGTTTGAGGAGCACAATCAGTTTGAGGTGTTGACTTGGCCTCCAAATTCCTCAGATCTCAATCCAATCGAGCATCTGTGGGATGTGCTGAACAAACAAGTCCAATCCATGGAGGCCCCACCTTGCAACTTACAGGACTTAAAGGATCTATTGCTAACATCTTGGTGCCAGATACCACAGCACGCCTTCAGGGGTGTCGTGCAGTCAATCTCTCGACGGGTCAGGGCTGTTTTGGCAGCAAAAGCGGAACCAACACAATATTAGGAGGGAGGTCAAATCGGTGTATATATGTGTGTATACACAAGAAAAAAATCCCCTCAGAAACTGTGTTCTAAAAACTGTTTATATATAATTATCATGTATAAATAATGTATATAGAATACATAGATAAAATCTGCTCTAAAATACTTTGTGCTAAAAAAATCCAAAATACTAATGTGCCTAAGACTTGTATAGCTATTTGTGTACTATGTAGCCTAAAATAAATTTTTCTTTTGGAGTTTGTTGTTGTAACTGTATCTGTAATTTAGGGAGCAGAAGGCGAAGAGGAACAGTCAATGGGTGCCTACCCTACCCAACAGCTCCCACCACCTGGACGCAGTGCCATGTTCCACCACTATCAACAGAAACCGAATGGGACGTGACAAGAAAAGGACATTTCCACTATGGTAAGATGAGTAATGAGAGTTCGGCTAGTTCACCCTGTGTTTATACTACCATTCATAAGTTTGGGGTCTGTAAGATGTTTTTAAAAGATGTCTCTTATGCTCACCAATGCTGCAATTATTTGATAAAAAAATACAGTAAAAAAACGGTCATTCTGCAAATTATTATTATTACTACTTTAAAGAACTGTTTTCTATTTGAATATATTTTAAAAGTGTTCATGTGATGTCAAAGCTGATTTTTTTGCAGCCATTACTCCAGTCTTCATTGTCACATGACCCTTCAGAAATCATTCTAAAATGCTGATTTTGTGCACATGTCATCTTATTAATGTTGAAAACAGTTGTGCAGCTTCATATAATTATTTATTTTTAAGATAAGATTATAAAGTCTTACTGACCACAAACTTTTGTCTGGTAATGAATATGCCAGCGCACTTCTAAATGCTGACAATTTTCTTCAGGGAAAACTAAGCAAAATTGATGCTGTCTGCCTCCATTTGAAATATTTCAGTAGGATGCTGTCAACACAGGAAAGAAAATGAGCTCATCTAGCCATTTCATGGGTCTTTAAACATTTCTTAGGTTAGACCTGTCAACAATCATCAGCATGTTACTCAATCTAAATGTAATTAAGAAATATAAAACTCTGAATAATTATTTAAGCAACTGTTGATTGTAACATGATGTTATCAGGGCAAAATCAAACCAGAGGATGTTTATGAAGGAACCAAACCACATTTCCGCTATATACTTCCCTTGACTGAGTTGTTTTGGGTCAGCAGATGAGGCAATAGTCCAAAACACTGGCTTGTTATTCCTAAGAGGTTCTTTCAGGTTCTGTTGTTTAGCGACTAACAGAATCTTTTCTGATTATCTTATGAAAAGCAAATACCCTTGATAGGCTCATTTTTCTTTGGACATGCTGAAGTTCCTTCATCCACACAAAAAGATAACCTAATGAAGGTCCAAACGGTCAAAAAGTTCCCATTTTTAAGATAAACAAAAATTAGCCAGATGCATTTGTGGTTTTAGGTCCTCGATTGACCTACATCTTATGCCAAGAGGAAGCCCTTTTGGGATATTTAGCTGAATGTAATGGCCCTTGCAATAATTAACATACCTTTCTGAGGACTGTGGTAAATGTCAATGGTTGGCTTTAAATGAGACGGTTCAGACTGGAATGCCACCAGCCAGCTATTGGTTTAAAGCAGTTCTCCAGTGTGTCCAAAACAACTTCATTCTGTTGTCATTACTTACAAGAAAACCATTTTAAATCTGTCACATAATCACATATGTAGGCTGTTAAACATTCAACCATTTGTTGTGTCAGAAAAGAGCGTGACATAAAGGAAAAATGTGGGCTGTTGTTCAGAATCAGAGCCCTGGTGTGGAGTTTAAGAGCACATGTGACACACATGGTGCTAATTAATTATAGAGTGTGTTTATGGGTCTCTGCTTTCCTTCAATGCATAGTTTTGATGACCACGACCCGGCAGTCATCCACGAAAATGCATCCCAGGCAGAGGTCCTGGTGCCTATCCGGCTGGACATGGAGATTGATGGGCAGAAACTCAGAGATGCCTTCACCTGGAACATGAATGGTAAGGCGGTAACAAAATACAAAATCTGTTGTTTAATTTGTTTTTCAGAAAGCTCACATTTAATAATATTAATAATAATAATAAACTTTATTTTCTATAGCGCCTTTAAAAGTAGCATCTCAAAGCTCTTCACAGGAATAAGATCAAGTAAAATTAAAACATACTATCAAAAGTTCAAAATAATCAGGTAAAAGCTACCTTAAAAAAAAATAAGCTTTAAAGGTGTGCTATGCTAGAGGTCGCCTGTTCAAAACAAAGACGTAGCTTGATGACGCCAAGCTTGAGCGCGTAATCTTGGGACATGGTCTTCACCTCACAGCCGGTGGAAAAGAATCGGGATAGGACTCGGGCAGAAATCATGTTCATGGATGCGATTATTAACATTACTGTAGTATGAAGCACCCTCCAGAAGCTTGCATTCTGCAAATCCCAAAGAGGCATGAAATCCCTCACAAGGACCTTTTCCTGGACCGTTCCCACCTGGTGGAATGACCTGCCTGTCTCAATTCGAGCAGCCGAGTCGGTAGCCATTTTCAAAAAATATCTTAAAACGCATCTTTTCCAACAGCACCTGACCAATAAAGAATAGCACTTTTCACTCTATTCGTTTTCTGTTTGTCTATTTGAAAAAAAAATCATTGTTCTGTCCTAATGTGTTCTGTGCTAGATTAACTGAGACTTGTTACAGCACTTGCATATTGTTGCCCTTGACTGTTTTTAGTTGCTTCTATTGCTCTCATTTGTAAGTCGCTTTGAACAAAAGCGCCTGCTAAATGACTAAATGTAAATGTAAATGAAGCAGAGCAGGACCGAGTGTTGTGGGAGCTGAGCAAGGCCGCTGGAGCAATTGAATACAACATGCGTCTCGCGAGCAGCGGAACTTTTATTATGCCACAGTCGCCGCCGCCATTTCCGCTTTTCCGGTTGTGAGTATGAGGTAACGCAGCTCTGTTTATCATATTAGATACAGAGTGTGTTGAAAATGATGTTATGACATTACTCTGTGCGTTCGCTCGGCGACTGCTATGACACTAGTTGCACACTGCAGTGAGAGTAAAGCGTTTCTGCTAAATAAAACCGAGGGTAACGCAGATATGACGCAATTGACAGGCGATTCCCTCACACGTCCCGGTTAAAACAGCAATTTTCTCATGATTTACAAAATGTATAACACCTCGCCTAGTGGTTGTTGGATATTTTACTGAAATTTTTTACATAGTGCACCTTTAAGGGAAGATTAAAAAACACTAAGGGATTCAGCTTGCCTAATCTCAGCAGGCAGAGAATTCAAAAGTTTGAGGAATTGAAGAAAAAGCCCTATCACCCATAGATTTTAAACGAGTAAGCAGAACAAATAAAAGTCCAGCTTCCGAGGAGCGGAGATCACACGCAGGTGTGTAGGTGGTTAAAATCTCAATGCACGTTATTTTCATGACTTAAGCATAATTTCCCCCCAAATAGTTATTGCAATAAGGTGCAAGTGTCTCAAAATCACTGCATTCATGTGCTCAACATGTCTGTGATCCGCTACATTGCTCATTACTGCAACCTTTCATGCCATAATCTAAATATAAGAAGCAGAAGTGTCTGCTTTTGCATCTCCAGAGAAACTTATGACTCCAGAGATGTTTGCTGAGATCCTGTGTGATGACCTGGACCTGAATCCTCTCACCTTCGTCCCTGCCATCGCCTCAGCCATTAGACAGCAGATCGAGTCCTACCCTACTGACAGCATTCTGGATGAGCAGACAGACCAGAGGGTCATCATTAAGGTGTGTTTTACAGTGGTACCCAAAAGCTAACTTAATTTGGATCATTTTTAACTTAATTAGACTTATTCAGCTGATCAAGGCCTGATTAATATTTGTCTGAAAAATGGTCTCTTTGTGGGTGTTCACACAGCAGAAGAATACGGTTGTCAGTCCGGTATTTGAGTCCTTTAATACAGTTACGTTCACGCACAGTTTAGTTATTTATGGGAGTGACAACCGAATTCTATAACCAAACCTGCGCTGTGTGAACGGAGCCGGACTGGACAACTAATTGTCTGTCACATCGTACAATGCGAGAGAGCCGCTCCGCGCTGCGCTAATACCTGCCTACCACTTGTGTGTGCCTTCGCTTTTGGTAACTTGCAGCGATGGAGATATGAGCTGTGTGTCACCTGAAGGTTTTAGATCCAGTCACTGTTCTCCACCAGAGCTGCTCCTGTCAGTTTTGAGTTGTATGCGGGACTCAAATGCTCCGCTTTTCAATAGGGTTGCACAGACTAGTTGACTTGATGCCATGCCATGGTCCTTTAAGCTTGACTAGTCTGATCATGGTCTATAGAGGGCACAACAGGATAAGAAATATTTGAAGTCCACTTTTACGCTCCATTTCCAAACAGTTAAAATGAAAAAAAAAAATGCATACTCCGAGAGTGCTCCACAAGATATGTTTGATTATACCATCTGGATGTTCAAAATTGATCGGGAGAATGCACGTTTTAAACAGCTTATTGTACAGGTAAGTTATCGCTGTTCTAAACTAATGCGTGCTGCATTGTAGCGCATACACATATAGACAGCGACTAGGCGATCACATAAATGTCGACTTATGAATCTGAAGTTGTTCAACCCCTACTCTCCACCCAGATATAATAATGAAGCTTTGACCGATGAACTGTGATAAGATTTTTCAGTTTTATGGACATCAGCATTTTTGATATTACTTTGGTCGCCATCACTGTGGTTACTGGTTAGAGAATACAGGCTTGACTCCTATTGCATGTTCATACAAACAGTATTCGAGGTGCTACTGCAAGTTTCTGTTTGAAAAGGACATTTCAAAACTCAAACTTGCAAGTAAATGCGGTTGTTAAACCCAAAAACTAACAGTGAATGTGGCCTATGTTGAAAACGGGCCAATCATGTGGTTAATTCCGTTGCTTTCCTGCATTGTGCTTTCAGCTAAACATTCATGTGGGGAACATCTCTCTGGTGGACCAGTTCGAATGGGACATGTCAGAGAAGGAGAACTCGCCAGAAACGTTTGCTTTGAAGCTCTGCTCTGAGCTGGGCCTCGGAGGAGAGTTCGTCACCACCATTGCCTACAGCATCCGCGGACAGCTCAGCTGGCACCAGAGGACGTACGCCTTCAGGTGGGCAACACGCATGCACTTCCAGTACTGGCCAGTGGGTTAATGCTCAAGTTCAAGTTATTATTTTGCTTTCTCATATACACAAGCACAAAAGGTGTTTATTCTGCTTCACAGTGTGTGAAAACTATCGATATAAAATTTCTGTGCTTTTTAGTTTCAGGATGATGATGGTCCATTTTTATGCAGCAGTCCATAAATTATGTAGTTTCATGTTGTTGTTTTTTTTTAAGCACAGGCCTCTCTAGAAACACTGGAATCCCCATAGAGTCATTTTAGGACAGTTTCTTGTTTTCAAAATCACTGCTTGCTGACATGATCTCCAAACTCATTTATAAACCGTACAGTGAGTGTAAAGGAACACACTCACTGTGGTTTTCCCTCTGTGGCTCACTCCTGAGACATGATTTGTTCTTTAGTATTTATACAGCCACTTCACTGTCATAAGGCGGAGAATGAATTATTTCCCTAGCCTGTAATATTGCCTTGGAATTTACCCAAGAATCAGTAAGTATTTTGTAAACAGACTGAGAACCTATTCAGTTTTCAAAAACTATGCATGCCTTTAAAATGATCCAACTTCTTTGAGTGTTGGTTTAATTATAAAAACACTTTTCTTTTCTTTTTCCACTCGCCACAAATCTATTTACCAATGAGAAAATGTATATATGTGTTATGTGTCTGGAATGGCATTATAGTCACTGTTAAGGAAGGAGCTATAAAACTCATACCAGCCACAAACAAGTGGAGTGAAAAGAAGTGATGTGGCATTTTCAAGTAATAGGAAGTTAATCAGTAGTAATAAATGTTTAAATAAACTTTTTTTTTTTTTTTTTGTAAAATAAATTAATTTTATTCATGCAATAAATTGAAATCAAAAGTGAAAGAAATGTGTTACATGATTTGTCTTAAATTCTATCAAACTTTGTTCATCAAAGAATCCTGAAAATAATATATTTAGCTTTCCAGAAACGTATTAAGTAGCACAAGTGTTTTCATCATTTATAATAATATTATATCAGCATATTAGAATGATTTCTGAAGGATCGTGTGACACTGAAAACTGATGCTGGAAATTCAGCTTTGTCATCAGGAAGAAATTGCATTATAAAATATATTAAAATAGAAAATAGCTCTTTTTAAATTGTAATATTTCACAATATTGTTTTACTGTATGTTTGATCAAATAAATGCAGCCTTGGTGAGCAAAAGAGTAGCCTTTACAAAAAACTTTACAACCCCAAATTTTTGGGACAGTAGCATATGTCAAGGCCGTAACCATGTCTTGAACATTGGGGGGGGGACCAATTTTTATTTTATTTTATTTTTTATAAGGCATAAAAAAAAAAACAGAACAGTGAATGAAATTCTAGGTCTAATTCTAGTTAGGAAATAATCATTTTGGGACTATTTGCAAGTAATTTGTGTCAAATATATTGTTAGTCTTGGGATTCTTCCTGTTAGTGAATAAATGCATAGATCTGTTGTTAACATTCGAATTCCTTAGTGTTCTTGGGGTAGGTTTTTTTTTTTTTTTTTTTTTTTTTTTTTTTTAAACCGTATCAAAGGTTCCCGGTTTGATTCCGCCCTCATATTGTTTTTTTATCTTTAATTAAAATCAAAGATGTTCAATGATTGTATATTAAGAGCAGGGACAGGTTTGTGTGCATTTTGTTTTGTGATTTCACTGGAAAGAATAGCGTCTCCGCAATGGCATTAAGCGATGGATTGACGTGCTTGTCTGTGTGAAGACTGTGCACGAGCCAAAAGAGAATGTAAACCCCGCCGCCTTTGATTTGATTGGCCATCTCAATCATTTTGACATTGACGAGTGCCGTTAGACCACTGAGGCAGACCAGACTAAAAATGTAACTTTAAAACCTTTTTGTCATCCTAACATACAGAGCTCTGCATAATGAAGTGCAGTGCAAGAATCTCAAATATTGGGGGGACAATTTGGCCATTTCTAATTATTGGGGGGGACTTGTCCCCCTCAATGTCTATGGTGGTTACGGCCCTGGCATATGTCTCTCATATATGCTGTTCTTGCATGTAATATTTACATTGATATCTGTGCTTGTTTGTCCTGTTTGACTTGTATCTGTATATCCCGTGTGTCTTTTAGAGATGTCTGGGGCCTGATTCCATTTTAAACAATGATTTACTGTGTTATAAGGTCGTATGAAGTGGAATTTCTATATGTGGTCATATACACACAAACACACATGGCATGTCTTGTTTGCGCCACTAAATTGAGACCATCTTTAATGCGGTCTGGGCCATCCACTGGTTCTTTACAATCTCATTTATTTGTCCGACAGCAAGCAGACAACCGTTTAAGCATTGTGACTTCTCTTTATTGTGCCCTGAAGAAGTTATGTTTCTCTTTCTTCCGTTAGTTATAAAGTAACTAAATTTTCTCCCTGCAGTACAGCCTACATTGATTTTTGCTTCCATAATGATTCATAATTCAGTTGCTTTTCTCTTGCATGGCTTGCAACCTTACTTTTGCCTTTTAGAGGTCGGGATTTGTGGGGGTTAGCATTACATTTTCACCATGAGATCATGCTGTCTGTAGATCATAGGTGAAAATGACACATTGTTCGCTTTGTGGTTCAGTTAACATGTTACAAGATCGAGTTTTTGTGATTAACTTCATTGCTTTTTGGTTTTGCTTTGCTATAACCTTCTAATTGTTTGCTTCTCCCACTGTCCAATAGGTCTGATTTCAGGTCAATATACTTCAAAATTTCTTGATCTTCTCTCCCTCTTACCCCCACGTTTCATACCCTGGGAAGCTGAGTACTTTCATCTTTACTTCATGTTTTTTTTTTTTTATATCTTTGCAGGACTTGTCCCTGTATATGCTTAATGCAGTTTTCCTGCTAAAATGACTAGTATAAACCTAGTGATACCAAAACAGACAGTGGTTTAGTGACTGCTCTGCTTGACCCCTGCATGTGCAGAGACAGCATGGCTTTGATTTCTGTCACGATGGTTAGAAGTAAATCGTATGATTTACACTGCCGTTCAAAAGATTTTGATCGGTAAGATTTATGTTTTTCACCAAGGCTGTATTTATTTTATTAAAATACAAAAAAAAGTAATATTGTGAAATATTATTAAAATGTAAAATAACTGTTTTCTATTTGAATATATTTTTAAAATTCAATTTATTCCTGTGATGCAAAGCTGAATTTTTTATATATATATATTTTATATATATATATATATATATATATATATATATATATATATATATATATATATATATATATATATATATATATATATATATATATATATATATACATACATACATGCATACAATTGCATATAGCATATTACTGACCCAAAACTTTTCAACAGTAATACAATGTTGCAAAAGCTATCCATTTCAGATAAATATTGCGCTTTTGAACTTTCTGTTCATCAAAGAATCCTAAAAAAACCAACTGTTTTCAGCATTGATAATAATCATAAATGTTTCTTGAGCAGCAAATCATCATATTAGAATGATTCCTGAAGGATCATGTGACACTGAAGACTGGAGTAATGATGCTGAAAATTCAGCTTTATCATCACTGGAATAAATTACATTTTAAAATATTCAAATAGAAAAAGTTATTTTACATTTTAATAATATTTTACAATATTACTGTTTTGCATTTTTAATAAAATAAATGCAGCCTTGGTGAGCATAAGATACTTCTAAGAACAACACAAATCTTACTGATCAAAAACTTATAAATAGTAAAAATAGTTTTCCTTGAGTGTAATAGATATTTCTAGATATCGTTCATCACCTTTGTGCCTCAGTGGTCGTCAGTGAAGCATCATTGGTCTTCCATGATGTTTAAGTGATGCTGTTCACTTCTGACTCCATCTGGCTCGTTTCCTGTAGTGAGAACCCATTACCAACGGTGGAGATTGCCATTCGGAACACAGGTGATGCCGACCAGTGGTGCCCTCTGCTGGAGACCCTGACAGACGCGGAGATGGAGAAGAAGATCAGAGACCAGGACAGAAACACAAGGTGAGAAAAATTAGACCATGCCTACATGGTATAAAATAAAACTCCATTTTATTTATTTATTTTACTTGCATTTTATTTGTACTGAATTAATATATATTTCACCAAAATAATATTCCTTTTTTCACAGGCGTATGCGACGACTTGCAAACACCGCCCCTGCCTGGTAAAGACAGGATGTTACTGATGCTGCCACTCGATAAGCTCACACTCTCTCGAAGGGCCTCAGGGTTGCTGGAGGCCTTTGCACAGATCCACACCGCTCTAGATAACATTCCTCCAGTCTTCTGACCTCCTCAACCCACACAGCATTACACACTTTCTTAATACCAGGCCTTTAACCTCTGATCCTGCATCAGCCAGGCTTTACAGCGCTCATTGAGGCTGTTCGGGACACCTCATTAGAATGCCTGTCGTTGCCGTTTCTCTGGTCTCCAGTTATAGAGACTTCTGTCTAGTCTGGTTGTAAGAACAGGACACTGTTGAACTTTTAAGTATTGTTTTTCGTTAAAAAGGTGCTAATGCATACTATGAACTTGACTTGCTTTTTTTAAAATAAAGACAATGGCAAATTGTATTCTTATGGTTCTCTGTATATGTATATAAATATATTATTATTATTTTTATTAAGTACAGTGATCTCACATTCATGGAAAACCTCTAAATAATTATAAAAACATATATATTTTAATTAAATGTTAATAATATAGTACTTATTTCAGGAATCATGGAAATGAATAAAATCTTAATTTTATTTTACTTTATATAGTGAATGTTATATTTTTATACTCTGCAGTCTGCACTAAGATGTTGCACTTTGAGTCGTACCGATTCCTTGCTTAAAAGCTATGGAAATATAAATTTATCTTGGTTTATATTGGTATGCTTAAAAAAATAAGTCATTTAAAGGGTATTTAAGTTCACCCAAAAATGAAATTCTGTCATCATTTACTCACCCTCAAGTTGTCCCAAACCTGTATACATTTCTGTATATGTTGTTCTGTATACATTGTGTTCTGCTGAACACAAAGGAAGATATTTGGGGAAAATTTTTTTAACCAAGCAGCTCTTCACCCCAGGTAGTAAATGAGTAAATGATGACAGAATAAAAAAAAAATGGTGAACTATCCCTTTAACTTATCTTTAAATGTTCTGTTGTATGCCATCTCATTCTATGCATCAGCTGTGCCCAAAATCTGTTCTCCTAACCAGATACGTCATGCACAAAGGACCGCTTGCTTCAGTTTCCAAAGCATTCTTTTGAAATGTGAGATGATGTGTCTTTAATGTGTATGGAAACTGGAAGCAGTTCAATCAAAACCCAGAAAGCCCTCATTAGCCGATGCCTGTGATAGATTATGCATTCCCATAACCCTGTGCCAATCTATCACAGCACAAGTAATTGGTTGTTCTATAAAAAGTAATGGAAATAAATACAGTAGAGTTCCAAACACCTTGACCTTTGCTGTGCGCTTAAGTAAGAATCAGTGACATTCTATTCTTGATAAAAGTTCATGAAGCATTTCAAGCAAGCTCTAACATACATTGAGTAAACAATAGGTCTATCTCAGACTTTTTACTGTATATGTGTTCACTGAATATTTGATGCCTATAAAATAGATGTAAATGGTTCATATGGATGCAATGTAGGTGCTTTACCAGATCATGTGTTACTCCATTATTAGGATATTAGCAATCGACCACTAAAACCAAAGCACAAGCATCTCTGTGACTGTGATGTGATTTTATGCGTGACTAAAGTATAACAAGAAAACACTATTATAGGCTAATAGGCTTCTGAAGTAACTTACTAGTGCTGGGAAACGACAATGAAAAATATTTTTCACAGACAGCATTTCTTTCACTAAAGATTCTACCTGTATGTAAGCTAGTTAATGGCATGGGTCGGAAAGAATTGCTGCCATTTTCCTTTTATTTACATCGCAGCTTTGACAGATATCACCTTGTAAGTTTAAAGAAGGTGAATTTCACGTGCAGTAATCAAGAGGCGCATCCTCGCTAATCACTAATCTGATTGTCAAGTTAGCTTGTACCTGAACCTATTTAAACCCACCCACAAAACTTCATAGACCTTATTTTTTGTCTACTTAAAAGCAGTGTTTAGTCAGCAGAACAATCCAAAAACATTCAAATATAGCTGCAAGCAGCAATTGTTGTGGCCAGTCAGTCAAAATGGCTGAATAATCACAAAAACAATCACATGTAATATGATTAAATTGCTTATTGGTCAATTTTGACCAATATGTGGTGCTGTTACCAAATTGATGTTGTGTGGTCAGTGTGAGCAGTCAATGGCATACAAAGTTTGGTGTCAATTTGGCAAAGCTTTGCTGCCTCAGAATCAGCTTGGCACCATGCCATCGAATTCATTGATGCGTTATTCAAGAACGGATTGGTCAATCGAAAAGCTTTGAATAACTTTTGGCCGGTATGGTCTGAAAGATGATCTGAGACTATTTTGGCGAAAATCGGACCACCAGTCAAGGAGGAGTTAGAAAAAGTTCAAAATGGCGGACAAGTTCAACCGAATATGGCAGAATTGGTACTGTTCTCAATATGACTCAAGGAATCTATCAAGAATTTAATTATTTTTATTAAAATTGGCCAAATTAATCAAAAGCTATTAGCATTTTTGTTTGAATGTTCCAAAACGTTTTGAGTACGTTCACGGCATGACGACATACCGAGTTTTGTAATATACACTAATGCGCTATGACAAAATTCTAAATGGGTGACGCCTAAAATGGCCGATATTGAACAATTAGACATCATCTGACTCGGTATGGTGCACCAAATCAAAAGAGACCAGTTTTAGGATTTTTGGGCAAAATGTTATAGCAAAAATAACCATATTTCATATCTCCTGAGCAGTAGGTGGCGCTGTGCCGAAACGCTGCATGTAGCCTCAGGTCATGCTTGTGATGAAATGTACCAAGACTCATCTCAGTATTCTAAAGCATTGAGGAGATTTAGCCTCGTATCAAATTTGGCGTGCTTTTCATCGGATTCGTTTGCGCGTTATTCGAGAATGATTGGGTTTATCAAAAAACTTTTAATGCCATTTTTTAATAACTTTTTGCCAGTATGGTCTGAAAATGAGCCAAGGAATCAGAGGAAAAAAATATATTTTTGCCCTTATGGTTCAAAAGTTATTTGCACAAACATAAGTGAAACTTTGGACAGTTGGTGGCGCTAAAGGGATTGAGTTAGAGATTCCAAAATTGCTGTGGTTAATGTTCAGACTCTTCTCTATCACTGTGCCAAATAAAAATAAAAAAATAATTACCATACGGATCTATGGGCGGCCATAGACTAAATAGCGGAAGAAGAAAAAATATACATATAAAATATACGGATACAGTACAACCCACTGAAGAGCTATGTCTATCCCTCACATCCTCGCTTTCATTCCCATTAAAAATCAAAGATGGCACTGCTATGAATAAGGCTTATTGTTTGTTTGTCCTTATTTGAACAAACAGATGGGACATTGCAATCTTATGAAGATCATTATCAGGAGAGGTTGTCAGTACATGATTAACAAACTGAGAATCTGACTCTTTGATGACTTTAATCAGATCATGATTCTGACTGATCAGGATTAGGACCAGTCATTATTCTGAACAGTTAGGTTAGCAATCATTAAAAGCCACATGTTTTTCAGTTGCAAAGTTCTCTGTGATTTATAGGAAATATGTCAACATACAAACGATCTGCTTTTTAATTTAATGAGAGAAATATTGCAGGGGTCGATCGGGTCGGCTGTGTGCGCATGCTTGTGGTTAGACTTGTGTAGACTTGTTTTGTCCTGAAGGCAAACGTCCTTCTTCAAGTTTAAAATGCAGACATGTGTTTTACAACATACTCTTAGATGAAGTACATGTGTATACGTAACAGCAGCACTTTAAGACGTCTGGTATAGCGTCTCGCCTCTGTGACTACTGAACAACAACACAATGGCACTTTATTAATAGAAACATGAGTGGTGTTGACTTGTGCGAAAATCCCTAACTCAGCAACTGACATAATGGGTTCTGGCTGGTTGCTAGTTGTCAAGAGTATTCTGGGTGTTTTTTTAAGGGGTTAGAAAGCATTGAAAATGAATTTTTTTTTTTTTTTTTGGAGGACGTAATATACATAAACTGAACTTTTGAATGAAATTTCAGATAGAGGCTTTTGAATGAAAAGCATAGAGCATAAAAATACTTCTGAAATGTTTTGACTGTTAAAAATCCTGGTAATCAGATTTGGTGTAAGACTTTCTGCAAAAGGTCAGAGAAGTGGCTTTCTACGGGAAAAAAAAAAAGGCTTATGACTCTGGTGAGCCTGTTCAGTAAGCACGATTATGAACAGATTCTTTTTCAAACCCTTGATAACACGAGGATCTGCGTTTGCGTTTCGTCCAAAGCAGCCCGACATCTGTAGTCACTAAAGTGAAACCCTACAAAACGTGTTAACTTGGCGAAGGATGGCGCCAACAGATGCTTTGCATAAAATGGAACTGAAATAATGATGTCATCATGTTGCAATGTCATTGTGTTACAAATTTGCTCTGTGTGATAGAAGCGGGGGAAAGGGGAATTACAGTCTGAAAACAAGCCAAGACAGCAGGAATCTGGAATTGTCTCAGCAGGAGGGTCTGCGGAACAGCCGTCTTCCATTTCCATCCCGAAACCTCTGATAGGACATATTAGAACCAGACTGTTGACGGTGGGATGGACAATTTTGGCCGTTTTTACTTCACCACAATGTTATTTCAATCACATTTCATCTGGTATATTGCGTCTGATACCATTATGTGGTGGAAATTACATTTTAAACATTTTTCAAATAAAATAGAATTTTAGAATATCAAAAAATATATATGAATAAAATGTTATTTAAAGGGATATTTCACCCAAAAATTTAAATTATCCCATAACTTACCCTCAAGTCATCCTAGATGTATATGACATTCTTCTTTCAGACGAATACAATCAGAGTTATATTAAAGAATGTCATGGCTCTTCCAAGCTTTATAATGGCAGTGAATGGCAGCCCCCGGGGGGTTCATAAAGGACTTCTGAAATGAATCCATGGGTTTTTGTAAGAAAAATATCCATATTTAAAACTTTATATAGTAAAATATCTAGCTTCCAGTGGACCGCTTTCCGTATTCAACTTTCGAGGAAAGTGTAACACCTCCCGCAGTTCAAAATGCTTACGCCACATCCAGTGGTGTAAAGTATGAGTAAATGTAATTAGTTACTGTACTTAAGTATCTTTTTGGCTGCTTTGTAGTTGTACTGTGTATCAAAGATATTAGCAACTTTTACTCTGTACTTGACTACATTTTTGAACAAGCAAATGTACTTTTTACGCCAATACATTTGTGTTAAGTAATGCAATTACACATTATCTTGGCTCCGCCCTCCTATGTACTTCCGCTCAATTTTCATTTTCCTTCAGTACTCCGTCTGGGATTGCGGTATAGGTATTCTCTGGTTTTCTCCGGTCAAATTTAAACCGGTCCAATCAGCGAACAGAGGGAGTGGCTGAGAACGATGACGTTGATGTCGTGCGCTAGTTTGAGTTGACATGCGCCATGACCAAACGTTAGCGATTGGTTATGGCAGATCCAGAGTGGCTCTGGGCAGATCCAATAGTTTTAAACTTCAACAGAGTACCCGCCTTCAAGGAAGTTAACGCTTGTCAATGGAGAGTGGCCAGACTCTCTGTACAAATGAAATGTACGAGTGTCTGGTAGAAATGTACGAGTGTCTGGTAGGAACAGACTAATTACACATTACGTTTTGCATGGCACCTAACTTTTTCTGCAGCAGTTTGTTTCTGCTATAAAGAAACAATATCGCCATCTAAGGGCACTGAAGGTACTATATCTTGTGCGTTTTGTCTTGACTCACCCAAACATGTCAACGGGGCTACTTTACATGCGAGTGCATTAGCAGGTAGTTGATGAATCGCAAGTGTTTGATTTATGAGATGAAGACATGACTGCAGCCGGTGATGAGGCCGAAACCAGCCCATCCAGTGCAAGAAGGCTTTGACAATTTAATTTTACTTAACATTAATTTATTTATCCGCTATATTGACGAGACCTTTTGGAAGGATATTGGTTTACTTATGGGCTTTTTGTGCACTTGAGCTTAAATGAGACTTGATAGTTGACGTTTAAGAGGCTGTTGTGTCGACCTTGATTTATTGCAATATTGAAGTGTTCCGTTTTATTTTGATTTTAGAACATAAACATGATTTCTCATCTTACAAATCAGTTGTTTCTTATTTTCACAGTACGTCTCTCAGGTGTCGAGGAATAGGTGCATCGTTGAGCCTATATATACTCAAGTACTGTTAAAATCGGATACTTTAAGACTTTTACTCAAGTTGTATTGGAATTGGTGACTTGTAACTTGTAATGGAGTCGTTTTCACTGTAAGGATTCCGTACTTACTCAAGTATGGTTTTCAGATACTCTTTACACCTCTGGCCACGTCCGACGTCATCTTCGCGCCAGTTTTGCTTTTTCCGTAAGTTGTATACAGAAGGCAGTCCACGAAGCTAGATATTTTACTTTATTAAATATGGATATTTTTCTTACAAAAACTCATCAATTCTGATTGTATTTGTCTGAAAGAAGAATGTCATGTGCACCTAGGATGGCTTGAGGGTGAGTTAATCATGGGGTAATTTTCATTTTTGGGTGAACTATCCTTTAAATTCAAAATATTTTCAAATATTTAAAAATATATATTTATGATGGATTGAGAGTCAAGAACAAAGGTAAAAAAAGAAAATAAAAAAAAGAAAGCAAAATAAATAATGAAGACATAGTGAATAATTTCCAAGACTTTAATGTGATTCTCATATAAAAAGGAAAATAAAGTCTGTTTGCTTCATAAAAATCAACTTTTCAGACATAAAAGTGACCAAAGTTGAAGAAACACACAAACACTGATAATATTACAAACAAGCTGTAAAGGAAGGTCCTTTATAAGCAAATTCTGTATACAGAATCTTTGATTATTCATAATATCAGATAATTAGAATACTATAAAAAGAGAGGCTTTTATTGGAGCTGGAAATATAATACAATTCTTTTTACAAAATATTTACACAGTAAATGGATCATTAAAAACAATAAAGAGAAATAATTGATTACATGCCAATGATAATAACAGTGAATGAGAATCAAAAATCCTTAGATCAAAAGCCATCATTACCCAGGCCATAAGGATTATATACCTCAGTAGCCCCACTATGCAAAAAGTTGGAATTACACAACATATGCACCAGTGACCTGCACTGTAACTTATACATTATCACTATTGAAGAACAGGTCTTCATAAGTCCTCACTGACTTGGACATTCACACCGACAATAATTGTCACGTTTCCATTTCTTGTTGAAAATGAATGAAATCGCTGTCAGCGTGAACAGCACTAAATGCTAAAAGTGCAGCATCAGTCATGGGTCTACACTGTAGTTCAGGCCCTTCAATGCTTCAACAAACAAAATTATAAAAATGTTCAGCTAGCTCTACTTGGTTACTTTCATCACCTATATTTGTGGTATATTTGTACCAGAAGTGCCTCTGAACTTAAACTGCTAAAGTAAATATGGGCAAAATATTATTTTGAAATATTTAGGGCATTAAAGTAATCTAACAGATTTAATACACATTCTAGCAACAGCACCTCTGACACACTGTCTATTACCAGTTCTTCCATGGATTCCCACCACTGAAAGCACAATTTAGATAACGTTATAACTCAAATATTAGTACTTGTGTTAGCATGCACCTCAATAAAACCACAAGCTTCTCCTTTCTGCTTTAAACCCTTAGGAATGCATTGTAGTTAATGCATTTTTTTGATTGTAAAATTATCTTCTGTGGTAATCAACAGCATGTCACTGTTTTTTAAAAATCTATTAAATTCTTTAATTTTGTAAAATAATTTATCTGATGGCACAATATGGTATTTTGCTCAAAAATGGCTGTTTTCCTAACACTATCAATACTGGCAAAATATACAAATAATAAATTATCAAGTACACAATACGTACGAAAAATATTTTAAGGGCAGAGTTTCCTGCTTTTCCTGAGAGATGAGAGTTAATGTGTTGCAGATGAGACGCAACAGTCAATTTCAGTATATGGTTAAGTGGCGCAGATGTAGCATCTTGAGTCACAGACTGAGTAGATACACAGTATCTGCTTGAAACCACAGAAAAGTGTTTAATCCAGTGGTCAGATATGGAGACTGCATATCCAACACTTTACCTGATTTTAAAAATAACCCTGCTCGAATAACTGCACTAGAGCTTGATTGGTTCAAAACTGTTTGTGGGGTACTAGTTGCACTAGGTGTGTGAAAAAGATAATTGACTTGCTAAGACTAATTTGCTAGCTATGCCTAGTTATGATTCATCAATACAGGGCTGCAGAACAACCAAAGAAATCCATGCCAATATATCGTGGGTATCCTTCCAGCACCCTCACTTCCACTGGGTCAAACTTCCAGTACTGCTTCCCTCTCAAGAAGTGGGCGAAGCCTGTGGCGAGATAAGGAACAAAGAATGACTCTTTCATTTCCATCAAGAATAACCTTTGTAACATCAAAAACATTTTAGAAACAATGACTACGTTTACATGCACCTTCATAATGCATTATGAGATTTAGGCAATACTGTGATTAAACTTTACCTCATGTAATCACAATACTTCAAATTGATTAATTGAATACAGATCAAATTGATCTCATAATCCTAGTAACTATATTCGTAGTACAATATGTGGCATGTTCTGATTTTAATTGTAATAAACAGGCATGTAAATGTTTAAATTGCATCTATTCCACTTTGACCAAAGTGTACATGTGCTTGTGTAACCGGTCCCACTCGACCTACTCCGAGCAGGATTCAAACTGGAGTCTCCGGCGTGGGAAGCGGGCACACTAACAAGGATGCTAAAAACCACAGCCTCTTGCATCAGTCACTGGCGCGGCTTTTGAGGCCAGGGGAGTGAGGTTTACATGCACAGCTCTTACTGGCCTACGTCCGTTACACTCACCCCCCTAAACCTCACTCCCATCTGGGTCATGGCACCAAATGTAATCAGTCCTACTTTAGCCACTCCAAGCGGGATTTAAACCGGGGTCGCCGGCGTAGGAGGTGCACTAACAAGAACACTAAAGACCGCAGTCCCTAGTGTGCCTCTTGAGGCCAGGGGAGTGAGGTTTGTACTCACAGCTCTTACTAGCCTACATCCATTACACTCCCCCTAAACTTAATTTCCATCCGGGTCTTACTTGACCCGCTCCGAGTGGGATTCAAACCGGGGTCTTCACCGTGGGAGGTGGGCACACTAACAAGCACACTACAGACCGCAGTATATAGGATCAGTTGCTAATGGCCTATGTCCGTTACCTCCCAATAAACCTCACTCCCATCTGGTTCACAGGACCAAACGTAACTGGTCCTACTTGACCCGCTCCGTGCATGATTTGAATCGGGTTGCCGGCCTGGAGGCATGCTAACAAGGACACTAAAGACCGCAGTCGCTAGTGCGCCTCTTAAGGCCAGGGGAGTGAGGTTTGTACTCACAGCTCTTACTGGCCTACATCGGTTACACTTTCCCCCCTAAATTTCATTCCCATCTGGGTCACTGGCACAAAATGTAACCAGTTTTACTCGGCCTGCTCTGAGTGGGATTCGAACTGGGGTTTTCATCGTGAGAGGTGGGCACACTAACAAGCACACTACAGACCGCAGTATATAGGATCAGTCGCTATAATGGCCTACATCCGTTACACTCATTACACCGTTACATTTTTAGGTTGCCGAAGAAACTGAGTTCATGTTGACAATGTTGCATGACATGAATATAATAAAGTATATTGATAGTGATTGGGGTATGTGAATAATGGCAGTAAAAACAACCACAATTCTTAGTGAATAATCAGAATGTAAGCATGAGTGAAGAGGTTTGCTTGTATCATGTAAACATCTTACTCTGAGTAATTGGAAATAATCACATTATTGATGCACATTTAAACATAGTCCATGTCTCAGTGACAACCGTACCAAATCGGTCCTGGAAAGCAGCATCAACGTCACTTGGTATGCCTCTCCAGTCCCTCATGCTGCGAGGGTGGATGCTGTCTACACGGTTTTCCTTCAGGTTGAATCGCCAGTAGCTTCCTTTTTTGAAGAAGTAGATCTTCTGGGTCTTATCTTCCCCCCACATAAGGGCTGCTTGGATGTCAATCACTGCTAGTCCCAGTCGGCGTACAGAGTCTGGCCCTGTGATCTGCCGCTCTGCATCAAACACCCAGTAACTCTGGCCTACAGAGAGAATAGTGGGTGAGAGAGGTTACATTAAATAGTGGCTGATGAATAGTGATCATGAATGCTTGTTTTAGTTTACTAGACTAAGGCTGCTCAGTTTACAGGATAATTAGGGCAACAAAGGATATCTGGATTATAAAGTGCAATGCATGAAATGCATGCTTGGAATTGCAAGATTTCTGTAGTTATATTTAAGGAATATTTAAGTAAAAAGTAAAATAACAAATGATAAACAAGCAAGCAAACATAACATTACACAGTTTCAAATGTATAGCTGCAAAACTTAAAAATGCACATGCTTAGATGATACTAAACCTGTCCATGTAAGTTATACTGTACCCTGTATTTCAACTCCTGTCATAACCATGTAAAGCAGCAAACACGATAAATTTCATGCAATATGGACAAATACTTATACCAGAAAATGACTGCCAAAAGAAATATGCCATTACACTAGCCAATTCCCTTATACCCCACCTCACTCTCTTTCTCTGGTATCTTAATTAACATTTTTAGACATTTTTGTAAATATTATTTGCTGGGGTTATTCCCAGATCTCTCTTGTAGTCAAACAATTTACGTTTTTGAGTAATTTGACACTGCATCATGTTAAACGATCTAATCTAGTTTGCTTAGAGCAATTTCTTCATGATTTGTTTTGGCGCCAGTGCTCCCATGAGAAAACTGGAATATCGCATAAAACATGTGGCATGTATGTACACATATTTGCGAATAAATCACAGTTTCCATCCAGTGAGTGGAAGAGAACAAAATTGTCACTTCCAGATAAACTTCCTTCGCTAAATATCACCAAAAAAACGAGGAATTTATTCGGTAATGTTTCCATTGTGGTTTATGCGCATGTTTTCTTAACAGATAAAAAATGTACCCGACTCAAGTTCAATTTTTGAATTTGTATGCATCTTGGCATTTCCATCAAGCAGTTTTTGATGCAATATCCCAAAATGAGCATAAAAATAGGTGGATGGAAAAGCAGACTTGGTGAGTATAAGAGACTTCTTCTTACCCGAAAAAATTCTTACCCTCCCCAACTTTTTGTACATTTTATTTATTTTGAGACAATTTACCTTGGAAAAACCAGATATTTCCAGACTTGTCCTCAAAAGCTGCATCAATTTTGTCTGGGATCCCTCTCCAGTGCCTGGATGCCAGTGCAGGATATCCATTCTGGAGTTTACCATCACGGATCCGCCATACATAACCCGACTTAAAGAAAAAAAGCTCGCCTCGAATCATGGATACAGCATCGAAGTCAGTTTGGCAAGCATCAGGCTGGGAAGATAGGAAATAAGAAATAAAAAAGAGAATGAGAAGGATTCTCAATATTTCCAAGATCAGACAGAATCAGCCATATAACTCACCACTGTACTTTCAATCTCATTGGTCTCTGGGACTTTGGGAAGTTTCTCTTCCTTCTTTCTTCTATCCACCGAATGTTTGGATCCATAGAGGGACTGTATGCCTTGCTTGTCATCTTCACTCAGTTGGAACGGGTGCGAGAAGGTGTAGAAAGGTGACATCACTGCGCCTGGTTCCATGGAGTGCTGCAGTCCTAAAACATGACCAATCTCATGAGCAGCCACCTGGAGGAGGTCGGTACCTAGTAGAAAGAAAGAAATATTTCATTGAGTGATTCAACTGATTCCTTCAAGCACAGTGATTCCTTTGAAACATGTGACTGGCTTTATGAGAGAGTCCTGAGCCATTTTCTGAACTGATTCATTTAAAGTCACATATTCATTTGGGTACAAAACAAGTGACTAGCTGCATCCGAAAGCTTAAAAATGCTTTCTTCGGAGAATCAAGCCACGTCCGAACATTTCATTCTGTGACAGTTGAGCTAAAAGATAAAGATGGCAACTGAAAGTTGCAGTTGGTGGTCAGTTTACGTGTATATGTACGTTTTTGACCAACGTTTTTGACTTTCGACAATTTCTAGCAAGAAAATACTATTTTTAGCTCAGTTATAACCAAAGCTCTCTCTGTTTTGCTGTAGATCATTCAACAGTTATGCTGCCTCAGAAGTCTGTCCGAAATCAGTTTTGTGAGGTGCCTTTATTTGCAAAGGCTGCCTGCAAAGTCATTGCCTGATAGGGCAGCTGCCTAGGTTTTCAGACGCAGTCATTGGCTTTAATGAGTGAGTCCTTTAAATAAAAAAAGAATAAAAAAAAAAAACCACTGATTCAGTCAGAAACAAAACACCACTACAGTGTGTTGCTCGAAGATGTGCACATTCTGATTTGCTTGGACTTAGTTTGGAAGTATTTTCGCACTGTAAAAATGGACAATGTAGCTGGAAAAATTAAAAATGCGCAAGTTGTTCAAACTTCCTTTTGTTGAACAGTTGAATAAAGCAACACTCGTGCTGTTGGTATCAATATAAGCAAATTCGGACACAAAAGCGCTTTTGTTCATGTACTAGACTAATTCAATTATAAGCACTTGACTAACTAAAACTGCTAAATTGTCAAAAAAAAAAAAAATTCAAATATTGTCTCAATTAAACTGGGAAAAAAATAGGTGCAGAAACAATTTTCGCTCAGAAATGGCTACATTTCACAAATAATTACAAAGAATCATCACGTAACACATTGAATTAAATATGAAATTTTGAAGTAGAAATATTCAAATAGTATTTTCTTGTAAAACATATTCTTTGTTTTATTTACAACAACAAAAAAACAGTTTTTTACAGTGCAGGGCACCAAATGAACCAGGATTCTCACTAACCCATACTGTTGCCCACTGTCCAAGACTCGTCGTAGTCAAAGTGAATGTCTCCCTCCCGGTATGTTCGGGGAAAGAAGGCATGTGCCAGAATTCCTCCTTGACCATCAAAAGGAAGATTGTCTCCATGCCAGTACCTGAATGTGAAACACAGTCTCTCAGGCAACAGTACAATACCAATGATTCTCATTCTCTTATTTCATCAACATGCCTAGTGAGCTGATCACTGAAAAGAACTGTATAAGCACACTTCATGGAATGGTTAAATGAGGGTGAGGATAATGGCCTCCATAAAGGCATTGCTGTAATACCATGCGACCGTGCTACGTTATAGTCTACTGTAACTGCCACACCTCAGTAACTTTCCTGATTCCCTTGTTTTTAATGGAAAGCCAAATTCCACCCTGGCTGAATGGTCCTGAATAAACTAAACCCTACATTTTCCATTGTGAAATATCAGGAGGTTAAATTATGCACAAAGCCTTGCAGGAGATCTTTAAATCTGGCAGACCTGAAAGGTAAATGAAGGCCACTATTCTGGATAAAACAAATCCTCAAATGTTCGGTCAACTGCTATCCCATTGATGGAATCTGAGATTGAGTTCTAACAAACGAAATTGACATGCTTAGAGCTCCACACTTAACTACATCGACGCCAGATGTTTTGCAATATGCGAGATGGATCTAGATATTTCACTCTTCTTTGAAGAAAAGCGTTTTTTTTTTTGTTTTTGTTTTTTTAAATCTTGTTTGCTGTACACCTTGTCACATATCAGCGTTTAGACATTGTTCTGTTTTTTGTAATAAGTCAGAAATGACAAGGAGACCGCTTCACGCAATACAAAGTCAGTGGAGATGGTTGGTTTGGAGACTCCCCGGTGGGTTTGGTTTTCAGATCATGACGTGTGTTGCTCTGTCTCTATACATTTTAGACATAATTTTGAGATTATATTAAACAATTAAGACATTAGTAACAGTTAAGTTAAAAAAAAAAAATCCTTTATCCTATGTTTTATCAATGTCTTTCCGCGGTTGCTGGCCGATTACATGAGACGAGAGATTATACATTTCGGTAAATTGTACGGTATCTTTCAACATACCTGCTGATGATAATTCATGTTTTTAGAGCTGTAACTAACTATTATTAAAGCGAAAGATATCTGTTTGGGTGAACTCGCTCTGCCACTTGAACTGAGGTGGAATTGGCGATCTGTCACTCCACATTAAAGAGTGCCAAAACAACATTTACTCGTTTAAATTTCAAAATACAACTGAAACTAATTCAGTTAAATGTACATATAAGGAACAGCTGGAGGACCAATTTGCAACTTATTAGGTCAATTGGCAACATGATTGGGTATAAAAAGAGCCTCTCAGAGTGGCAGTGTCTCTCAGAAGTCAAGATGGGCAGAGGATCACCAATTCCCCCAATGCTGCGGCCAAAAATAGTGGTGCAATATCAGAAAGGAGTTTCTCAGAGAAAAATTGCAAAGAGTTTGAAGTTATCATCATCTACAGTGCATAATATCATCCAAAGATTCAGAGAATCTGGAACAATCTCTGTGCGTAAGGGTCAAGGCCGGAAAACCATACTGGATGCCCGTGATTTTCGGGCCCTTAGACGGCACTGCATCACATACAGGAATGCTACTGTAATGGAAATCACAACATGGGCTCAGGAATACTGTCGGTGTACACAATCCACCGTGCCATTCGCCGTTGCCGGCTAAAACTCTATAGGTCAAAAAAGAAGCTATATCTAAACACGATCCAGAAGCGCAGGCGTTTTCTCTGGGGCAAGGCTCATTTAAAATGGAATGTGGCAAAGTGGAAAACTGTTCTGTGGTCAGACGAATCAAAATTTGAAGTTCTTTTTGGAAAACTGGGACGGCATGTCATCCGGACTAAAGAGGACAAGGACAACCCAAGTTGTTATCACCGGTGAGTTCAGAAGCCTGCATCTCTGATGGTATGGGGTTGCATGAGTGCGTGTGGCATGGGCAGCTTACACATCTGGAAAGGCACCATCAATGCTGAAAGGTATATCCAAGTTCTAGAAAAACATATGCTCCGATCCAGATGTCGTCTCTTTCAGGGAAGACCTTGCATTTTCCAACATGACAATGCCAGACCACATACTGCATCAATTACAACATCATGGCTGCGTAGAAGAAGGATCCGGGTACTGAAATGGCCAGCCTGCAGTCCAGATCTTTCACCCATAGAAAACATTTGGCGCATCATAAAGAGGAAGATGCGACAAAGAAGACCTAAGACAGTTGAGCAACTAGAAGCCTGTATTAGACAAGAATGGGACAACATTCCTATTCCTAGTCTCTCAGGCAACAGTACAATACCAATGATTCTCATTCTCTTATTTCATCAACATGCCTAGTGAGCTGATCACTGAAAAGAACTGTATAAGCACACTTCATGGAATGGTTAAATGAGGGTGAGGATAATGGCCTCCATAAAGGCATTGCTGTAATACCATGCGACCGTGCTACGTTATAGTCTACTGTAACTGCCACACCTCAGTAACTTTCCTGATTCCCTTGTTTTTAATGGAAAGCCAAATTCCACCCTGGCTGAATGGTCCTGAATAAACTAAACCCTACATTTTCCATTGTGAAATATCAGGAGGTTAAATTATGCACAAAGCCTTGCAGGAGATCTTTAAATCTGGCAGACCTGAAAGGTAAATGAAGGCCACTATTCTGGATAAAACAAATCCTCAAATGTTCGGTCAACTGCTGTCCCATTGATGGAATCTGAGATTGAGTTCGAACAAACGAAATTGACATGCTTAGAGCTCCACACTTAACTACATCGACGCCAGATGTTTTGCAATATGCGAGATGGATCTAGATATTTCACTCTTCTTTGAAGAAAAGCGTTTTTTTTTTTTTTTTTTTTTTTAATCTTGTTTGCTGTACACCTTGTCACATATCAGCGTTTAGACATTGTTCTGTTTTTTGTAATAAGTCAGAAATGACAAGGAGACCGCTTCACGCAATACAAAGTCAGTGGAGATGGTTGGTTTGGAGACTCCCCGGTGGGTTTGGTTTTCAGATCATGACGTGTGTTGCTCTGTCTCTATACATTTTAGACATAATTTGGAGATTATATTAAACAATTAAGACATTAGTAACAGTTAAGTTAAAAAAAAAAAAATCCTTTATCCTATGTTTTATCAATGTCTTTCCGCGGTTGCTGGCCGATTACATGAGACGAGAGATTATACATTTCGGTAAATTGTACGGTATCTTTCAACATACCTGCTGATGATAATTCATGTTTTTAGAGCTGTAACTAACTATTATTAAAGCGAAAGATATCTGTTTGGGTGAACTCGCTCTGCCACTTGAACTGAGGTGGAATTGGCGATCTGTCACTCCACATTAAAGAGTGCCAAAACAACATTTACTCGTTTAAATTTCAAAATACAACTGAAACTATTTGGAAACGAAAAAAAAAACATAAAACACAAAGTATAAAGTACAAAGTTTTCTTATAATCGCGTTTCTCCACAAACAACCCATTGCAAAATGATAGAGCAAGTCGTGTACAGGGGAGGTGGAATCAAACTGCGCTTTGTAGTAATAATCTGCTATCAAATAAAGACATGCTTTTTTAACATTCAGGTTCGTTTTTCAAAAAGAAAGACATTTTGAGCCGCAGTGTTGCATGTCCATATGCAGAACTAAACCCCACAGGTGTTCCAGGTTATGACTTTTCTTACTATGGGAATTTAAGAAGTAGCACACGTGCATGAATGGACGTGCAGTGTAAATTTTCGACCTATAATCCCAAACCGACACCTTCTCTAATCTCCCACTTCTAGAGGAGATGAAAAGCGTCTGTGTTTGACAAGTGAAGTGGAAACTTTTCTTTTTTGTGTCAATGAACACACTTCTTTCAACTGACAATGTGGTGTTACAAGCTCAGTTTTCATAGATTAAAATACAGAGATAAAAGTACTAGCTAAATGTGTTAATTTTTCACTCCAACATTGTCTTTGATGAATTTTGGGATGTAACTTGCAAACTCATAATATGAAAATAATGTAGGCTAATTTTCAGAGCTTTTTCTTCCAAATCCAAAAAGACAATATGTGACCCTGGTCCACAAAACCATGTCATAAGAGTAAATTGTTTTTAACTGAGCTTTATACATCACATGAAAGCTGAATAAATAAGCTTTACATTGATGTATGGTTTGTTAGGATAAGAAAATCTGGAATATGAGGGGGCACAAAAAATCTAAATATCGAGAAAATCGCCTTTAAATTTGTGCAAATGAAGTCCTTAGCAAGGCATATTACTAATAATAATACATTTTTATATATTTACAGTGCAAAATATCTTCATGAAACATGATCTTTACTTAATATCCAAATTGGGTTTTTTTGGCATAAAAGAAAAAATTGTGAATCATACAATGTATTGTTGGCTACTGCCACAAATATACCCGTGCGACTTTTAAGAATATCATTGAAATTAAGCTGCAAAGAAATTTTTCTACCCATAAACCAGCTCATTATATATTCAAATGACATTAGCCAATCACAGTAGACTACATTAACATAGCCCTAAAGGTACAATAAAAAATATCAAACAGGGTGGAAAATGGTCATGCATAAATTATGACTTTCTGATGCAAGACACATTAACTGGACCTCAAGTGAAGAAAAAAAATCAAATGATCAAATGTGACCCCTTTAAAATAAACAGTGAGGTCATCATGGATTCTTACACATACAAAGCACACAGTGGACAGTGAAAACATCATTTTTGTACCTGTTAAAGTCCATCGTGATATCCGCCCGGCCGCTGTTGACCTCAGTAAAGGTGAGAGGGGTGACGTCACTCCAGGCCTGCAGTGCCTCCCGCATCACTTGTCTGACTTTCTCTAAACTCAACTGCCAAGGGGCCCGCATGATCCTGTAACACGAGCGCAAACATTCATAAACGCTCATTACAGACCACCCATGCGACTTTCATTTGGATGAAAGTGCATGACCTCAATAATCCCCTTTATTTAAACATGTTTGATACTTGGTGGTGCACTTGGTGGACTGTATCAGAATCTGTCTGTTGTGAAAAGACAAGCACAGTCTGAATGTTTGCCTAGTTATGGAATAGGTGCGATACCCACTACTACTACGCTGTCTGACCAAAATCACAAAACAAATGTGATACTTGATCAGTGTGTGACAGTGATGGCACCCCTATCCGTGTTCATTTAAGTGCATAAGCCTTGTAGAAATACATAACATCATATTTCACTTGTCATTTAACAAGATCTTAATTCAAAACAATTCAGACACACAATTGCTCTTTCTATTCTCGATAAACAGTTTAGATGTTTGAATTCCTTTTAAAAATTAAAATGCTACTTTCATCCCTCATGGAGTAAGCCCAGAGGATTTAACTTCTCTCGGATGAAAGACGAGCTGCATTATAAAGCTTGCTGAGTGATGAAGGCATGCATGCTTATTTTCACAAGCAGAATCCCCACAGAGAGCATTTAAACGTGTGGACCACAAGTCTGTTTCATGTTCCACAAAGCTTCCTCTGGTGCATTTCATAAAAAAATAATAATAATGAAATGCTTTAAAGCAGCACATCTGAAGTTTTGTTTAGCTCCTGACCTGCAGCTATAGTGACTGGTACCTCTGTGTTGTTTTCATGCTTGGACACCTTTATGCTTTGGTCATTATTAGCTTTGAGGGACGGGGGATCACTCTGGGCTACATGTTGTCGCCACAGACCGTCTCAGATCGTGGGGCCTCTGCCGTCTGCAAGCCCAGACACTAGCTATGACAGCAGGACAGAGCCCAGTGTGGTAGTCTGTGGCTTTAAACATTGTCCTGCCATATTCGCTGTTAGATATAGGATCAAGTTCTTAACTCTTGACTCTGGCTACAATCACAAAAGAATAGATCAAATTTAAACCAGGTTTAGACTAGTGACTTTTAAACATCTAATACAGTGGCCCCCCCAAAAAAAACTTATATAAGTCAAGGGTTTTTAAACTGGGGTCCCCCAAGGGACCACAAGAGAACTCGCTGCGCAGGTATCGTTCGTCATTATCCAGTGAAGCTGCACTCACACTAGACTTTAAGGGTATGTTCACACTTGGCAGGTTTGGTTTGATTAAAACGAAACTCTGGTGCGATTTCTCTGTTACTGCGGTTCATTTGAATAAGTGTGAACGCTGCTATCTGAACTTGTGGTGTGCACCAAACAAGCGGACTGACAACGCTGAAAAGATGGGTCTTGGTCCGCTTCCAAACAAACTCTGGTGTGGTTTGAATGATATATGAACGCAACATGGACCAAAGACATGTAAATGAACCAAAAACAGGAAGATGAGACCCTGAAAAAGAATAGAATGCTCATGCATACCTGTTTTTTCTGGTCAAATGAGCTACATTGTCCATTACAGTTCAGTACATGCATCTCAACCGCTGTCTCCTTGCAACAGATCTTTATTTGTGAGTGTGACAGAGGAATGCCGCTGTTTTGACTGCTTTACACATTTTATATGCTCTTCACGAGTTCTCAGCTGGTCAATATACCATCAGTATGGCCCTGTTTCGAGTGTCCACTTTCAACCACTTCCAGAGGTAGTAGAAAACGCATTGGACCGGATTGCTTTCATAGTGTAAACGCTCATGTGGTTGAATGTGTACTCTCCACCTACTGACTTAATGCATAAACTCTATGGGAAGTGTGCTATAGCCAGACGTGATCAGGGTGCGAACTACAGGGGAGCTAGGGGGAACTCGGCTCCCCTTAATAAGACTTGGGCTCCCCTAAAAACGTGATTTGTGAAATTTTGGGGGGTCTCAAAAAATATTGACAATGTGTTAATTTGACGTGCAATTTCAGTTTTATGTAATGCGATCATCTTGGATTATTATGTGTAAAATTGCAAAAATATCATTCATTCATGCATGCATGTTGGGCTATTTATACCTACAAACCCGATTCCAAAAAAGTTGGGACACTGTACAAATTGTGAATAAAAAAGGAATGGAATAATTTACAAATCTCATAAACTTATATTTTATTCACAATAGAATATAGATAACAGACTGTTATAAAAAGAAGAGGGGATGCCACACAGTGGGAAACATGGCCTTGTCCCAACTTTTTTGAGATGTGTTGATATCATGAAATTTAAAATCAACTTATTTTTTGCCTTAAAATGATACATTTTCTCAGTTTAAACATTTGATATGTCATCTATGTTGTATTCTGAATAAAATATTGAAATGTGAAACTTCCACATCATTGCATTCTGTTTTTATTCACGATTTGTACAGTGTCCCAACTTTTTTGGAATCGGGTTTGTAATTCACGTCAATAAAGATAACTATACATGCTATTCTTGTCATGAGCGTCAAGGCGTGGTGGCGCTGCGGTGCAAATTCCACTCATGTTTAGGACATGTTAACGCAAAGATTCGTAGAAAAAATATAAAAAAATATCCACTTCTTGGATTTCTGGACGAACAGCAAAGGAAGCTGACCCCAGGCCTATGTGGTCTATTCTGTGTTAAAGTAAGGCATGTTATTCCCAATTTTGTGTTGTGGCTGGGTTGTTATAGGTCTCTGTGACTATCGATGTCTTAAGCCTAATTGAACGGAGGAATTTTGGTATTCTTCTGTAGCCTGACAAGTAACTTTAACCGTTGTTCATGCAAACTCAAAGACAGCCGGATGCTTTGTTTATAGAATATTTGACCTATTAATTTGTGTCGATAAAGTATAATAGGGATGTTATTAACCACTGTATAGTGATTTATCCTATATACTGCTTGTATAAAGCAAGTAGTGCATACACTTGTAGCTGTTATGTATATTTGTAAGTCGCATAAAACCCACAACACACCATTGCTTTGAATGTTTAAGTTCTGTAGCAAAATATCTTTTTTTTTAAGAGAACCGAAGTAACAACACCCTAAGATGTAAATTACTCCAGACCCCAAAAAACTACACACATATGAGACATGAGGAACACATACTCATTAAAACACTCGTTAAAGTAAAGAAACTCAATTGAAAGCGTGGGAGTGGGTGTAGGATGGGGTTTGGTGTTTTTGAGCTCACTGTGCACATGTACAGTCCGTCATTAAGTGAGGGGACAAATTACAGAGGACAGTGAGATGCTATAGCCCATAAACAACCTTCAGAGATGTGAGTCACAACAGCTCATAGTGGCACAGCATTAGAATGGTGCTGACTGGGGTTTGCTGGGGATAAAGTATGTGTGTGTGTTGCTGTCTTGACATCAGATTCTGATGAGGCAGCACCTACATTTTTTAAAAGGAATCTAATGTTCATTTTCAGGGTGCAACCTGGTTAGGTTTGTCTCGATCAACCCAGTTAGCCAAATGTCAACTGAGACAAAAACCTTTTTTTTTTTTTTTTTTTTTTTTTTTTGCTATATATTTGTTTTAAACTTTATAAGTGATTAATAATAATCTCTCTCACACATACACACATGCACACGCTCACACACACGCACGTATTTTGAAGAAAGTTTGTAACCAGGCCGCTTTGTGACACCATTGTCTTCCACAGTATGAAAAAAACAATGGAATTCAACGGTGCCCCACAACTGTTCAGATTCCCACATTCTTCAAAATATCTTTTGTGTTCAACAGAACAAAGAAATGTATACAAGTTTGGAACAACCTGAGTGTGAGTAAATGATGACAATTTTTGGGTGAACTATCCCTTTAAATCACACTCCTTTCTTACAATAGACTGAAAGCTCGCATTCAGATCTGCCTCCATCCAATAAACAACCAATGGGTAAAACCAAGACCCCATTTTTTTTTCTTTTTCAATAATCTGTTTCACTCAGGTGTACGTCACAATATGGAAGAAAATATCTGTCCCTGCTTCCCTACTACCCAAAAGACTATTTTTCTGTTCTGACTTCTGTCTTTACAGTATGCAGACGAAAAGACTAGTTTGCCCTACAGCAAAGTTGGTTGATTTGGATGGAGAACCACAGGAGATTTATGGGCTGTGATATTTTATGGGAAGGGCCATAAATCAAGGGGCATTTTTAATCAGTGGTTGTACGGCTGGTTTTCTTTGTCTGGGCCCTCATCTCACCCCCCGCTGAGCACTGAAGAGAAAACTAGAAACATTTGGGCTTCGCTGCCGTAACACACATGAGTGCTCTGAAATGTAACATCTTCTCCTGATCGGGTCATGACCTAACTGGCTTCAGATTACAGAGGAGTCCTATGTCCGGTGGGAACCATCTTTGACATACACTCACCTAAAGGATTATTAGGAACACCATACTAATACTGTGTTTGACCCCCTTTCACCTTCAGAACTGCCTTAATTCTACGTGGCATTGATTCAACAAGGTGCTGAAAGCATTCTTTAGAAATGTTGGCCCATATTGATAGGATAGCATCTTGCAGTTGATGGAGATTTGTGGGATGCATATCCAGGGCACAAAGCTCCCGTTCCACCACATCCCAAAGATGCTCTATTGGGTTGAGATCTGGTGACTGTGGGGGCCATTTTAGTACAGTGAACTCATTGTCATGTTCAAGAAACCAATTTGAAATGATTTGAGCTTTGTGACATGGTGCATTATCCTGCTGGAAGTAGCCATCAGAGAATGGGTACATGGTGGTCATAAAGGGATGGACATGGTCAGAAACAATGCTCAGGTAGGTCGTGGCATTTAAACAATGCCCAATTGGCACTAAGGGGCCTAAAGTGTACCAAGAAAACATCCCCCACACCATTACACCACCACCACCAGCCTGCACAGTGGTAACAAGGCATGATGGATCCATGTTCTCATTCTGTTTACGCCAAATTCTGACTCCCATCTGAATGTCTCAACAGAAATCGAGACTCATCAGACCAGGCAACATTTTTCCAGTCTTCAACTGTCCAATTTTGGTGAGCTTGTGCAAATTGTAGCCTCTTTTTCCTATTTGTAGTGGAGATGAGTGGTACCCGGTGGGGTCTTCTGCTGTTGTAGCCCATCCGCCTCAAGGTTGTGTGTGTTGTGGCTTCACAAATGCTTTGCTGCATACCCCGGTTGTAATGAGTGGTTATTTCAGTCAAAGTTTCAGCTTGAATCAGTCAGCCCATTCTCATCTGACCTCTAGCATCAACAAGGCATTTTCGCCCACAGGACTGCTGCGTACTGGATGTTTTTCCCTTTTCACACCATTCTTTGTAAACCCTAGAAATGGTTGTGCGTGAAAATCCCAGTAACTGAGCAGACTGTGAAATACTCAGACTGGCCCGTCTGGCACCAACAACCATGCCACGCTCAAAATTGCTTAAATCACCTTTCTTTCCCACTCTGACATTCAGTTTGGAGTTCAGGAGATTGTCTTGACCAGGACCACACCCCTAAATGCTTTGAAGCAACTGCCATGTGATTGGTTGATTAGATAATTGCATTAATGAGCAATTGAACAGGTGTTCCTAATAATCCTTTAGTTGAGTGTATGAGCCAAATCATTTAAAACATGAAGTGGTGACCAGACAACTACAATATAAAGGTCATCATGTCAATCAAAACGGATTCTTAAAGGGATTGTTTCACCAAAAATTGATTTTTCTGTCATCATTTATTCACCCTCATGCCATTCCAAACCTGTTTATCTTTATTTTTTCTGTGCAACACAAAAGAGGATATTTTTTTAGAAAGCCAGTGAGGTCCAAAACTATGGAAGCTTGTTTCCGCCACAGAATAAAAAAATTTCACAAGATAATTGCGACTTTTTATCTCACAATTGCGTTTTTACTACAGAATATTATTCTTTTTTCTGTCTTATCTCGTGATCACGACTTCATTTTCTTGTGATCTCGAAATAACAAAAGTTGTTTTTCTCGTGATCACGACTTCATTTTCTCATGATTGTTTCATTCTGAAATACTACACTACACCCGAAGTCTACTGTCTAATCGTTTAGAGTTGCTTGGATTGAACCCACTTTATTTTCCTCATTTGAAATAAAATTACATTAAGTTACATAATTTGTTTGTTATTATAGTATCCTACTATCCTGTCTTCTAGCCATGCTATTCCATTAAAAAGAGGTGCAGTACTCCAGATTAAAAATAAATAAATAAATAAATTACATTTAATCCAGTTGATATAATACAATTTTGGGATGCTGTTTGAGAAGAGTGTTTATGTATATGCGTGTGGTTTGCTACAAAGAAATGTACAAAATACAATAGTTTTAGTTACACAGTATCACTGAATTAAATTATAGGCTGCTACACATCTTTACATAGGCTATAAATCATATTTCTTATCAATGGGCTATACACTGAGTGACACAATGTTGTAAACAGTTACTTAGGCTAGTGATTAAAATGGCGTCTTAAAGATGCACAATAAGGTACAAAGAGAATAAAGTGACATCAAAATGAGTTAGACAGTAAGTTTAGTATCCCACGAACGCTATTGCGGTAGTGGAGTTGTGATGAGTCATGCATCTGCAGTAGAACGTAACGATAATACAGATACACTTTCAAGTAAACTAATCATATTCAACCATTTAACATTAGTTAAATTAATTACTTAATGCACACAATACTGCACAAATTATAGCGATCACGAAAGGTCTTCAATGCGTTCAATCTGGGCCAATACGAACTAACACAATAAAGTGGATAGGCTATACGGCACCCCATCAGTTATTTGGTTCTATACTGCCACCTGTTGGCACAGCTGTGTAACTTAGAGAAGATTAAGTCGTAATCACGAGAAGAAAACTTTTGTTATCTCAAGATCACAAGAAAATTAAGTCGTGATCACGAGATAACAAGACAGAAAAAAAATATTATCCATGGCCGTTCAGGGCTTCCGTAGTTTACATCTCGCAATTCTGACTTTTATTCTAAAAATTGCTAGATATAAACTTGCAATTGCGAGTTATGAGGTCAAAATTGCATGATATAAAATCACAGTTGTGTGTTATAAAGTCACAATTGCAAGATATAAACTCGCAATTGTGAGTTATAAAGTCCAATTCTGAGGCAGAAAAATACTTTCCTCAAAATTATCTCACTTTTCTGACTTTATAACTTGCAATTGTGACTTTATATCACGCAATTCTGACTATATAACTTCGCAATTGTGACTTTATATCACGCAGTTGACTATATAACTCACAATTGTGACTTTATATCATGCAATTCTGACTATATAACTCGCAACTGTGACTTTATATCACGCAGTTGTGACTATATAACTCACAATTGTGACTTTATATCATGCAGTTGTGACTATATAACTCGCAATTGTGACTTTATATCACATAATTCTGACTATATAACTCGCAATTGTGACTTTATATCACGCAGTTGTGACTATATAACTCACAATTGTGACTTTACATCACAATTCTGACTATATAACTCGCAACTGTGACTTTATATCATGCAATTCTGACTATATAACTCGCAATTATGACTTTACATCATGCAATTCTGACTATATAACTCGCAATTGTGACTTTATATCACGCAGTTGTGACTATATAACTCGCAATTATGACTTTATATCACAATTCTGACTATATAACTCGCAATTATGACTTTATATCACAATTCTGACTATATAACTCATAACTGTGACTTTATATCATGCAATTCTGACTATATAACTCATAATTATGACTTTACATCATGCAATTCTGACTATATAACTCGCAATTGCAACTTTATATCACATAATTCTGACTATATAACTCGCAATTGCGACTTTATATCATGCAATTCTGACTATATAACTCACAATTGTGACTTTATATTACGCAATTCTGACTATATAACTCGCAATTGCAACTTTATATCACGCAATTCTGACTATATAACTCGCAATTGTGACTTTATATCATGCAATTCTGACTATATAACTCAAAATTGTGACTTTACATCATGCAATTCTGACTATATAACTCGCAATTGTGACTTTATATCACGCAATTCTGACTACATAACTCGCAATTGTGACTTTATATCACGCAGTTGACTATATAACACAATTGTGACTTTATATCACAATTCTGACTATATAACTCGCAACTGTGACTATATCACGCAATTCTGACTATATAACTCGCAATTGCGACTTTATATCATGCAATTCTGACTATATAACTCGCAATTGTGACTTTATATCATGCAATTCTGACTATATAACTCGCAATTATGACTTTATATCACAATTCTGACTATATAACTCGCAACTGTGACTTTATATCACGCAGTTGTGACTATATAACTCACAATTGTGACTTTATATCATGCAGTTGTGACTATATAACTCGCAATTGTGACTTTATATCACGCAATTCTGACTATATAACTCGCAATTGTGACTATATCACGCAGTTGTGACTATATAACTCACAATTGTGACTTTACATCACAATTCTGACTATATAACTCGCAACTGTGACTTTATATCATGCAATTCTGACTATATAACTCGCAATTATGACTTTATATCACAATTCTGACTATATAACTCGCAACTGTGACTTTATATCACAATTCTGACTTTATATCGCGCAATTCTGAGTATATAACTTGCAATTGCGACTTTATATCATGCAATTCTGACTATATAACTCGCAATTATGACTTTACATCATGCAATTCTGACTATATAACACAATTGTGACTATATCATGCAATTCTGACTATATAACTCGCAATTATGACTTTATATCACGCAATTCTGACTATATAACTCGCAATTGCGACTTTATATCATGCAATTCTGACTATATAACTCACAATTGTGACTTTATATTACGCAATTCTGACTATATAACTCGCAATTGCGACTTTATATCACGCAATTCTGACTATATAACTCGCAATTGTGACTTTATATCATGCAATTCTGACTATATAACTCAAAATTGTGACTTTATATCATGCAATTCTGACTATATAACTCGCATAATTGTGACTTTATATCATGCAATTCTGACTATATAACTCGCAATTGTGACTTTATATCACAATTCAGACTATATAACTCGCAATTGTGACTTTATATCATGCAATTCTGACTATATAACTTCATAATTCTGACTTTATATCACAATTCTGACTATATAACTCGCAATTGCGACTTTATATCACACAATTCTGACTATATAACTCATAATTGCGACTTTATATCACATAATTCTGACTATATAACTCGCAATTATGACTTTATATCACAATTCTGACTATATAACTCGCAATTGCAACTTTATATCACGCAATTCAAACTATATAACTCGCAATTATGACTTTATATCACAATTCTGACTATATAACTCGCAATTGCGACTTTATATCACGCAATTCTGACTATATAACTCGCAATTGCGACTTTATATCACGCAATTCTGACTATATAACTCGCAATTATGACTTTATATAATTCTGACTATATAACTCGCAATTGCGACTTTATATCACGCAATTCTGACTATATAACTCGCAATTATGACTTTATATCACAATTCTGACTATATAACTCGCAATTGCGACTTTATGTCACGCAATTCTGACTATATAACTCGCAATTGTGACTTTATATCACGCAATTCTGACTATATAACTCGCAATTATGACTTTATATCACGCAATTCTGACTATATAACTCTTAATTGTGACTTTATATCATGCAATTCTGACTATGTAACTCGCAATTATGACTTTATATCACAATTATGACTATATAACTCGCAATTGCGACTTTATATCACGCAGTTGACTATATAACTCACAATTGTGACTTTATATCATGCAATTCTGACTATATAACTCACAATTGTGACTTTATATCACGCAATTCTGACTATATAACTCGCAATTGTGACTTTATATCACGCAATTCAGACTATATAACTCGCAATTGTGACTTTATATCACGCAGTTGTGACTATATAACTCGCAATTGTGACTTTATATCATGCAATTCTGACTATATAACTCACAATTATGACTTTATATCACGCAATTCTGACTATATAATACGCAATTGCGACTTTATATCACGCAATTCTGACTATATAACTCGCAATTGTGACTTTATATCATGCAATTCTGACTATATAACTCAAATTGTGACTTTATATCATGCAGTTGTGACTATATAACTCGCAATTGCGACTTTATATCACGCAATTCTGACTATATAACTCGCAATTGTGACTTTATATCTCGCAATTCTGACTATATAACTCGCAATTATGACTTTACATCACGCAATTATGACTATATAACTCACAATTGTGACTTTATATCATGCAATTCTGACTATATAACTCAATTGTGACTTTATATCATGTAATTCTGACTATATAACTCGCAATTCTGACTTTACATCACGCAATTCTGACTATATAACTCGCATAATTATGACTTTACATCACGCAATTCTGACTATATAACTCGCAATTCTGACTTTACATCATGCAATTCTGACTATATAACTCAATTGTGACTTTATATCATGTAATTCTGACTATATAACTCGCAATTCTGACTTTACATCACGCAATTCTGACTATATAACTCGCAATTATGACTTTACATCACGCAATTCTGACTATATAACTCGCAATTGTGACTTTATATCACGCAATTCTGACTATATAACACAATTGTGACTTTACATCACGCAATTCTGACTATATAACTCGCAATTGTGACTATATCACAATTCTGACTATATAACTCGCAACTGTGACTTTATATCACAATTCTGACTTTATATCACGCAATTCTGACTATATAACTCGCAACTGTGAGTTTATATCACAATTCTGACTTTATATCATAATTCTGACTATATAACTAACTCGCAATTATGACTTTACATCACATAATTCTGACTATATAACTCGCATAATTGTGACTTTATATCACGCAATTCTGACTATATAACACAATTGTGACTTTACATCACGCAATTCTGACTATATAACTCGCAATTGTGACTATATCACAATTCTGACTATATAACTCGCAACTGTGACTTTATATCACAATTCTGACTTTATATCACGCAATTCTGACTATATAACTCACAATTGTGACTTTATATCATGCAATTCTGACTATATAACTCACAATTATGACTTTACATCACACAATTCTGACTATATAACTCAATTGTGACTACATCACACAATTCTGACTATATAACTCGCAAATTGTGACTTTATATCACGCAATTGTGACTATATAACTCCCAATTGTGACTTTATATCACGCAATTGTGACTATAATTTGCAATTGTGACTTTATATCACGCAGTTGTGACTATGTAACTCGAAATTGCGACAAAAAAATAAAAATTGTGAGATAAAGTCACAATGAGCTTTTTTATTTTTTATTCTGTGGCAGAAACAAGATTCCATACAAAACAGCATTGATTTACATTGTATGTAAAAATGTTGAGACATTTTCAAAATATCTTATTTTTCACAGAAGAAAGGTTTTAGAATGACATGAGAATGATAAATTCAATTAGAATTGAAGTAGCATGTGTGTGTGAGAGAGAGAGAGAGAGAGAGAGAGAGAGAGAGAGAGAGAGAGAGAGAGAGAGAGAGAGAGAGAGAGAGAGAGAGAGAAAGATTGAGATTCTAGTAAACCATTTGTTGTGGGGTTGGCAATACCAGAAATGGCAAGGATGGCAATATGGCTTATAAATCATAAAGAATTATGCTTTTTGAAAATGTTCGAATGCAGAAAGTTTTCTGTGATGGTAGGTTTAGGGGTAGGGGATATAATATACAGTTTGTACATTATAGACATCATTATGTCTATGAAAAGTCCCCATAAAACATGGAAACCGAATGTGTGTGTGTGTGTGTGTGTGTGTGTGTGTGTGTGTGTGTGTGTGTGTGTGTGTGTGTGTGTGTGTGTGTGTGTGTGTGTGTGTGTGTGTGTGTGTGTGTGTGTGTTTAAGAAAATGATTTACTGTTTTAAATCAAAGGGGACTTGGTACATATTTCTAGCTGTGTTCTGGAGCCATGCAGTCCCAAGTCTGAGACAGTTTACTGCTTCTAATTAAATGGGTGTAATGCTGGAAAGATTGTGTGGTCTTCTTTAGAACCGATAAGAACTATAAGAAATGTGATAAGGTAAATAGAGAAACATTATGATTTATTTCCTAGCATTTCCCATGTGGGCTGTAATATATGTATTTCTGCCATAAAAAGCTAATGTTTCATTTAAAAACACTGTTTAATAAGAAAAAAAACCTTAATGTATAGATTCAATCAGATGTCTGTTGACTGGGAGCCTGAATAGCACAAATTAGCTATATCATTGCCTCACTAAGTGTAAGGCTTAAAACAGTACCTTGGCAATACATCAAAGTTATTTTCTCCCATTTACGCTTTATGTTTCATTAATTTTATGTCTATCATCTCAATACGTGTAGACACAGCAACCAGATACAACCGCAACCACTATCCGTGCAAGTCTTACTTGTATGTGAGGTCGGTTTTGTCCCAGCGTCCTCCAAACAAATCAAAGCGTTTACGGCGATGACGGCCCCCAAGAAAACCTACTTTGTGGGTTGAGTAATGAAGGGCGTTCCCTCCCTTCTCTGAGGGGTAATCTGGGACTCCACAGCGAGGCCTGTTCCAGAATTCAGTGTCATTCTTGGGTAGAGCCAAGTGTGTGTGCACTCTCTTATTGCCAGAGTCTTCACTCAGGGTATCTTGAACATAATGAAGTTGGCCCCTCTTTTTGAGGCCATGGTGATGGGTCTTTTGAGGCCAGTCCTGTCAACACATACATAAGCTGTCAATCAAATGGACCTTTGACCAGAAACACCTTCTCAGGTGCTACACAATTAAAATCGGTTGGTTTGGTGGCTGAGGTTTCATTTAGCATGTTGTTTTGTGGTGGCTATTTCTGGGAGGTTTTGAAGGCGATGCTATCAGTGTTGTTATAAATTACAAATAGTTTTGTTAATTGAAATAATGCTGAAATAAAATATAAATATTAGATATAAAAAAACGTTTAAGTTGAAGTAATACAATTATTAAAACAAAAATAAAATAAATAAATAAAAATGAAGCTAAATGGAAATATAAAATACTAATAAAAATGGCAAAATCACAAAAATATACTAAAAGAAACTAAAATAAACTAAAATATAAAAATAAAAGGCCATTCAAAATATACTATTACAAAATGAATAAAACTGAAATAAAAATAAATGACTAAATAGTAATAGAAAATTATTTTAAAAAAATCATAAAACAAAAATACTAAAATTAAAATGCAAAATGTAAACTGGAAAAAAAAAAAAAAAAAAAATATATATATATATATATATATATATATATATATATATATATATATATAAAACTAATTTTTATTTAAAAAATATGGGTATATATAAAATGTAGATTTTTTTATATTATATAATATTTAAATAAAATCTGATGAAAAATATAATAAAATTCAAAATAAATACTAAAATTGTATATAAATAAAGCTAAAATTGTAGTTTCTATGGCGTTGCTCTGTGGTTGCTTGGGTGTTCTGGCTGGACGAACAGTAAGGTAAAGGGGGCAAATAAGGCCTTGTGCACATTGGGAGCGGTCAAATTATAGTTATGCAACAGTTTGTCTTACGTCACTGATCATTTGCAAGAGGTATTATCACAGTCAATTTCCTCAACCAAATTTCAAGGAAATTGTTCTGTTAATGGACTGGGAGGTTTGCTGCCTTAGGGAAAATCAGATTGTCCCAATTTCTCTCTTTCCCAAACCTCATTGCAATTCTCAACTCCAGCTGTGCTGGTTTAGAAACCCATCTCTCTCTCTCTCTCTCTCTCTCTCTCTCTCTCTCTCTCTCTCTCTCTCTCTCTCTCTCTCTCTCTCTCTCTCTCTCTCTCTCTATACCTACTCCTCTCTAATTTGTGCTTGGTTAATAGGCCAGGAGTGAACTATTTTTTTAAATGCTTTTAAAAAGCCTTCCGCCACTCGTAGCCATTAGGAGTCTTTTAAAACTGTCATTTAAGCACAAAATATATTTATCTAAAATTGTCTCTAAAAGTATCTAAAATTGTCACTACCGAAACAGTCACGACTGAAACACAACATTGTTTCGGTAGTGACAAAAGGAAACACATAATCCTTTATTTGGAGGAAATAAATAAAAAAACTTTAGTACAGTTACGCATATCATTAGTATTTTAGTATGTTTTAGTATGTAATGTGATGTGGTCACTACCAAAACATTACTGTCACTGTCTGAAAGTGTACAGTCACGACCTAAACACGGGATGTTTGTCAAAAATAAAGTATATTGAATTATAAACTAAGATGTTATGATAGTGTTTTGTTCAATGTATGTTCAAACTAATGAATCCTTGACTTTGAAGTATGATTAACTTTATGCCTTTTACAAAGAAATAATGGATTCAATGTGCAGCATCCACCTGGATGATGCGACGGCAGCCATATTGAGCAGAACGCCCACCACGCACCAGCTGATTGGTGGAGAGGAGACGGAGTGATGAAACCAATCAGTATATGGGGATGATTAGGAGGCCATGATGGACAGAGGCCAAAGGGCAAATTTGGCCAGGATGCCAGGGTTACACCCCTACTCTTTATCGAAGGACATCCTGGAATTTTTAATGACCACAGAGAGTCAGGACCTCGGTTTAACGTCTCATCCAAAGGACGGTGCTTGTTACAGTATAGTGTCCCCATTAGTATACTGGGGTGTTAGGATCCACACAGACTACAGAGTGAGCGCCCCCTGCTGGCCTCACTAACACCTCTACCAGCACCAACATAGATTTCCCAGTTGGTCTCCCATCCAGGTACTGACCAGGCTCAGCCCTGTTTAGCTTCATTGGGAAACCAGTCTTGGGCTACAGGGTGATATGGCTGCTAATAGGGGAGACAAATTTGGGAAATCGAGACAAATGTGGAAATCGAGACTCATCAGACCAGGCAACATTTTTCCAGTCTTCAACTGTCCAATTTTGGTGAGCTTGTGCAAATTGTAGCCTCTTTTTCCTATTTGTAGTGGAGATGAGTGGTACCCGGTGGGGTCTTCTGCTGTTATAGCCCATCTGCCTCAAGGTTGTGCGTGTTGTGGCTTCACAAATGCTTTGTTGCATACCTTGGTTGTAACGAGTAGTTATTTCAGTCAAAGTTGCTCTTCTATCAGCTTGAATCAGTCGGCCCATTCTCCTCTGACCTCTAGCATCAACAAGGCATTTTCGCCCACAGGACTGCCACATACTGGATGTTTTTCCCTTTTCACACCATTCTTTGTAAACCATAGAAATGGTTGTGTGTGAAAATCCCAGTAACTGAGCAGATTGTGAAATACTCAGACCAGCCCGTCTGGCACCAACAACCATGCCACGCTCAAAATTGCTTAAATCACCTTTCTTTCCCATTCTGACATTCAGTTTGGAGTTCAGGAGATTGTCTTGACCAGGACCACACCCCTAAATGCATTGAAGCAACTGCCATGTGATTGGTTGATTAGATAATTGCATTAATGAGAAATTGAACAGGTGTTCCTAATAATCCTTTAGTTGAGTGTATATAAGGATGTTTTTTCCCCAGGTTTTTTACTTTCTTAATTTTCTATAGACAACAAGAAATTCATGACAACTACACTGTCCTACACTTTTTCTACACTGTAAAAAAAAAAAAAAAAAAAAAAAAAAAAGTTGGTTTAACTCAAAAAATAAGTTACCTGGTTGCCTTCAAATTTTAAGTTCACTGAAATTTGAGTTAATACAATGAAGGAGATTGGTTTAATCAACAGAAATTCAAAATCTTATGTTGTTACCTGAGCCACATTATCTAAGTTGATTTGACAAAAGAAAAAGTTGTGATAACAAATCATGAAAATAATTGTCACAGTGTAACAAGATGGTAAAATGACCAGCTTGTGTTCACCACAAACCTTAATTCAAGCATTTAACCAAAACTCCATTCAAAAAACCTATTGACTTCAGGACGATGGAACAGAAGGTCTTAAAATATGCATCAAAATATAATCTGATTGGCTACAAACAAACAGTTTCACATTCAGTGCGAACAGAAAAATTGCTTATTGCTGGACACTTTTTGTGTCGCATCTGTTTAGAACATGGTGTAACCCAAGACAAATTCTAACAAATAAAAGGAAAAACATCCAAATATTTGTGGACAAGTCGAGACATAGTACCTTAGTAAAAATCCACTGACATGTGAACTTGATAGCATTGCTAAAACATGACCCCACACCCCCGGCAATGAGGAACCGCACAAATTCCACAGATAGAAGTGAAGAATTCACCGCACTTTATCTACTGTCCGTTTGTTTCTCAAATCCGCTGAGTGTGCATGGACTTTCCATGGGCTGAACCATCATTAAATGGTCATACATGTTGAAAGCATGTAATTTAAGCAGTGCCTAAACAACCTGGAGACAGGCGAGTTTTTTGTACAACAGTCAAGATTGTTTATTGTAGAGCAGTCAAACCTCTCAGCAATGACAAACTGGCCTCAAGTCTACTTAGGGAGCGACGGAGATGGAAGAAAAACACCCGGGTGTCTCAGGTTCAACGGGAGTCAAGGGTTAAAGGTTAAAGCCTAAATCAACAAAACAGACCCCTTGGGCCAAAGTAAACACACACACTCCCATTTCAAACCAAAACTCAGCAGACAGTCTGTGTTTTTTCCCCTTCTAAAAATGTTTAATAGATATATTTTGTAAATATATAAATAAAAAAATGCAATTCCACTACCATTCAACAGTGTAGGTCTACCAACAGTCTACCATTGTTTTTTTGGGGGGGTTTTTTTTTTTTACATTTTCAGAAAGAAGTCTCTTATGTTCATCAAAGCTGCATTTATTTAATCAAAAATATAGTAAAATCATAATATTGTGAAATATTATTACAATTTAAAATAACCGTTTTCTGTTTTCATTTTAAAATGTCATTTATTCCGGTGATGTCAACGCTGAATTTTCAGCATCATCACTCCAGTCTTCAGTCACATGATTCTTCAGAAATCATTCTAATATGCTGATTTGGTGCTTGAGAAGCTGTTCTTATTATCAATGTTAAAAAAAATTTTTTAAAAACATTTGTGTTAACACTTAATGTTTTTTGGACACTGGGATACATTTTTTCTGGATTTTTTCAAGAAGAGCATATATTTGAAATAGAAATCTTTTGTAACATTATGAATGTCTTTATTCTGTCGCTTTTGATCAGTTTGATGTTTTTGATAAAAATTTAATGTTTTTAACCCTAAAACACATACCTCGGGTCTTTAGTGACCCAGGACGTCATTCACTACCCTCCTCCTCATTCATTTTTTCAAGTCAGACATCAACCTTCTTAGTATTCCTCAATCAATTAATTATAAACAATATAACAAGAAGAACGTATATAAAATTATAAAAGAATGTGTTCCCTTTTTTTTTTTTTTTTGGTAAAAATTGTATCGGGTCGCAAACGACCTGGGTGTGTAACAGTGTAAGTATATTTTTTTTCAGCATAACAATAATTCAATCTTTGATCACTGAATAAGTGCAATTCACCTTTATTCCAGAAGGTGGCAATGTCTGACACACAATGATGAAGTGACGCACTCGTAGTTACCGCAGGCAGAAAACAAAAGAATAGGAAGTATTATCAGCAAAACTTAAAATGGCTCAGCGATTTACTGCAGAGCATGTACTGAACACAATCAAATATTAGTGCCACTGTCACTTGATGGCGAATCAAAATATTGATTTTGAAGAATCACTCAATATTTTTGAGAATATGTTTGAGATCAAGAATATGAGCCAGATGGGAAATGAGCTCTGACAAGGACAGCGATGATGGTATAAAACATCTGCACAAACTGAACCCTAAAAGGTAACAAAATATGTTTTATTTTCTTCTTCTGCAATCAGTACTCTAATAGAGTTTTATATTATCACGACAGGCAGAGATCCAACTGTATTAGATATAGATCCGGGTCACTAAAGACCCGAATATGTAATAATGATTTGAGAAACATTCGTGCATTTAAGGGTTTAAAAAAAAGTAAATCTCTCAACCGAAACTTCTGAATGGTAGTGTATGTAGAAATACTATGAACTCTATGACCCAATTTTGTTACCACATTTCATAATGTTCTATCAGTATTTTGTAAAAGGTGGAGGTGCTAAATGCAAACAAGATGGATCAGCTTTCTGATGTAATGACACACAAGTGCATATTATAGCAGCTGAAACTGCTATAAGCATAGACTCAAAGCCAAGTCTCGAAATAAACAGCATGCATGCAGCCAGAACATCATTATTTTCTCAAGAAACAACCCAACTGTCAATATATCATTAGATCTTGTGAAATACTGCTCCATAATTGTGGGATCTAAGATTTAAATTAAACTGAAACCTGTTGATATGTTCATACAACACAAAAGGAGAATTTTTACAAACCTTAATAGCTTTTTCATACAACCACACCTGCCAAGCTTCAAAAGTGAAAGGCAAAAAATGATGTGCTTAATGGTTACTAATTCAAAAAAGATCAAATGTGACAGCACTATTGAGGGACTGTGCTGGGAAATCTTTACTTTTAATATTAGTTAGTGCCAACAACATTTACCCCAACATGCACACATCTCATGTTAACAAAAGCCCAATTTAAAGAACGTTTCCTCAACCGGACATTCCTCAAGTCTGGGCATATTTTACAGCATCCACCTGCATGTAGTGAAACGTGTGAAAATGGAAGTCCATTCAGAGACCCACCTGAACGTCTTCAGAATTACCACTGCGGCCACAAAACTCTCAAACCTCATCACGTTGTGCAAATTTCTGACATTTTTATGATACCTTCCTGACAGATATATGCCTCTCATCAGCTGAGAAACAAAAACAACTGGGAATTATTTAACCTTAAGCAGTAGTAACACCTTTACGTATTCAAACATAAGGCATTTGTGCCTGCGGGAAGATCTGTTGATGTTCTGAACCACACAGAAGAAGTATTCGTTTTAACACCTCCATTTATAATATCAAATATCCAACATTTGGGAATTATTTTAATGTAAATGAAAATAACTAGGCTCCATTTCTGCATAAATGCAATACACTGCTCACGTTTACCACTATAAACAAGAATAAACTTCTATTTTCACAGCATGTGCATCTGTAGGGCAATAGGTCAGTGGGTAAAAACTCTAACACGATACAGTATGTTATGCTGAAACAAATCCTGAGCTGACGACAAGCCTTTGGGGGAAATCCAGAAAAAAAAGAGCTGACATGTCAGAGCAAGAAGAAGGTTTAGAGAGAGTTGGCGTGCCTGGCATTGTGCCATCTCTATAGGGTTCCTGAGGATAACCTCTTTGTTCGTAGACAAATCTTTCTCTCTGGGGCATCCGAATGATGTCACCGACTCCTGACAGATCACTTACATTCATCAGCACAGCCGGCACCAGGAGCGAAACATCACGCGTTTCCAAAACACACTCTACATTTGGATGCCTGTTTACTACTGACTCAGCAAGCCCTAAAAATACAGCCAACAGCACTTCCTATCATCTACCATGCAACTCTGATCCAAACATCCTGGCTCGGTCTCTTTGTCTCTCTCAAGCATGCCATTGTCCAGAGAAAAATTACAAACAAGAAATTCCAGCCTATTACAGGCATTTTCTGGCACATTAAAGTAGGCCACAACTTGAGATAAAGAATGAACATGCCAGAGGAAATCGGACTAGGGTAAATGTTTAGATGCAAAAACCTCCAGAGATCTGCATTCTTTTGGGGTTGTATACACAAGTTAAGTGATTACACTGAAAAGGAAGATTGTTTAGTGGGAAAAGGATGGGGACAATGTTGATTGAGGATGTACATGCTAAAAGAGTGTAGTACATCCAAGGTAAGCCTTTAGTCTACTCTAAATCAAAAGTCAAGTCTAGGGAGGGAAAATACTATTGCTTAAATGTTTTAATGGTTTCCACTTGTCACCTCTTTCGCTTCCATGTGAAACAACTAGCCAATATCACATTTGATGTATTGCCAGGAGCAGCCATCAACTTGAAATAAAGGTATTTCGAGAGCATACGTTCTTTTGTCTTCTAATTTCAGTAGAGATAGGAAACAGCTGGTGAGAGGTTCTAGATCTAAAGGTCAGGTGACTGGAAAATGGTGGTTTGAATCAGAACCAGGTACATCAGGGTTTCTGGTGTCAGTCATGCATTCATTTGCGCCTACGGGCAAGAAACCTAAACCAAACCACTCCACAGGTGGTGCGTTGCAAATGACCCTAACCTGTACGCTCGACCCTCTCTAACCTTGTGTGTCCTTATTTCTCATATGTTGAGATTGGGTCATAAGGATAACCCAAACTGAATAATTTGTGCTGATTAACAAGGGTGCCTATGGGTAAGAAGATCTATTTCTTTCCTCTTCCTAAAATTGTATAAAGACTATATCCAGGATTGTGCATGATTCAGAATTGTATTGAGAATATTTTTTAAATTCCAATTCGATTCTTGAATTTGAAACCGGATGCAATAAACTAATAAAATAAAATTCAAAGAAAATAATATACAAATATACAAATACAAACTAACTCTTAACAAGAAACGCTGGTGTGTTGGCATGATAAAGACTTGTTTAAAAATGAAAACAGATGGATGGATGGATGGATGGATGGATGGATGGATGGATGGATGGATGGATGGATGGATGGATGGATGGATGGATGGATGGATGGATGGATGGATGGATGGATGGATGGATGGGTCGGTGGATGGATGGATGGATGGAATGATAATGATGGACGGACGGACGGACGGACGGACGGATGGATGGATGGATGGATGGATGGATTATAACGATAGATAGACAGACAGACAGACAGACAGACAGATAGATAGATAGATAGATAGATAGATAGATAGATAGATAGATAGATAGATAGATAGATAGATAGACGGACGGACGGACGGACGGACGGACGGACGGACGGACGGACGGACGGACGGACGGACGGACGGACGGACGGACGGACGGACGGACGGACGGATTATAACGACAGGATGGATGGATGGATGGATGGATGGATGGATGGATGGATGGATGGATGGATGGATGGATGGATGGATGGATGGATGGATAGGATTATAACAATAGATAGACGGATGGACGGAATTATAATGACAGACAGACAGACAGACAGACAGACAGACAGACAGACAGACAGATAGACAGATAGATAGATAGATAGATAGATAGATAGATAGATAGATAGATAGATAGATAGATAGATAGATAGATAGATAGATAGATAGATAGATAGATAGATAGATAGATAGATAGGATTATAATGATGGATAGATAGATTTAAAAGGGAATTATGAATTTGAATGCATAACCCTGTGGATTGCACATTAGTCATGTTTAGTGTGTTGATGGAGTTGTTTAATGTTTTGGCAGTTCTCATGGAGCTTGTGATGCGTGCACAATGCCTTAAAGAAGGACATCAGCTTTTCCTTTCTCAGGGGGGGTCAACAAATGCAGTGGTAGCTATCTGGATCCTTCCATTTTCCCCTCTGTCAGCAAACACAGGGTTTGTTATCCTGCTCAGCGAGCCAGATGACTTGTCCCTGCCTGCATAATCTCTTGCTCCTGCTTTGTCAACATTCAAGAACAAATTGACAGCACATGCTCCGCATCAGAGCTGCCTCTCTACATTCACACATGAACACGGTTTTTTAAAAACGTCTGGAGCTGGTTTGATTGCAGGTGTATTTCCTATTTGGAAAAGTGGGTCAAGACAAACATACGATAAAATGAAGCCTTTATAGCCAGATGCTTTGAAAGCATGCAAAGTTTCATTGTCATTTTGTGGTAATGCTTTTCTTTCTGAAGCAAAGACAGTGTTCAGTTGTTCTCTGCCCTGTTACAACTACTCCTTTTCATTCACATTTTCAAACAGATATGTGTTTTTTAGCCTGATATTTTCCCTGGCAAAATCTCTGTATGGATATTTGCCAACTGGGTTACAACAGCCATCTGTAGTTTGTCCACTTCCTCTAAGCCCTACAGTCCCTCTCTTTCTTTGTGCAAAACAAAGTTCTTATAGCCAGATTTTAGTTCTTCGAAGATGAGCAGGAAGTTTAAACCATAAAGATTACAGCACAAGTATAGTTTTTTTTTTTTTTTTTTTTTCTGAAACCAATTCAGCATAAAATCCACACAATAATATTCAGCTATATGGATTCATACTGGCAAATTAATGCAAATGCAGTTAATTCATTCAACAATGGCTAAATCTGCTTTAGCCATTGTATTAACTAAGCATTTGCTTGGCTATGCTAAGGTTCTTATGGAACTTGTTTTAGACCCTTAGACATTATGTTGTGGTGTTTTGGAAACCTGTTCCTTAAAAAATCATTTTCCTTAAAGCCAGAATATGTAATTTTTCACCTCTAGAGGTCGCTTATTCAAAACAAAGGGGTAGCTTGATGACGCCTTGATTTCACAGAGCTTTTATTATACTGCAGATGAGCGCTTCCACTTCTTACGCTTATGCGTATGTGGGGTAACAGCGCTGTTTTATCATATTAGATACATATGAGTGTATTGAATGTTATGTTATAATGCTTCTCTGTGCGTTCACTCGGCGCTACTATGAGACACTTGTTGCACACAGCAGTAAGCTAGATTGATATTAGGCATGGTAAAACATGGTACTCGCTGTAAATCAAGAAAACAAGATTTAAACAATAAGACTAACTGTGTTAAGCTATATAACAGTGATTCGTTTTATGTCGATGAGTGTATCCAAACAGTTGCTCACCGGTCTCATAAAACACACAATATATTAAAGCATCTTTGGTGTTTTCATCGTAAATTGAGGGTAACACGGGTATGATGTCACTGATAGGCAATGCACAGACATGGTCCATGTCCAGGCTAAAACTGGATTTAAACATCCTTGGAAATATTTGGGATAATGGAAGTACACAAGTCAACAAAATATATAACATTGTTCTAGTGGTTTTTGGATATTGTAATCCAAAAATCTTACATATTGTGCCTTTAAGAGGCGCATTCATACGCAAAATGCTGCCTTTCACTTAAATTTAGGGTAACACTTTAGAATAATGGTCATTAGTTAACATTAGTTAATGTATTAACTAACATGAACTACCCATGAGCAGTACATTTGTTACTGTATTTGTTCATCTTTGTTAACGTTAGTTAATATAAATACAGCTGTTCATGGTTTGTTCATGTTAGTTCACAGTGCATGAACTAATGTTAACAAGATTTTAATAATGTATTAGTAAATGTTGAAATTAACATTAACAAAGATAAATAAATGCTTTATAAGTGCAGTTCATTATTAGTTCATGTTAACTAATGTAGTTATCTAATGTTAACTAATGACCTGACATTATTCTAAAGTGTTACCATATTTAGTTTTTTCAAAGACAAAATCCTTAGAAAATATTAATCTCCACTGTTACCACGGCAGTTGCCATACATTTCACTGATGTAACTATGATGTAAATGAACAAAAAAAAAAAAAAAAAAAGTGTGTATGTTTTGTTTATCGCAACATATCGTGTGTAGATGCCTGTGAAACAGGTGAATGGTAATAAACGGGTAATAAATCATGTTCCAAGAACTTTATCACTTGTTAATGCAATTTTATAGCCCTTGTTTACAAGGCAGTGAAGCCGAGGCTTACTTGTCAATATTTGCAACTCATATTCGTTTAAAAAAATTGTTGTTGATGTTGTTATTTTCTAGATATAGTCTTTTAAAATAAATTTAAAATCACTCACCGCAGCAGGTTTGTTGTACCTGTAGCTGTTTCCGTCTGGAACCGGCAGAGAATGAATGCACACTAAGCAGTATAAGACTGCAGCGAGAAGCTGTGCAGATCGCATCATCTGCTCTGATTCAGAGCCGCACGCACCACCTGCGCGCGGGGCACTTTACTATACGAGCGCGAGGGAAGGAGGAGAGAGAGCGCGCGCCTGTCTGTCGAGCTTTACTGTGACCAAGCGCAGACTAGCCGAGGGATTTATACTCTCTGATTTCTTTGTTCTCTTTTCTTCAAATTACACTTTTCTTTAAGGGGCTGGAGTGGCAAGTTCACCGGCAATCACGTGATCCAGCCCTCCATTCCTCTGGCGCGCTCCGTCGCGAGAGGGGAGACGGTGGGTAGAGAACAGGATTGGTTTTCAGTGATGTGGTTAGCAGGAGATGTTTAGATAGGCTACTAACCGTCTTCTCTAACAGATAAGTCAGTCGTTTTATTGAATACGTGCTCGCCTGCTAGAGTGTTTATTATTTGTGATTGTATGCCAATTTATGAAGTGCACCTGCTCCATTTATTATATTATCTACAGATTAAAATGAAATAACGTTTTTAAGTATTTTACACATTTATTTTGTTAAAAAGATGTAATATATTAGGCTATATAAAAAAAAAAAAAAAAAAAAAAAAAAAAATATATATATATATATATATATATATATATATATATATATATATATATATATATATATATATATATATATATATAATTTATTATTTGAATATAATGTTTTAAATATTTATTAAATGCAATATGCCTATAAGGCTATATTGAAATAATAAATGACATAATAATACATTTATATTATATATATTTTTAACTTTTTATCACTTTAAATGTATTCACTAAGAACTAATTAAACTTTAAAACATAAAACCTGTCTCATGTAACCTATCTCAACAGAACATAGGGTTAAATGCATCAGTAGAGGAGAAACATTACTGGAGATACAGACTTGCCTTTTGAGATTGAAACAAAGGTTGTGTTCTCTATTTGGCAGCGCTCAGAAAGTGGCATGCTTGATTTATCCACCTGACCTAAAAGCACCTGACAATGAGAGGACACATTTCTCAGATGCCTCTGGTTAAAGCGCATGAACAGTGTCATTAGTGTTGAGTCCATTGTTGAGGAAATTGCCTGCTCGGGAAGCATGTGTAAATTAAAGGGTCTTTGCTGATCTCTTTTGAACAGTCTGTCAAGAAATTTGCAGTTTTGAGGAAAGGATCTGATATGCCAGTGTCAAGTACTGACCTTAGGAACAACTTTGTTCCAGCTTTCAACTTTGTTGAATCTTTAGGGTCTAGACGGCACTGGACTGTTCATTTTGACTGACTCAAACAGCATTCTTCATCTCTCGTGTGCTTTGTTAGTTCACTTGTTTGTTGTGTACCGACTGCACAGCTTAAAAACAATACAAATGACCACTGAGAAAGCTCGCTTGATTTTTCTTCTCAAACTTTTGGCTGTGTTTCATTTTGTTTTGATATAAGTCACTATCACAGGATGGGGAAAATGCTGAAACTATATCTATATCCTGTTTTAGAACTCCTGCCAAATGAGTCAGACCCTTCTTTGTCTCCGTCACTGCAACAAAGAGCCTTGTTTAATTTTGCTCCACGCATTTGGATCCAAACCAAGAGAAATCTTGCTATACGAAGCAGTTTTTGAAAGAGTGGGCTGATGATGCTTTTCAATAGCTGCCCTGCAAGCGTCTTTGATGTAAAAAAAAAAATAAAAAAAAACACTTATTAAAGATTTAAAGCCCGATTTTTAGTTCTACACTTCACTGGAACTAATCACAAAAGGTTTGATTTGATTTGACCGTTGAGTATTTCAAGCAATTTCAGAGATAAGCTTAGATGTTACTTTTATTCAGGAGATATTTTTCCCTATGATCTCCGGCTGCAGCTTTATTTTTCCCTCAGCGGTCTATAAATCGATAAGAGGCATTCATCTATTTTTTTAAGCTTCTGCACAATCTCAAATTAAATTTTACATGAAAGATGAACCCTTCAATGCTTAAAAAAACATTTTAGCACCATCCTGTGGATAAACAGAGTGTGTGTTAGACACTTTGCTTCATCCAGAACTCACCTGAACCTAACTACCTTTGTCAGAGGACTTCACATACACTCTCAAAAATTAAGGTTCTTAAAAAGTTCACCCAAATATGAAAATTACCTCATAATTTATTCATCCTCAAGCCATCCTAGGTGTATATGACATTCTTCTTTCAAACAAATGCAATCAGAGTTATATTAAAAAATGTCCTGGCTCTTCAAAGCTTTATAATGGCAGCCAAAAATTGGAAAAAATTGGGGGAAAAAGGCTCGGGGTTAATAAAGGCCTTCTGAAGTGAATTGATGGGTTTTTGTAAGACAAATATCCATATTTAACATGGTATAAAGTAAAATATCTAGCTTCCAGGTCGGACCGCCTTCCATATTCAACTTACGGAAAAAACGTAACTGGCATGACGATGACGCCGGACGTAGTGTAAGCGTTTTGAACTGTGAGAGGCATTACACGTTCTGTGTTGAATATGGAAGGCGGTCCACCGGAAGCTAGATATTTTACACAAACCCATCAATTCACTTCAGAAGGCCTTTATTAACCCCCCGGAGCCGTGTGAATTACTTTTATAATGGATGGATGCACTTTTCTAGGCTTCAAATTTTGGACTGCCATTATAATGCTTAGCCAGGGCATTTTTTTTATATAACTCCTACTGTATTCATCATATACACCTAGGATGGCTTCAGGGTGAGTAAATTCTGGGTGAACTATCCCTTTAATTGGCATATTTGTTTCCATGAAACCTATACATAGCACAAAAGGTTCTTTTTAGTTAAAATGTTCTTTAAATAGTTCTTTTAAGAGATTTTTCACTGAAAGGTTCTTTGGGGAAGCCAAAATGGTTCTTCTATGGTATCGCAATGAAAACCTCTTTTTGGAACCTTTTATTTTTAAAAATGCTGCCAATATCTTCAAACTAAACGCCAGTGTTTGTTAACCCTTTGACACCACCAGAGAAACCAACCACAACAAAGCCAATGAGACACACATATAATCAATTATGTTTTCAGATAGCTGTTAGAAAACAAAGGAAGACTGTCCAGACTTCCTTTAAAATCCATCAATCCCCCTCACTTTAGTGGAAAGAACCACAATGAGGCTGACTCATCTCAAATAACAGGGTCACTTGTAAACCCCCATTAGATGGGGGCAGGGGGGCGAAAACACGTTTTATTTCTCTAGGTTTTCTGCCAGGCATCCCAGGTGCGCAAAGCCGGAGAGATCAGAAAAAGCAAAAGCACAGATAGTGAATTCACTTCTGTTTGCACTGTCAGCTCAGTGTGAACGCAATATAACATGTCAATAGACACTACCACATCTACTAAAGGTAACAGCACCTAATATTTACTTTAAACTCACTCACACTTTGCTGCGACTGGCCTGCGGTGAGCTTGTATATACGAAGAGCTGTAAAGTTAAGGGCCTCCTTGCTGTAAGATTTCTGCTACTGAACATTTAAAGCACATTTACGCGGGTATCACAGTAAGCCAACAGGAAAATAGCTAGAGATGCTTTTCAAATTTGCTTTTTTTTTTTCTTTTTACGCCATTATTCGATGTTTTGGCCGTAAACTGGTATGTCTACTCTCTCTCTCTCTCTCTCTCTCTCTCTCTCTCTCTCTCTCTCTCTCTCTCTCTCTCTCTCTCTCTCTCTCTCTCTCTCTCTCTCTCTCTGCACACCTGCAAAAATCAAAGTCAGCATCTGCAAGGGGTCATTAGGGAGGAGATCTTAGGCTTCCCATCATTGCATTAAGCTGTGACTGAATCACATAATCACTGACACGCAGCCACATTGATCCATTTAAGACAGTGACTGTCTAATGGTACAATTCATGCCATCGTACACACTGGCTCATAAACATTTAAACGTATCAAGGAGATTTCTGATATCAACCAGCTCATAATGTAACCCGAACCTTTAATGTTTAGAAGTAAATGGAATACAAATGTGTCTTTTGACATTCAACACTTGAACTCCGTTTTACGAGGTGTCTGGTAACACTTATTTTTTTTCACCCTACCATGAATTACAGTCCTTTTTTTATTCCTCCAAAAATCAGGCAAGTCAATTGTGAACGACAGCTTTGGGTTCTTCCCAGGGGAGGACGTTCATGTTTTTTATGGTAAAAGATGCCTGATGGGAGATCTGCTATAGTGCTGTAAATGATTCATGTATCATCAAGCACATGATGCACATCTGAATTCATACCTTCTCCAGCTGGTTCTCTTCCACAAGTGTTTATGGTATGTACATGCAGGACCTGAAATGACTCTAAAGCAAATATTAAACATATGGGAATATGCAGTTACACAAGTGTTCAAAAGTTTAGGGTCAGTACTTTTTTTTCAGCAAGGATGGATTAAATTGCTAAAAGTGACAGTAAAGATTTGACATTATTACAAAATTTCAAATAAATCTGTAAAAATTTCTATTAATCAAAAAAATCATCAGTTTACACAAACATATTAAGCAGGACAACTGTTTTCAACATTGATGATAAAATTGCCGTCAAATGAAAATAAAATAAAACATTTTAAAAATATATAAAAATAGAAAAATACATAACATTATGGCCCTTTTAACATGCGTTTTTGATGCAGCCTTGGTGAGCATAAGAGACTTCTTTCAAAAGCCTTAAAAATGTACCAACCCCAAACCTGCGAACAATAATGCATGTTTCATATTTTTACGGTTTAAAATTAGCTGAAAACGCTATAATGTGTTTGACAGGTTCCATTGTGACAACTTACCCATATAGCGTGACAACATGCCCCACTAATAGGACATAATAGATCAATGTGTTTTTAATTAACTGTATCTTTTTTTGCAGGGCAATTATTATAGAAATGGTCAATAGCTTTAAGATGCACTTATACAGAATGTACTTATTTATATTATAAAAATATAATATAAAAAAAGTAACAGGCTATGAGTGAAAAGTGTGACAACTAGCCCCGGTCTCCCCTATTCTGTACATCTGAGATGAAGTGCATGCTTTCTCTCTGCTTATATGTGCTCTAAATTTAGATTCCTCAGGTGAAATCCTTCCCTAGATGCTTTATTTAAGTAATTATCCCTCAGACAAGGTTCAAAGCAGAAAGATATCTGGCTTAGTAACTCGTTAGTTTCCCTGCTAAATTAGTATTTTATCAACACACACACACACACACACACACACACACACACACACACACACACACACACACACACACACACATAAAAACACCCACAGCCTTGTGCAATTTGATTACAGAGGAGAATTAACTTGTGGTTGCGGTTATAAGTTAAACAGGTTTTACTGACTGAGGCAAGTCCTTTGTGTCAGTGCCAAATGTATTGCATTTATATATTTTGGGAGTGCAACTCTTTAAGATTCAGTGGGTATCACTAATGACGCTTAGGGAGACGGTGTTAACAGTGGAAGAAGATCATACCGCCAAAACTACCTGAAGCCTCCCTTTTCTTCCTCTGTGCCCCATGGGACTTTTCAATAATAAGGAATCCTGTGAAGAAATTACAATGCTGGAACCCTCACATCCCACCAGGATCATGAACCTCTGGGGTAAGAATGGCATTCAGAAGCCTCTAATGAACACCTTAACAAAAGACTCACCTCTATTTTTGTTGCATTGTGTATTGGTCTGTGGTGCATGTCAGCAAAACAAGATGTTTGCTTTAAATTTACGCATTCAGGGCCTTTAAGGAAAATATTTTATCAGTATGTGTGTGCCATGCTATACAATTTGAGCTACAGGGGTCCATATAGGCTCCATACCAGCATGCAGCTGTTAATTATGTGTTTATTTGTGAAATTCTATGTTAATTAAGAACAATAAAGCTAAGGTTTCGATCATGAAGACCAAGAGGTTCAAAACCAGCTTCTTTTGTATTGTTGTCAGCCTTTCTCTGGGTGTGGGGCCCCCTCAGTCTGATAAAATGCAAGCCAGACTCCTCAAACACTCCACCATGGAAGCAGCTTCAACCAGACCCCTGAGGCTCTATTAAACGTCATTCAGTGGAAACATGAAAGAAAGCCCCGTGGAAATGAATCATACCCTCTACCCCTCCTCACCCTGAGCCCTCCATCCCATGTGCCTGTGACCACAAGAAAGAGCTTGGTGGAGAAGGACTGGAGGTTATAAAACACAAGCTGGCTTCAGTGCAACTTGTTGTTTAGCACTGTGATGCAAGATGCAAATGTTATATATATATATATATATATATATATATATATATATATATATATGTTGAACACAAAAGAAGAAAATATTCAGGCATTTAAAAACATAAAAATTTTGTTCACTTTACTTAAATATATTTAATTAGTAATACGTATTTATATTTAATAAGTATATAAAATATTCAAATAGTGTCATCTATGAAAATTATTCAAGTTTGATCAACTCAATTCAGGGAAGAGGAGCACTTTCATGCATGCACTCAAAAATGATTATTTTTGCCTCTTGTTCAGTTTAAATAATTAAAATTAGCAAAAGTAAAACTTTATTTAATTGTGTTTAATCAATATAATATATTTAAAATAGAAGTTTATTTCATTCATGTTAAAACTACATGAATTATATTTGTTCACATAATCAACTCAGCAGTGGATCTGTAGTTCCCAGTATGCTTTGCAAGGGACTGCATTAGGGGAGTAAATTTGATAATGTCCGGAGTGACACCAGTCTTTTCTTATTTGCTCATTATATACGTTGTCTATAATGATGAATGAAACTGCTTATAATTGATTTTCCAATTAACTGTTTTAATTTAAGTTTGACAAGCAAAAAGAAGTCATTTTATAAATGTATCAATTTCATTAAAAATGTTTTTGATCAAATTGAGTTGGACCAACTCAATTACACTGGGCCAAACTGAGTTGGACCAACTCAGTTACACTGGCCCAAATTGATTTGGACCAACTTAATTACATTGGCCCAAGTTGAGTTGGACCAATTCGTTTTTGTATGATTTGGGGCTACTTTATTGGATGGAAATCCTGCCCTCAATTAAATTGTTTATCCAGTTATGTTTTGAGAGCATTGCTGCCATAGTATCCCCCTCCCCATACAATAGCTACAGTCAACTGTTTGGTTAACCAGTTCATCAAAATATCTTCTTTTGTGTTCAACAGAATTAAGAAACTCATACAGGTTTGGAACAACTTGAGGGTGAGTAAATTACATTTTTGGGTGAACTAGCTTCTATCAGAATATTTCATAGTATTTAAAACTTACATTATATACATTGAAAATGATTGCACCATTTTTACAGAGCATATAGTAAATGCTTACACAAACGAATCACTATGGCCAGGTACTTTTCTAGCTCTGGAATCGTATGCTTTTAGTTGCTTTTTATACTTTATTAATAATTTCGGAAATCACCACAGACTTTCGTGGAACTCTGATGCACGCAGCCTCATAATGGATCATATGGACAAAGTATTTCTGAGCCCTAATGGTTCTTTAAGTTCAATCTCATATAAAGTCATATAGTGTATATATACACAACAGACCACCTATCATGTTGAAATAAGGCAGAACCTTATACAAAGCCTAGTGTATGCTGAATCATCTCCTGCCATCTGAGATTGGGGTGTGAATCATGCCAATTTAAGTAAATTTGAGCTCCCCCATGCCACACACTTAGCAGAAATTATCAGGCCAGCTGTAACCACAACACAATCTTGGACATTATTTGTGCTGTTTTTATCAACATGTCCCTAGATTTGATTAAAAAGCATTTTTGTCAAATTACATTCTTCCATTTCGCCTAAGCTTTAACATGTCTTCACAGATTAATTTAAAACAAGGCATATAAAAGATTATTGTGTGATTAAAACATTTAAAGGGATAGACAGTTCTCCCCAAAACGTTGTCCTCATTTAGCTTCTCACCCTCGTGGTGTTCCAAACCTAGGAATTTCTTAAGAACAAAAACATTATCTAGAAGAGTGCCTATACAATGAATGCAAATGGTGAAGCTGCTCCTGTTCCCAAGTATTTTTCCCCAATGTTCAATGAGTTTGGCATTTACAACAAAGAATGAAATTACATGAGGTAAACATCGACAGAGCTATCAACACATGGATTACAAGATTTATTTGATGGATGCTCATAGGCATCTTTGAAAAATTGATTTTGAAATATATCAAAAAACACCACATCACATTTTTAAATAAAAACTGAAAAACCAGTAAAATAACAGAACATGTTCATAAGCAAATATTCAAATGACACTCTTGAAAAATTATTCCCACCTGAGAGATAAGACCATGCCACAATGCACAAAGAAGAATCTCAATCAAGCATGCTACAATAAAACATACACATGCACACATTTAACCCTCCTGTTACCCTCAAATCTGAAAACATTTTTTACCCTCTGGGGTCAATTTGTTATCAAAAAGTTATCAAAAACGATGTTTTCCCCTCCACCATGGCACGGGAATCATCAAAGTTCTCATGAGAATTATGTCCCATGTCATGTGAACTACTAGTGGTTAAATTAGGAAAAGTCATTAAATCTGAAGCAAAAAAAATAATAAATTGAATCATGTTTTTACAGACGTTAAACACTGAATGGGGTCAAATTGACCCCAAAGATAATAGGAGGGTTAAAACAGCCTCTTTATTTGTTCTTCCTTTCCCCCTCGCTGTATCAAACTGAAGTTACCCTATATGACACTAGTTCGTTCGCAGAGATGGTTTCAATGCCGATATTTTAGTGCCATCTAGTGGGAAAGCTTGTGACAAGATTAACCAGAGCCTGCAATTAATATACATATCACATATCTTAAGATACAGAAGCGATTCTACGATTTTAGTAGTTTAGTACATTTTGTGAATCACTTTAGGATCAATGGAACCGCTATATATAATACATTTACGCCAAAAAAAGAACGAATTAATCCAGGTGCTTTTCTACAAATTTCTAGAACACCGACGCGCGCATGCGCGAATGAATGCCTGTAGTTACCACACAAGGTCAAACGCACGTGCGCCTACCGGCTGTCATTCAGTTGTGTGTCTCTGTGTGCATATAGTGGATTCAACAACCCCCGCGCTTTGTTCGAGACGTTATAATAAGAATACGTGGGCATTGACTGCAGTTACGATCTACTTTTGAAATGGCAAGAGGAAGCCGCAGTCGTCCTTCAACAGCACCAGCGAGGTATCTCAACACTTGGCTGATAGTTTTGTTACACGCTGTAAACCTGCGTTAGCGAGCAGCAAGCTAAATTTGACTAGATGCAGGAGTAAAGTTACACGACGTGTTAGCTGCATATTAGCTGTGGATAAAAAATTAAAAATCACGACTAAATGTTTGCTTAGAAATGAGGGAATTCAGATATTCCCTTTGTGTATCCTCTGTACAACAGAAGTAGGTAAAAGGTCAGACCAAAAACATTCTTAATGACAAGGAGTGGAAAAGCCTTAATATCTGCTTAGTATTTATTTATTTATGCACAATGTCTGTCATTTAATAGCCTATGATGTAAGCAGGTTTAAGACTTTTATCTTCTTTCCATCTTAAGTTGCCAAAAGAAGCTCAAAGGCATGTCTGCATCACGTGATACTTAGTCAGGTTAATGTAAAATATATTCTTTATATCCTATATTCGCTACATATATCTTTTACAAGGATTATGCCAATATGGGTTATTCAACTTTTATGGGATTGCATATGCGGATTTATAAGTGGCTACGTAGAATCTATAACATAGTTCACCTTGTTTGCTTCTCAGTGCTCCTGCCCCATCCTATGCTCCAGCCCCCGCATCACCTCCTCCGATGGCAGTGGCACCTGCCGCGGTCCAGCCCAAGCAGCCAGGTCTCATGGCCCAAATGGCCACCACAGCTGCCGGAGTGGCAGTCGGCTCGGCTGTAGGACACGTGATGGGCAGTGCCATCACAGGTGCTTTCAGTGGAGGCGGCAGCAGCAGCTCGGAGGCACCCAAACCAGCACCCACATATCAGGTGACGCCTGACAAATGTCATATTTCTTTGTGAAACACAAACTTTGTTTCCCCCATTGAGTGCAACTGTGCCTGTCCACTTCTTCAGCCACCTTGGCTTTTTATAATTTTTAGGGATTTTTAAAAAGTCTTTATTAAGAAGTTCTAAGCTGTGAACCAAAAAAAAACAGAGTTAAAACTTTGTCTTTTTGTAAATACTTTTTTTGCTTCAAATCAAAGTTTGTAATGTTACAAGACTTGAGGCCCGTTCACATCAAGGATGATAACTATAAAGATAACAATAAAGGTATAGTTCTAAAAATCGTTCTCAATATTAAAGAATAGCAGAGTTCACGCCACAGCTATAATGATAACAGTACAGAGAAACTGTATCATTGGAATCACTTACAGGATGATTTTATCCAGCTGTTGAACGATAAAAACATTGACAGCCAATCAGAATCCATCCTGCTTTAAGAGCTCTAGCATTTAAAGCAGCACACAAGCACATGCGTAGAATAAACAGAATGATACCGTCCGCTGGTGTGGACACTAAGACTTCATCTTTACAGTTATTGTTCTTGGTGTGAACGGGCCTTTAAATACTTTGAGGGAAAGAATTACTAACCCATTAAGCATTGCGAATGACAAATTAAAATCCAGATATATAAAACTGTTGATTTAGAGATGTTGATTGTCTCTGTACATTTTACATTTATTGCAAATTATGCATACAAATATTTAAGTAGTTTGGGAGTGTTTTCACAGTGCTTCATGGGACTTAGGAATCATGGGTCATTTTAGTTTTTCACCAGGAATTGTTGAATTGACCATTTAAAAAAAGTTGAAATAATGCAAACGGATGGGATCAACAAAAACATATTCCATCGATTAACAACCCCGTAACTCGCATAAGTTTTATCTTTAATGGTTTATAAGTTATTGTAAAAAAACCCCAAAAACAACATATTTCCTTATGGAGAAAATGAATGGGAATTAATTTTACTTCCACAACCTGACTGTTGCACTGAACAACAACAGTTCATAGTGCACCCATATATCAAGCTCCAAAAAAAACTAAGATTTTCATTCAAATTTTCATGGGTGCAGTTTTCCTTAAAATATTAAATATTAAAATATATTCCTTAGCAACATTACATTTAATACACTTTCAAGATTCAAGAGTTTTATTTGTCACATACACAGTTATATACAGAATATACAACCGGCAGTGAAATGTAAACAGGTCCGCTCCATGGACAGTGCAAATTCACAGTTAAAAACACAAGGAGGAAATTATAATAGAAATAGGATAAAAAAGTACTATATATATATATATGTATGTATGTATATGTATATATATGTATATATACATATGTATGTATGTATATATATATATGTATGTCTATATCTGTAGAATTATAAATAATCAAGTCAAGAGAAAAAAAAAGTAAAAATAAGAATAAAGTGGAATAAAATAAGTGAAGTAAACTGTGCAGTGAGTAAACTGTAGACTTATAAATATGTGGTTAACAAATGTATAAAGAGTATAATGTGCAAACAGGTTTATAACAGGTTGTTACACAGTAACAACGAGAACAGAAAGTGCAGTGCAATGACAGTATGTTTATCCTGAAGTGAAGTCACGTGATGTTAAGTGACTGAGTTCAGGAGTCTGATGGCCTGGGGGAAGAAGCTCCTCCTGAGTCTCTCAGTTTTGGCCATCAGGCTTCGGAAGCGCTTACCAGATGGCAGCAGCGTGAAATGAGGGTTTGCAGGGTGATTAGAGTCCTTGATGATGGTGTGATGGTGATGGTGATAAGATTGTACTTTTTTATCTTGATGAAGAATATAGAACAAACTGAGAAGCATGGCAATGGGTACATTTCTCTGTCTGGTTTATTAATGTTTTCAGGAGCCTTCACGACTTCCACCCTCTCAGTCTGGCCCTTGTCTCTTTGAGGTGCGGCAGTTCCTGGACTGCGCCACGACTCAGGCTGATCTGAGCTTGTGCGAAGGCTTCAATGAAGCTCTTAAGCAGTGCAAACTCTCACATGGTAAGCCTCTCACCAGACAAGATTTGTGCTTTAGATAAGTGCTTAATGTGACCAAAAGTTTAGTAAGGATTACTCAAGAATAATGTGAAAGATACACTTGCATATGACAAATAAAAACTCTTGTCCTTGGTATGACTTTTGGATATGTTGTCCCTTTAGGTGTAGCGTCCCTGGTGTGACGGAGAACTTGGAAGATCTAAACACTAAATGTAGACAAATAAACTATTGGTCCTTGAAATCTCCAGCAGTTAATGTGAATTACTTTTGTTGATAGTTGTGAAATACATACTGGTACTTCTGAATGCGTGATCATGTAAATGATGTTGTACAATTAAAGAGCTGATATTTATCTTGTTTTCTTTGCTTTATTATTTAAGCATGGCACATGTCATACAAGTAATATGTCATCATGCTGCTCTGATGTGTAACTTTTTAGCATTACACAATTTCATGTGCACGTGGAACAGTGTCTGCCATTTGATAATGATTTGTTTATGACTTACAATAATCTAATAGTTACAAAACAAAAGCCTGATAACTAGTGATATGACACTCTTTCCAAACTAAATTTGCACAGTAAGACTTGATTACACAATCTCACTGCTTTTAGAAAAAAGGAAAAAAATACTGACATTATTTACTTTACACAAACAGGAAGAAACAGAGCATTGGATCCAGTATGCAGCACAGAAACACTTTAAATTTAATTAATAATTTTGAAAACAATCTTTGATTCAACCCGCTTAAATCTCATCCATATAAGAGGCGTGAAAGGAATTCGGCACGCTGACCAATCATAGAGCTCGGTGAACAGGCGTCTCTGTCTTTCAGCCAATCAGAGAGGGCGGTGTATCACAAGGAAGAAGGGCTGTAACGGGTCGTTCTCACATTAGTTGTCAGCAGTAACTTATGAAATAATGCCGTTCATAGATTTAGAAACCAACTTACCTGCAAGCAAGTTTCCAGAAGACTTTCTGAAAAGACTATGTTCTACATTGGCTGCAGCTTTGGGGAAACCCGAAGACGTGAGTATTACAGAATTAGCTTTGCAAAAAAAAGAAAAAGTTCTTGTTCTTACGATGGTCTGTGGACAGAGGTGATTTTTCTCTGTTATCTTGACCTTGATCATATCATGACTTCCGCCGCCATGTCTTCAGAGGATGAATCTGGTGGTAAAGACTGACCTGCCGATGATGATCGCAGGGTCCTGCTCCCCGTGTGTGTTGATGTCCGTGTCTGCCATTGGTGTGACTGATACCGCGGAGAAGAATAAGGAGCACAGCGCCAAAATCTTCCAGTTCCTGAAAGGAGAGTTTGGGCTGAGCGATGACCGGTAAGTTAAATGAATAAAAACAGACGGGAAAACACTGGGTTTATCTGAACACCTTGACCTTAAATGTATTGGCAATCTTTAGTAATGTTACCTACTTTAATAAAAGTTATAATGTAGCTTAAAATATTTATTAAAAAAAAAAAGTGTACGTGTATATATGTGTATATATACATATACCTATATATATTAACATATACGTAGTTTTGTACTGTTTTTGTTAAAGACAGACCAAAATATTGTTGATTGACCACATTAATGTGCGTGTCTTTTTTTTTTTTTTTTTCGTCTAATAAAATGCTCTCTGGAATTATATTGTCCCTCCCCTTAATTTAAATCCCACCTGCCATTGACAAGCTATATAGTAAGTAGCAAATCATGGGGTCCGTAATCCATATCATTCAGTTCCCTAGGTAGTGAATCAGCAGCCTACATCGTGTACAAGTATTCGGGGCACTGGTAAGGGACACTGGCTCAGTACACATTGGCTGTGTCTGAAATCGCTTACTCTCTTGAGTATGTATTATTTTATATAAATTATGAGTGCTACAAAAGTATGTTCTATATGAGTGTGTGTAGTATGAATGTGATCTGAATGTACTGCATTCGTCATGTTGTCGTTATCATGTGACCTACTATCAATTACATAGCTTTACTGCCATTCATAAATCCGCTCCCGTGGCCTCATGTGACTCTTCTATGAGTACTGTGAATTCATACCTCTTTTTTCATACCTGGGACATACTGTTTTTCACCTACTATACAGCAATTTTGCATTCAGCCTTTGGGACAATGATGACAACGTCGCCGCTGGTTTTTTATGAACAACAGCAGAACATTTTTTTAAATGTTATTTAAAGTACATTATGATAAATACTTTGCTTGTTACATATGCACAGGCCACATGATAATGGCAAATGTAATACATATGGATCACATTCATACTGCATGCATTCATGCTATATAGAACATACCTTTTTTAGTGGTCATGAAGTAATTACTTATTCAAAATAAGTACTTACTGGAGAGTATGTGATTTCGAACACAGCCCAAGTGAGCATTGATGCTCCCTGGTTTTCATGGTGAATTGTTGGACTTTTTAAGGAGCAAATGTTTCAGTGTACTGGTAGGATTTTGCTGATTGAGAATCACCCATGGCTAATTTTTCGACAGGCATTGCCTCAAAATGGCTACAAGTTTGATCAACTTGCCTTAAAAGCAACTTTTATTCAAACCATAGTTTGCCTTATAAAATATAATGTCCTGCATCTGATTGTCTCTCTTCTGTGTTCTGTTTCAGTATTTTAATATTGTTCTACCCTCTGGAGCCGGGGCAGATTGGGAAGAAAGGAACAGTGATGAGCTTCTTATAAGACATTCCTTCTTATAAGACATTCCTTCATTAAAAGTTAATTCTCCATAAGAGGTATTCCAGTTTGGGATTCAGATAGCTGGACATGCATTGCTGCTGGGTTATAAGGAAGTTGTGTTTTTATGGGATTAAGAATATTTTGCATTAAAATCTCCAGACTTTCTTGAAAAGTAACTAATTTATGTGATTTGAAAATAATCGGTTTACTAATATGTTAAATATAAAATGCATTTAGCATTTTGATAGCACGTCATGGTGGGTTGGGTATCTAGTTTTAGTTTTAAGAAGTTGGAAGTTATTAGAATAATGTATTCCATTAGCATTGTGTTTGTCAAGCAGAGAAAGTGCCACATCAATCAATCTACTGGTCAAATCAGTCCATATAAGAATCAAGAGTCCTCTAATAACGAGCTTACAAAAGCCATAGAAAATATTCAAAACCAATGTAGTCAGTTTAGAATGAGTTTTAATTTACACATTTATTTTAAGGATATCAGTTGCAAACACATTTTCTTTGGCATGGTACAGAGTCAGACTGTGTTTGTCAGGAACATTGATTCAACCTTCCAAATGAAGATTTGCAAAACCAATAAAAATGCTTTTGAATAAAACGTCTATGTAATTCATTCGGGGTTGGTATGACGTGGGTTGCATTTGCTTCCACGGGGAAGTACACGGATTAAGTTCAGATCTCTGTGTCTCATGGTTCAAGAAGAAAGGTAGAACGCAGTGTTTTTGCACACACATAAACATGTAGTAAGCTAATAAATTACAACTGTAAAGTGTATAGACAATTTTACCTCCAAGCAAGTTTTCTAAAGTCAAAAAAGTAGTTTATCAGTATAATGTATTATCTTCTGTAGCGATATCTTAAATATCTGTAGTTTTACAAAACACTCAAAGCAATATGCATTGATACATTTGCAAAGAATAGATTTATTGTTCTGACCTGTCACGGTCAAAAGACTTCCGGCAGGTGGCGTTAATTGTACCACAGGGAATAAAAGAAATGGAAAAAAAGTATCCAAAGTTTTTCCTTTCTCATTTGACATTAGTCGAATTATTAATTAACTTTAAATGTTACCAGGATTAGGTAATTTGTGTGCTTTGTGATTAAATTCCACTCAATCACGATGATATATTCCTTTAGCTGGCATAGTGTTTAGGAGCAGAGTTCAGCGGGGTGTGGTGTAGTAGTATATAGGCGACAGGTTATTGTGCAGCTGCAGCAGTGAAGTCACTGTATTGCAATTTTGAACTCGGTTGTGCTTCGTTGTAGAAGTTAAGTCATTTAAAAAATGTCTCTGGAAATTTATTTGGATCTGTTTTCGCAGCCATGTCGCTCTGTTTACATCTTTGCCCAGAAAAACAACATCCCGTTCGACCACAAGAAGATTTCGCTGTTTGACGGTATGATATCGTTGTATAAAAACTGCATGGAGTTTGTTTGTGTGCACTTCACTTTGCAGCATTCATGTAACTTTTTCATAGAAAGGAAACGCTTGTAAACTTTATATTGTAAGTTCTTAAGTTTATAATGAAATGTAACTTATCGTTTTCCCATTTCTTCACATTTCTGTTATGTGTGGAGAAAGTTGTGGTTTAGACTACTACAAGCAGTCCTAGAGGCAGATGTGGTCAGTCACGCTAATTTGGCAATTATGTAGTCTTCTTTGAACATTTATATTGTACCTAATTGTATTTAAGTAAATAAACACCTTGATATTATTACATGAGTATTTTACCAAAACGTAATTGCTCCTCAGGCTATCAATATGGTGAAGAGTTTGGGAAAATCAACCTGCTAAGAAAAGCACCAGCAATCAAAGATGGAGACTTTTGCTTGGCTGAAAGGTAACTTATGTGGTCGATGGAATGCAAATCCAAATGGTTCACAAAATCAACTCAAAAATCCAAAAGGCCTCTCTTTGTAATTTTTTTTTTTTTTTTTTTTTTTTGTCACAGGAACTTAAAATCAGAAAGAACTTTTTTTTTTTTTTTTTCTTTTTTTTTTTTTTTTTGAGTCTGCAAAAAAAAATGATCTTGTTTCCTGATGGCACTCGTGTTCAAGTAGTTTAACAGGAGCATAGCACTGAAAAGAGGCGGGGCTACATTATGGCCTGATTTCACAGACAGGGCTTAGATACATTTTAGATTAGGCCTTAGTTCATTTAGGATATTTAAGTAGCTTTTATAATTGTGCCTTAGGAAACAAAAAAAACATTACTGGTGTACATCTTTAGACAAAACAATGGCAGTGACATTTTAAGATTTTAAGAAGCTTTCAGTTAAAACCGCTCAAAGCCTTGTCTGTGAAAGCAGGTTTAGGTCTTTATAGTAACATCTCTTCCTAGTTACCTCAGAGACACTACTGATTTTCTCCAGTGTTTGTCAGCTATAAAAAATATAAAGACACTATACTTGCCACAGTGGATGTTCCCTTTCTATACACTAATTTTCCCTATACTGAGGGTCTTTTGGCATTAAACATTTTTCTTGATCTACACGTTGATGATGATGGTTTGCCATCTAAGTTTATTGTTGATATGGTTGAACTTGTTCTGAGAACGAATTTATTCTCAAAAAGAAAATAATTCTATCTACAGGCCCCGTTTATACTACTGCGTTTTCGTTTTAAAATGAAAACGATCCTCGTCTACACTGGTGTTTTCATTGCGTTTCAGAAACTCTGCACAACCGAAAACGCATGTCACATGACCGTTCATGCACACAGGGCATGCTCGTATGTGTGAGTGTAAACAGTTGCCTCTTGCTCATGTAGGCAGCTGCAGTATTATAAAATAGCATTTAACTGCACAACGGCTGCTAAAAAGAACCACAAAGTCAGCAAAGGATGCAGTTCCGTCTCCGTATTATTGTTTACATGGTTGCCTAGGCTGGTTTGTTACAGCTTAAAATGATTCTTTTGTGATTATATAAGGTTCTGCAAGTGATTTTGCAAGAAAAGTGTTTTTTATATATATATGAATATATATAATATATGAATTGTCTTAGACCACTTTTTACAAGATATTTGTCAGTGTTCTTAGGATCTATTGTGCACCAAATCCTCCGCAACTCTGCAGCTTGCGCTGTATATGGAGCAGAGCAGACATTTTCATTTTATTACTGTAGTGTCCAACTGAACTAAATGGTTTTTATTTCTATAAAAATGCAAAACAACAGTGCGGTGGTGGTCAAGTAATGTAATCGGTGTACGGCCGAACACAGTAACTACCGCAGCAAGCCTAGTTAGATCTTTATGGAATTTGGTCAAAATACTAAATTCAGGCTTTGTAGGAGAGCGATTGCAGAGATTTTGTAATTCTTTGTCAGAAACGAGACCACCTAAATGTACTGTCTTAAGAAGATTTTCAATTTCTCTTTGAAATTGTATGGTGGGATCTAATGTAATGACTTCATTCTCCGTAGTATTTTGTAGCTGTCGAAGAGCATCATGATTATAGAGAGCTATTGGCAAAATGACTAAACCATTAACTATATCTGTAGGTTTTACCACAATGTCCTTGACTCTACACAATCTTTCGAGAACATCTTTTTCAGATGTTGACAGGTTAAACTTTTCTTTGCGGAAGGGTCATAAATTAGCTTCTCAACATCTCTTATCATCTGTAGAAGGTATTAATCAAAGAGTTCAAAACATGAGGGCGAAATGTTGTTCTGGCTATAACCAGACCAAGCTCGGTCTTTTAAGACATTAGTCTGGGGAGTCTGCTCATAGACTGTACGCAATTGGATAGCCCTTCAACCAGTCAGACCAATAATCCAGGTGACGTACAGCTGCAGGGCGAAATCAAATCGCCAGCAGAACGGGCTGTGTTTACCCAGTCTAGTTAAACCCATCAATAGCGCGCCAGTTTGTGATTGGTCCCTGCAGATTTGTAACGGAAGCAGGATAGAAAAATGTACAGGTTTCCCCTCGGAATCCTTCTAACCCAGCAATATTCACTAGTCATGCCATGGAGGGGTAAGGGAATGCACAATAAAAATGGAAGATATTTTTGATTGACTCTTTTTTGGTCTACAGATACACCTGTTGTTTGTTTTATGCCTCTTGTGAAACTATTCATTGTGTAAATTAACTTACTTTCTGTTCAAATGATCCCTTAGTGTTGCGATTATGATGTACCTGGCTGAGAAGTTCCACACTCCGGACCACTGGTACCCAGCTGACTTGCAGAAGCGTGCTAGAGTAAATGAATATCTATCATGGCAACACTCTTCCATACGGATATATGGATCCAAGATACTCTGGTTCAATGTGAGTGAAGTGTATTTATTCTCATTCAAAGGCACTAGTGAACAGAGCTGTGCTTAGATTGCAGCAAATCCCTAGTTAATGGTTGACTTCAATTGCATATGACTTTGGGATTGAAACCTAATCTTTAGAATTGCTACTCCGCTAACTGCTAGCCTTTTGAGTGTAATTATGTTATTTGTTAATGGAAGTCAATTGTTTTCTTGTATTGCTGTAGCTTTTGATCCCAAAAGCTCTGGGAGTTGAGGTCCCTAAAGAAAAGCTGGAAAATGCTATAGAGAATCTTGCTGCAACACTGACACTTTTTGAGGAGAAGTTCCTTCAAGACAGACCGTTCATCGTTGGTGATCAGATCTCATTGGCTGACCTGGTTGCTATTGTGGAAATCATGCAGGTATGCATTCAGTTCATTCACAGTTTCAAATCAATTAAGTCATTCATGAAGATCAAGCAAAATGATAACCTGAGAATTTAGGGGGAATAATATCTGTAATATAATAATAATAATAATAATAATAATAATATCTGACACAATATTCATATTTGATAACACCATGTCATTTCTGATGGTCTGTTTCAGCCTTTAGGTGCTGGTATGGATGTGTTTGAGAACAGACCCAAGCTCAAGGCGTGGAAGGACAGAGTCAGAGAAGAAATTGGGGCTGAGTTGTTTGAGGAGGCCCACCAGGGAATCCTCTCTATCCAGGATACAGTGAAAACCATGGATCCCCAAAAGATGGAGCACTTTAAACCCCAAATTTTGAAATATTTCCTCTCATAAACAAACTGGTAGACATTGTTGGTTAAAACAGACAGTTATTCATGAAACTTTATAATTATACAAAACATAGGCCTACTTTATAATTCAGTAATTCTTAGTTATTAGTAATTCTGATTATTTATCAGTATTACTTTCCATTTTGTTTAACCACTGAAAATGAAATCAGTTAGCTTTTATTACATTTTATATGACAAAGCCCTTTTAATTTTTCAGTAAATGAATGTGATGCTCATTAATGTTTCTGTGTAGTCTTTACCTCATAAAAAGAAGTAAACTGTGAAATAGCATGTTTCCAGCTGTGTTCACTCCCAATTTCTGAATTGCTGCACTCCCCTTCAAACCTTATCGTTTGAAAAACTAGGCAATAACACTCAATACAGCATTGTTCCAGAAAATCACTCAACGCCCATGGGAAAGAGCTGGTTTCCTCCTGTGTGTTTATGGAATGTAATCTGATATTATTGTGGTTTCCTGCAGCATACTCTGCACGAAAAGCACTTTTTGTTAATTTCTTGTGGAGAAAAAGGGGGAACATTTAGTTAGCTATCTCCCCAATACATTTATTGACAATATGTTTTCGTCACCTGACTGTTTACTTTCATATCTACAAGAATAAAAACATTTTATAAAGTTAATTTTATTAAAAAAAAAAAAAAAAGTTTGTCCTTACATGAAGCCTAGCTTTTTATAGTATATAGTTTTATTTTATTTAATTTTTTCCTTGTTTATATAGTAATACTACATTCAAATTCACCCTTGTTGGGCTTTGTGGCTCCCTGTAAAGATAATAGATTTTTTTTTTTTTTTTTTTTTTATTATTGAATAAAAAAATATTTCAATCTGTCATACAAATCTAAACAGTTTAAACAGAAACTACAGAATTTGCCTTGTACACTTGTAACTGTAAAATACTGTCAAGTGAGAGCTCGGTGGTAGCCTACTTAAATATAAAACCTTTAATATTTTCCAGAGTTTGAAATATGATGCTGTTTATTGAAAGAGTTTTGTGGTCACTGTTCACTTTCATTGTGCAGAAAACAGCAGCAGCGTCATCACGAGGCTGAATCCAGCTTCTTATTCGCAGCTTCTTATTGACGCTACCCGGTCCACCTTAAAGGACGCAACGCTTCCGCACCTTTAGCTTCTTATTCACGCTCAATTTAGGGACCGTGCGGTTTTCTATTTTTCACGCTTTTTTAAAGGATCATGATAATTTTGTTATTAAACGAATTAAATGCAAATAACACTAATATATGACCGAAAAAGACTGTAAAAATATAAAGGCACATAAATTACAGTAAAGGCTAATTTTCAATTACTGAACATTTCAGCTTAATGGACGTGCTCCCCATGCCTTTTAGGGCCCTGTTGTTAGTATTTTCAGAAAAGAATAATACACTATTTCGAAATGTAAATGGCACTGAAATATAAGTGAAAATGCCTGTAAAATTACAAAGATAGGCTATATAAAAAGTAATTACATCATTATTTAATTGTTGCACATGTCATCATTTGAATGCATTAATGAATCAATTGAATAAAATGTTATATATATATATATATATATATATATATATATATATATATATATATATATATATATATATTATTTTTTTTTATATATATATATTTTTATTTTTATTTATTTTTTTATAAATTTCAATGTCACAAGGTAACTAGACATTATACCATCTCCAGCTTGGATCCAGCCTGTTATGAATGAAGACTTCAGACAACCCAACACCTTTGAATAAGGACTCCAGAACAGAGGGCGCTATATCTCCCCTGCCTTTGAGGGTGCGTTAAAAGTTTAACTGGAGCCTTATTTCCAGTGCACCTGACTGTCACTATGCAACATTATGAGCATGTAAATGTATGTCATATCTCTCAGAATCATGGGATCATAACTCAATAATGCTACAGTAAAATTGCTCATAATGTTCCATAGTGACAGTCAGGTGCACTGGGAATAAGGTCCCTGTTAAAACTAAAAAAGCAGGGGCGATATAGCACCCCCAATTGGGCCAATAGTGCAATTTCTCGTGTAACTGTATGTCACATCTCTCAGGAATCATGGGATCATAACTCAATAAGGCTAAAATTGCTCATAATATTGCATTGTGACAGTCAATTGGGCAAAAAGTTGCCTCAAATTGGGCACACTGGACATAAAACACCAATGAAACTTTAACAACCCTAAATGTCTCAACAATGTGATGGCTCTTCAAACTGTAGTGTGAGATTGGGTCCATAACTTCAAAATGGTACAGTAATCAACGATGCAAGAGTTTTTTCGATTCAATGCAATTTAATTCACATTCACTTGTATAACACTTTTCACTATACATATTTCAGTGCAGCTTTACAGAAAATGCATGTTTCTATCACAATAATCTGTCACGAGATGATATCAGAAAGAACAGTTGTAAGTAGTGTGCATTCGCAGCGATCTGATAACATGATAATGTTGCATAATTATCCATGTTTGATGTTCTGGAGTCCTTATTCAAAGGTGTTGGGTTGTCTGAAGTCTTCATTCATAACAGGCTGGATCCAAGCTGGAGATGGTATAATGTCTAGTTACCTTGTGACATTGAAATTTATTTTATTCAATTGATTCATTAATGCATTCAAATGATGACATGTGCAACAATTAAATAATGATGTAATTACTTTTTATATAGCCTATCTTTGTAATTTTACAGGCATTTTCACTTATATTTCAGTGCCATTTACATTTCGAAATAGTGTATTATTCTTTTCTGAAAATACTAACAACAGGGCCCCTAAAAGGCATGGGGGGAGCACGTCCATTAAGCTGAAATGTTCAGTAATTGAAAATTAGCCTTTACTGTAATTTATGTGCCTTTATATTTTTACAGTCTATTTTCGGTCATATATTAGTGTTATTTGCATTTAATTCGTTTAATAACAAAATTATCATGATCCCTTAAAAAAGCGTGAAAAATAGAAAAACCGTACGGTCCCTAAATTGAGCGTGAATAAGAAGCTAAAGACGCGGAAGCGTTGCGTCTTTTAAGGTGGACCGGGTAGCGTCAATAAGAAGCTGCGAATAAGAAGCTGGATTCAGCCTCGTAGCGTCATCATTTCACTGAGCAAAATATGGTTAAATAATACGGGAACCGTGCAGAGTCAAAACTTTCTTTATTTCATTGACAAGTATTCATTTAAAACTGTTCTCGAGTAGGACATGATGGTATCTCCCCTCAGTCAGAAAGTGAAACAATATTTAAGCGGAAAACGTCGTGCAAAGTTAATAACATACTGAACTTGTGACTGAGTTCAACTGCAGAGTGGAAGAAATTACTATTTAATTAAATCTAAAAAAAAAACTATTTAATTTACGCGATCATAATGAGCGGAAAGGGTTGCTGTGATTCAGTAGGTGAGTGTTTTTTCGACTACTACACGTCAAAAATATTGGTGATAAGGAGCAAGAAAGTGGGAACGCTGAATCGGTTCACTCAAGCTTTAGTCATAGCATACGTCATCGGGTAAGCAAAAAAAAAAAAAAAAGCACATTTACACTCCATTCTTTAAAATGAAATCGTATTTTTAAAAAAGCCCTTATTTGGGTACAGGTATGTGTGCGTTCTCAAGAAAGGCTACCAGGACACGGACACCGTCCTCAGCTCTGTCACGACCAAAGTGAAAGGCGTTGCTCTAACAAACACCACTGAGTTGGGCGAACGGATCTGGGATGTGGCTGACTACATCATCCCACCTCAGGTAGTCCGTCGTTTTGACAAAGAGGAGGTACAGGCTAGATAGATTATATGTCCACTAACCCCTCACTGGTGCCACCACCTTTATGGGTTACAAGGGTTATTTGGGGCCTGTATGCTCGTACACTGTTTTGTGTTCACTGTGTTTACTTAAGGGCACAGCCCTTAACACTTGCGATCTTTAGCATATAACGTTATACACAATTTATTTGTCATTGCGGTGTATTTGATGTATTTCAATGTCTCTTTGGCAAAAAAAAGTTGGGTGTGACAAGTTTGCTTTAATAATCTTAAAACAGTGGTTTTCAACCTTTATAGATCAAAATAGTCTCAATCTGAAATCACATACTTCCCTACTACATAGGGGAGAAGAAAGAAGTATGTTTGAATTTACAGTACTCATAAAAGAGTAGCCAAAAAGTACCCGGATGACCTACTACTAGCGAGATTCTGAAGTGTGCGTGCATTGGACACTTAATAGCCTATGGAAGCCCGTTTCCGCCACTAAATAAAAAAAATAAATAAAAAGAGTAATTGCGACTTTTTATTGCGGGTCAGAATTCTGACTTTTTTTCTCACAATGGCGAGTTATAAAGTCAGAATTCTGAGATATAAACTCGCAATTGCGTGATATGAAGTAACAATTCTGACCTTTTTTTTTTCTCAGTCAGGATTGTGACTTTATGTCACACATTTGCGAGTTTATATCTCAGAATTCTGACTTTATAACTCGCAGTTGTGTCGTTTAGTGGTGGAAACGGGCTTCCATACACTCTAACCCAGTGGTTGGGTTAAATGTTTGCTTAAAACAACCCAATCGCTGGGTTAGTCCATTTTAAACCCAGCTTGGGGTGTTTTTAACCCAGCATTTTTTTAGAGTGTATGGAAGCCCGTTTCCACCACTAAAAACGGGCTTCCATACACTCTAGTATTTTTTAGTGTACTATCCAATGAGGCCATGGGAGGGGATGGCAGTTGAAGCAAGTAACACACGTAGGTCACATGATAATGACAACATGGCGAATGTAGTACGTCCAGATTACATTCATACTACACACACTTGGACTATATAGAACATACTTTTTTTAGTGGCCATGAAGTAATTACTATTCAAAAAAACTATGTGATATTGGATGAGGCCTTAGTCAACATTCCAAGGGCCTCAACATGTTTTTTTTTTTTTCTTTTCCTCTTATGTTTTCATGCTTGTTTGACAAAATATTCTAGCACTGTCAATACATTTAAATAATTCAACATTATTAATTTTATAGTCATTTCACTTGGTTGCTTTTTAAGGTCAGGATAACCTGACCTTTTTATATAATAAACATAAAATATAATAAATATATAAAAACAATTGTTTTGTTTTCTGAAGGCAGACTCTTATGCAAAACTTGAGCTCAATACTCACACTACTCAACTAGCATTTAATTTCCAAACAAACAGGAGTATTGTGTTGAAAAGTTCACAAAATTTCCCTATAGAAAATAATTTGCCAATGGTTGTATGCTACAGTAAATAGCGTCAAGTGAGAGCTCAGTGGTGCTGATTTTTTTTCTTTTCCATAGGTTTAACATTTGAATTATATATTATAACATTATATTTAAATATAATTGATTTGAAATAATGTTAGAAAAACCTTGTGACCCCTTTTCAAACAACCATACTGTTTGCTAATAGCAGTGATTTTTATGAAACCACATGCTTTTGAATGTTTCAGGAGGATGGCTCATTCTTTGTGCTGACCAACATGATTATCACCCCTAACCAAACACAGTCCAAATGTGCAGAGGTGAGTCATTATGGGAAGTATGGGGTTCTTTTGTCACTTAAAGGCACAATATGTAAGATTTTTGGATTAAAATATTCAAAAACCACTAGAACAATGTTATATATTTTGTAGTGCTGTCAAATATTAGTGCGTTTACACATTCAATAATTTTTTTCAGTTTAATGCATTAATAATATTTAACGCAATTAACGCAGCATCTGTTTTTTCTATCATTCTCTGGCTAGTGTTACATTATGATCACGCTTCACACAAATAAAAGAGAACGCGCTGTCTGTGAACATCCTGGGTGTGTCTCAATACGCTAGCTCACTAGCTAACGCCCTTGCTCGTGCTCCCTAGCTAGGTCGTGAATCAGTTGGCTGTATCGTGTACATGAATGTGGCTGACTCCCTGATTAGTGCCCTGACTACTAAACTAGGGAACTGATTGGGACGCACCCCTTGTCGTGACACCCATACAACGCCAGAATCAAGTTCTCTTTCGCACTTGAACGAACAATAACACGCAGAATTATGCCAAAATTTCCATTTTGTTGAGTACTCTCATAAGAACCGTCTTAAATTAGTTAAATAACATATTAAATTAACTTAGAGTTGTGAGAAAAATAGTTGTGCGTGACAGTGTGTCAGATCTGCGTCATGTTCGGCAGCAGCAGATGTTAAAGTCACAGCAGCACTAATGATGTCTGTCATTAATGTTAATCAAAGAACAAAGGCAACAGAGAAAATTGTAACTTTAATAAGGATTGATCTAGTTTTAATTTATTATTCATGCAGTGCAGACTGTTTGATAACTTTATTCAATTTTTGTATACACTCACCTAAAGGATTATTAGGAACACCTGTTCAATTTCTCATTAATGCAATTATCTAATCAACCAATCACATGGCAGTTGCTTCAATGCATTTAGGGGTGTGGTCCTGGTCAAGACAATCTCCTGAACTCCAAACTGAATGTCAGAATGGGAAAGAAAGGTGATTTAAGCAATTTTGAGCGTGGCATGGTTCTTGGTGCCAGACGGGCCGGTCTGAGTATTTCACAATCTGCTCAGTTACTGGGATTTTCACGCACAACCATTTCTAGGGTTTACAAAGAATGGTGTGAAAAGGGAAAGACATCCAGTATGCGGCAGTCCTGTGGGAGAAAATGCCTTGTTGATGCTAGAGGTCAGAGGAGAATGGGCCGACTGATTCAAACTGATAGAAGAGCAACTTTGACTGAAATAACCACTCGTTACAACCAAGGTATGCAGCAAAGCATTTGTGAAGCCACAACACGCACAACCTTGAGGCGGATGGGCTACAACAGCAGAAGACCCCACCGGGTACCACTCATTTCCACTACAAATAGGAAAAAGAGGCTACAATTTGCACGAGCTCACCAAAATTGGACAGTTGAAGACTGGAAAAATGTTGCCTGGTCTGATGAGTCTCATTTCTGTTGAGACATTCAGATGGTAGAGTCAGAATTTGGCGTAAACAGAATGAGAACATGGATCCATCATGCCTTGTTACCACTGTGCAGGCTGGTGGTGGTGGTGTAATGGTGTGGGGGATGTTTTCTTGGCACACTTTAGGCCACTTAATGCCAATTGGGCATCGTTTAAATGCCACGGCCTACCTGAGCATTGTTTCTGACCATGTCCATCCTTTTATGACCACCATGTACCCATTCTCTGATGGCTACTTCCAGCAGGATAATGCACCATGTCACAAAGCTCGAATCATTTCAAATTGGTTTCTTGAACATGACAATGAAGTTGAAGTTTATTTGTCATTACACATGTACAAGTACAGTATAACGAAATGAAGTTTGGAGCAAGCCTCCGGGCCGCAGCCGATTATTCAGGCGCCGCCCTACGCTCTCCAGAAAGGAGTACGTACAATGAGTTTACTGTACTAAAATGGCCCCCACAGTCACCAGATCTCAACCCAATAGAGCATCTTTGGGATGTGGTGGAACGAGAGCTTGCCCTGGATGTGCATCCCACAAATCTCCATCAACTGCAAGATGCTATCCTATCAATATGGGCCAACATTTCTAAAGAATGCTTTCAGCACCTTGTTGAATCAATGCCACGTAGAATTAAGGCAGTTCTGAAGGCGAAAGGGGGTCAAACACAGTATTAGTATGGTGTTCCTAATAATCCTTTAGGTGAGTGTATTTCCTACCTGTTAGACAGGTATGAAAGCCACAGGCAAATATGATATTTATTATAATGATTGTATAAAGATTCTTTTTAAGTTCACTTAAATTAAAAGTTATTTCTAAAAGCTAATAAATGTTGAAATTTGAATAGCTTTCAATTATACTGTAATGTTGAATGTCTATCATTACTACTGATGTCTCATGTTTAAAACATTAGACATCAGTAGCTGTATCAGTTCAGTGATACTGGCATTCATTCATACAAAGATGCCAATACAAAAAAATATTTAAAAAGAACTTAAACTTTTTATAAGTTGTTTCTACATTAATTTGGAGAGTAACTTTGAAATGATTGCAATATAAAAATATTAAAAACTCTGATGTTTTTAATCGTGACAGCACTAATATTTTGTTGACTTGTGTACTTACATTATCCCAAATGTTTCTAAGAATGTTTAAATCCAGAGAAATAAGCAATTTTAGCCATGACGTGGACCGTGTCCGTGCATCGCCTATCAGTGACATCATACCGTGTTACACTCAATTTCGGGTTTTATTTTGTAGAAACCATAGAAACATTAAAGACATTTTAATATGTTATGTGTTTTATGAGACCGGTGAGCAACTGTTTGGATACATTCATCGACATAAAACGAATCATTGTTATATAGCTCAACACAGTTAGTCTTATTGTTTAAATCTTGTTTTCTTGATTTACCGCGAGTACCATGTTTTACCATGCCTAATATCAATCTAGCTTACTGCAGTGTACAACAAATGTCTCATAGTAGCCGCCGAGTGAATGCACATTATAAGCATTATAACATAACATTCAATACACTCATATATATCTAATATGATAAAACAGTACTGTGTTACCCCACATACGCATAAGCGTAAGAAGCGGAAGCGCTCGTCTGCGGTATAATAAAAGCTCTGTGAAATCAAGGCGTCATCAAGCTACTCCTTTGTTTTGAATAAGCGACCTCTAGAGGTGAAAAATTACATATTGTGGCTTTGAAAAAAAAGTAAGACGAACCTTAATGGCTGAAATCAAATGCCAAAAACAGCAGATTTTTTTTTGTAAATGTAAAATGTAATATTTTATATAAACATTTTATTAAAAAAATAGCTTTTTTACATTAAAATAAATGTATTTTCTGTATTAAATTTGTGTCATTTAGAATCCAGATCCAGCTTCCATATGCACCTCTCACAGGGACTGCAAAAGAGGCTTCAATGATGCTCGCGGGGATGGTATGGCTCAATATTTACATTAAATGCATTATGACACTAACTGTGACTTGTCATCTTTGCAATCCCAACTGTTTAGACAGCGAGCAAATCATTTTATATACATAAAGAAATGCATTTTATTTTTTCAGGTGTTAGGACCGGCAGATGTGTCAATTACAGTGACACGGTGAAGACTTGTGAGGTGCTGTCGTGGTGTCCTTTAGAGAAGATTGTTGATCCCCCAAAGTAAAATCTTACAAATTATGTTAAGATTTTTTTTATGTTTTTAAAAATAAGTCTCGTATGCTCACCAAGGCTGCATTTATTTGATCAAAAATACAGTAAAATAGTATTTAGTATAAATAGAAATAGTATTAAAAAAACTGTTTTCTATTTAAATGTATTTTAGAGTGTAATTTATTCCTGTGATGGAAAAGTTTAATTTTCAGCATCATTACTCCAGTCTTCAGTGTCACATGATCCTTCAGAAATCATTCTAATATGCTGATATGCTGCTCAAGAAACAGTTGTGCTGCTTAATATTTTAATATTTTTGTGGAAACCAAGTAAAATAATTGATAAAAAAACATATTAGAGTGATTTCTGAAGGATCATGTGACTGATGACTGGAGTAGTGATGCTGAAAATTAAACTTTTCCATCACAGGAATAAATTACATTATATATACATGACTAATGTTGATAATATTGTGTTTTATTTTCCTTCTTGACGTCTCAGTCCACCACTTCTGGCAGATGCTGAAAACTTCACCGTGCTCATCAAGAATAGTATTCGTTTTCCTAAATTTAACTTCAACAGGTAAGCTTTTTAAATGCATTATATTTTTCTACTTGGATGGCTGCAAAATAAAACAATGTAAGTCATTTATCTGCCAATTTATTAACTGAATAAAATGCGCTCCTTTTGTGTCCTTACAGAAGGAATATCCTACCAAATATCAATAGCTCCTACCTGACACATTGTGTGTTCAGCCGTAAAACAGATCCTGACTGCCCTATCTTCAGACTCAAAGACATTGTCAGAGAAGCTGATGAGGATTTTCAGACCATGGCTGTCCATGTCAGACACTTAATTTATGTTTATCTGCCATTGCTGTTTCAAGATTGAAATGGACCTAATACTCATGTTAGAAAATATTTTTAATGTCATGCTTGATGTACTTTTTTCCTTCTGCGTAGGGGGGAGTGATGGGAGTGCAGATCCGGTGGGATTGTGACCTTGACATGCCACAGAGCTGGTGTGTTCCTCGCTACACTTTCCGCAGACTAGACAACAAAGACCCAGAAAATACTGTGGCACCAGGTTACAACTTAAGGTAAGAGGTGTTTGCAGTTAGTAAAAGTGGTTCCTCAGAGGAAGCAAGGTTGCATTTAAAAGAGTGTGGTTTGGTCAAATCTCTATAGATTTGCTAAATATTACAAGAACGGTGACGGTGCAGAGACCAGGACACTTATCAAGGGATATGGTATTCGCTTTGATGTCATGGTATTTGGCCAGGTGAGACATTTTGCCCTTTCTAATACTATAGACTCATGTTATGCAGGTTAGCATTAAAATGTAGCTGTTTAACAACATATACTAAGTTCTTTTGTTTCTACAGGCTGGAAAATTCAATGTTGTACCAACACTTCTGAATATAGGTGCAGGTTTGGCCCTTCTAGGCCTGGTACGTATGTCTGTTACTTACTGGATTACAATAATTAAAAAATGAGTCATATTAATACAAAATAATGTGGTTCATAAAAGGTGAACGTTATCTGTGATTGGATTGTCCTGACATTTATGAGAAGAAAGCAACATTACAAAGAACAGAAGTATACATATGTTGATGACTTTGGACTTGTGAGTATTTATGACCTTAGTAACTGTATTTGGTATTTTAACATCATCCTGGTTAATTTTCTATAATTGCTTATTGAAAGAAAGTAGCTCTTGTGCCTCACAAGAAACTAACATGAGATATTTCTTTCAATTAGTTATCCAATGAGGACACATAGAAGATCTTCAGGCTACTGATTCTACATTAATTCTATGCCAGTTTCATCGTGAATGTATTTGTTAGGGTTCTATGCCATTCCGAATGGACAATCAGGGAAATGCCATTAATAAAAACAAAAAAAAATGTAAAATACAAATCATCAGTGTGATTTACTTCATGTAGTTTTGGGGTGATGTGGGTTCCTTTTGCTTCCAAATGGAAATCTATTTTTAAAAGAAATATAATTAATATTAAATAAAAAATTCCAATACAAATGTCTTAGAGCCATTCATCCTTTTGAGGACTGTAGAGTTAGGTAGATTGATAGCTCTGTAATTATGAATTGGTTAAATCTAAAGTAATTTATTTAGAACATAAATGTATATAATATTCAGCTTACTGAGGACCCCTAGTGGGGGTTGAGTAGCACTGCGGTAACGCTTGCATTCAGCAGGGGTCAGTAGAGAAACCCACACTTAACTGTTCCGAGTTCAGGAAGAAGATCGCAGCAACCTTTTTCCTCACGATGATGGCGGCCGCTTTGAGAGGGAGCCTAGTAACATTGGCCAAGGTGAGTCTTGAAACTCAGTGCTGTCATTTGCTCGGTTTACACTGAAATATCACTAATATATGTCTGCGTTACACAGCCATATACAAAGATTAACATGTCTACAGAAAGCAGTTTGTTTCCCAGTTAAAGTTTAGACTTGCATTACGCATGATGATGGGTAAGTTAACGTTACTGGGAAAAATAATATATTATATATCAGATGACAACTCGCAGGAGAGGTCCATTAAAATCTTATGTATATGTATTTTATTCTTATTATTATTTCCCATTAGAATTGTATATTATTTTAGACATACGGAATGAAAGGTTGTTTACACACAACACTAAGGTATAGTTCACCCAAAAATGGAAATGTACTCCCGATCAGGTTGTTCCAAACCTTTATACCTTTCTTTCTTCTGCTGAACACAAAATAAAATATTTTGAAGAATGTCGGTAACCAAACAGTTAATTGGCCCCATTGACTTCCTTAGTATTTTTTTTTTCCTCCATACTATGGACGTCAATTCACAATACATTGAAATACAGAAATCATTAATGTGTCAAGACTGTCAATATTTTGAGGGAATGTATTCACATAAAATGTTACACATTTTGGCTGTTTAATTGGCCTGGGCTTTTAGCATTTGAAAGCCCTTTGAGGACCGTATGGATGGTTCATGCAAATCCATTTTCCAATGACTGAATAGCCCTTTAATTGTCTTGACTGTTCAATTCAGAATTGAAATTCACTTCATAAATGAAAAGCTGTTCACCTCTGTCTTTGATGGCAACCCATAATAGCCCTTGACCTGTGACATTTCTGACAACCTTAGGGACTGAGTGGTGCCCGTTTGCAGCCGCTGTGTGCCCGCTCCCTGAGTTTGTCCTCCAGTCAGAATGTTTCGGAGAGTCCTCCGGCACGTGCTGACAGCACCTTCAAGGTCACCATGGTCCCTGGAGATGGAGTTGGACCTGAGCTGATGACTGCTGTCAAAGAGGTTTTCAAGGTACTGATGCACTTTCTCAGCTATTATGTAAACAGACTAACGCCATTTTGGCGTGATTTTGTTTTAAATGACCACACCAGTTCACTCTTCGATTTCTCTATATTGTATATCAGGGCCTTTAATCCTGTGCTCCAGTTCAGCCCTCTGTCATGCCTTATACTTGCATCATACTCTTGTCCTTTTCACTTCTCTCTCTAGGCAGCTGATGTTCCTGTGGAGTTTGAGGAGTTTCATCTGAGTGAGGTGCAGAACATGGCCAGTGAGGAGAAACTGGACGAGGTGCTGTCCTCCATGAAGAACAACAGAGTTGCCATTAAAGGTAACGCTTCAAACTGCTCATTACATTCTAATATAGTGGCTGTTAATTAAACGTGTTAAAGGATTAGTTCACTTTAAAATGAAAATTACTCCATGATTTACACACCCTCAAATCATCCTAGGTGTGTATGACTTTTTTTCTTTCTGATGAACACAATCAGAGTTATATCACTAAATATCCTCCTGACGCTTCCAAGCTTTATAATGGTAGTGACGGGGTCCATTGAGTTTGAAGCTCAAAAAAGCACATCGCCTCTGTGTGTATCAAGTGTATTGCCTCTCACAGTTCAAAATGCTTGCACTATGTTCCAGTGATACTTCCTGGTAGTTAAATAGAGTTGAATAGTTGAATAGAGAAGGCGGTCTGGAAGAAGATAGATATTTTACTTTATAAAGTTTTAAATGGGGGTGTCCCCGACTAAGGATTTACACATTTGAATCAGAATTGTCGAATCTTTCTGTAGTCGACTGATAGTCGAATCATCTGTGTGTGTGTGAATGGGTTGGGAGGGGCACGTCACTAGGTAGTCAGCAGGAGGGTAAAACTATTTTTATTTTATTTTACACACTGCACACAGCAACAGTAATAAAGTGGCCTGTAACTGTAAGATATGCCTCCATTTGCAGCAAGGTCCAAATATCTGTGGTGAGGCTGACTGCTTTGCAATTGTTTATTAACATGTAAACCTCCGCGCGTATGGACGCGTATTTCGCATCCACCGCATGCATAACCGTCTCTCTTTTGGGAACTGTGTATCCTGGCTCAAGTGTGCGCATTAATTCTTTAAAACCTTTAACTGTCCACAACATTCACTGGCCTCATGTTGAGCGCAATAAACTCTGCAGTTTTGGCCGTGATTCCTCTTTTCCTTTTCTCTAGCTTTCTTTTAGTTAGTTTTGGCGCTGCTCCGATACTACTACTAGATGAACTGCCGTTGTCAGTCTGATACTGTGGGTGGATCTAGAAAAAAGACTAACATAGTCCCAACATATGATATTGAGATTCGTAAATTAAAAGTGCCATTATATATGAAAGAGTGAACCATCTTTATTGGTACGAAACTTACCCGTTTTAAGTGGAAAGCCATGTTTGTTGTTGATTTGTTGATGAGTGGTAGGACATGAGCTGTTGGCACAACTTGCATTTTACTTTTTTTGGATCATCTTTTAACCTTTTCAAAGAGCATCCACACTTTAGATTTTCTTATTCCAGACATTAAGTAATCCCTGCCGCCAAGATGCTCCTCGTCTGTCCTGATCAGGGAAAGTGAAACTTAAATCTGTCACAGGGGTGGTTGGATTTATTCACATAGACACACACACACACACACGTTAAAATATTTATTGAACGCTTCTTTCTTTTCACGTTTTTTTTTTTTTTTTTACAGCATTATCATACAGCATTATCATAAAGGCTGTATATAACTTAATATAACCGTACAAAACCAGTAGTTCTGTGTGCAATTAGACATTCAGCACCCACATATTGCCAAAATGGTATGATCCTCGTTTCATAACACCCGCGAAGATTCGACTGTGAGATCGGTGGTCGAATCAGGCTCCGCATATCGATGCATCGAATCTTCGACTATTCGGGGTCACCCCTAGTTTTAAATATGGATATTTTTCTTACAAACCCCCATCGAGAAGGCCTTTATACTGACTTAAACTAATTTGGCACTTAACATAAACGTTTTAATTCTCTCTGTGCTTAGGAAAGATACACACTCCTATGGAGTACAAGGGTGAACTGGCATCATATGAGATGAGACTGAGGTACTTCTTTGATATATTATCATGGCTGCTTTGTACTACTCGTGTTTCTCCTGCTAGTTTTTGAATAATTGATTTTTTTTTTTATTGTGTTATGATGTACAGGAGAAAGCTGGACCTGTTTGCCAATGTGGTTCATGTGAACAGCCTTCCTGGTTACAGCACCCGCCACAATAACCTGGATCTGGTCATCATACGGGAGCAGACGGAGGGGGAATACAGCTCTCTGGAGCATGAGGTACTTGTTGTGCTCATTTTATTTCTTTTTAAGGTATTTAAGGAAGAATTGATGATGACCCATTATTAGAAAAATAATGCACACCGGAGTGGGTAATGCAGCAAAAACATAGAGCGCATTTCATAAATAACTTTTTATTTTTAAGCCAATTGTTCTCAGTGAGCTAGTTGGTCCAATTCACATATTTAACATATATGGAAGGGAACAATATGGCATCATAATTCATAATCAGTGATTTAAATGTATGTCTGCCCTTTACACAGAGCTGTCATAGTACTTTGGAATATAACGCGCATCATATATGAGCTATTTTTATTGCACTTTTTGGTGTTTTTGTCATTTTATTTTTATTTTGACAGGTGTGGTTACTATCCTTGGGTGAAATAAAAAGTCTCCTTTTGTGTTTTACAAGAAATAGTACATGGGTTTAGGACAACATTATTATTAAATAAACTTTTTTTAACAAAGTTATCATAGACTTTTAATATAAACTCCTTTCTTCCTCTTTTGCTTTTAACATAAATGAGGTTTGTGTATTGTACCTTTACAAAACAGATTCAGAAAAAAGTTTCTTTTTTTTTTGTTGTTGAAAGAAATGTCTTATGCTGCATGTATTTGATTTAAAAAAAAAAAAAAACACACACATTAAAACTGTAATATTGTGAAATATTATTACAAATTATTATTACATTACTTCATTCTTCGGTCACATTCTGATGTGGTTGGTGCAAGTAAAAAAAAAGTATTACCAATCTTGAAAACGGTTCATATTAAGTAACTATTGCGAAAGCTGCAATATATTTTTTTAGGATTCTTTGATGAATAGAAAGAACAGCATATTTGAAATAAAAAAATGATAAATGCCCTTACTGAAGCTGAATAAAAGTATTAAGTTCTTTTATTTGTATTTTTATGATAATGTACATCTGCATCACAAGCACCTCTGTGTTTGCAGAGCGTTTCAGGAGTGGTTGAGTGCTTGAAGATCATCACCAGGGAGAAATCCCGCCGCATCGCTAAGTTTGCATTTGACTATGCCACCAAGAAGGGCCGCACCAAAGTGACCGCTGTCCACAAGGCAAACATTATGTAAGTGTGGCAGAATTATTCTGCCCATACAGTTTTAGAAGCTAAACGCGTAGACTCACTCACCTTGGACTATCTCCACAGGAAGCTAGCGGATGGTCTCTTCCTGCAGAGCTGTGCGGAGGTGGCTGAACTTTACCCTAGGATTAAATACGAAACCATCATCATCGATAACTGCTGCATGCAGGTAGTATTTTCAGTCTTTTGTTAGTGGCTGGCAATAAGGATGACCTATAAATCTAGTTAGCATATTGTTCTGTGTGCCCACAGCTGGTGCAGAATCCATATCAGTTCGATGTGCTAGTGATGCCTAATCTCTACGGCAACATCATCGATAACCTGGCGGCAGGGCTGGTGGGCGGAGCCGGCGTAGTTCCAGGCGAGAGTTACAGCGCAGAATATGCTGTGTTTGAAACGGTTGGAGTCTAAATCTTGTTTTTCATTCATAATCCATGAACTGGAACCGTTTCAAACTCATGAATTGCTTTTGAAGCATGTGATTTTTACAGTTATTCCTGTATTCTTGCATATTTCAGGGTGCCAGACATCCCTTTGCTCAGGCTGTTGGCAGGAATATCGCAAACCCCACCGCTATGCTCCTAAGTGCGTCGAACATGCTGAGACACCTCAAGTGAGTCTCCCACTGTTATCCAGCGCTGATATTCCAGATTTACGTTTTCACCGTTGTATCTTGTTTTTAAGCTTTACATTTTACCTTTAATGTTTGTTATGACTTTCTATTCATGTTAAATATGGTTTTCAGATCTAATGCCAGCTTATTTGTCATCTGAATTTACATTTTACATGATTTGTGATCTTACTGTTATATATACACTATTGGTCAAAGGTTTGGAATAATTAGTTGTTTTTTTGTTTTTAATCAAATGATTTTATATTCATCAAGGCTGCATTTATTTGATTTGATTTTTTTTTAATACAGTTAAAAGTTATTTACTGAAATATTAGTACAATTTAAAATAACGATGAAATATATTTTTTAATGTAATTTAAATTAAAGACTGAAGTAATATGATCCTTCAGAAATAATTTTAATATGCTGATTTGGTGCAAACATTTCTTATCAATGTTGAATTTTGTGGAAACCATGAGTGAGTGGTTTATTTTTCTTTCAGCCTTGAGTATCATTCAAACATGGTGTCTGAGGCTGTCAAGAAAGTCATTAAGCAGGGCAAGGTAAGAAATGATTATGTTTGTGTGTTTCTGAAAATGTATGAGCTGTTAGAAGAGTGTATTGTGTGTGTGTGTGTGTGTAGAGAATATGTGCAAGTGTTTCAATGTTTTTGTATGATTTCAAGAGGCAAAATGTGTTGTCAGTGAATGTCAGTGTAGTCCTGGTGGTATTGATTTTCGTCCGAATTGGTGGGTTTCCCTTTGCAAATGGTTTTGGATGAATGATCCGAACCACAACACCGCACTCTGTTGCTAACCCAGTCTGTTGCTTTTAATAGTCAAACCCCATCCAGTTTTGCTTCTGCATCACACTTCGGTTGAAACCCTCTTTGTTTTATGTTACTCTACTACTGGACCGCGACTCTATATAAAGAAATCTCTGGACTGACAATATTGTATTATGATATAGTTAGATGTAACGTTAAGGATGTTAAACATGACTTCTCATGACGTTACACCACTGCATCACATTATCCATAGATAACTTTTGATTCACTATACATTCGTGTTTGCATTGTATGCACTTGATTGCCAACAAAACACAGACTTTTGATGAATTTTACTTGCCGCCTGCAACTATCTGCAAATCAAATGGGCCTTGCTTATAAAACATTCGTCACCAAAAATGCTGGGAACACACTTGAAAAACAAACTGCATCCACTGTTCCCTTAACGCTGGATTCTTTGGGAAGCTGAACAAGGTTATCTTTCCCTCACAACCAGAAACACACTTCTTAAGTGACATTGTTAAAAAATCCATCTCGACTTGCGTTACCGAATGATGGGCGTGTTCTCGCTCTTGCTCTGGTTGGTGTGTGCGCGCCCTTTTCCGAGAGAATCGTTCAAACAAGGATTTTCCACCCTCTATTTTGACATACAGGGCCATATTAAAAAAAAAAAACACTTTTCAGAAACTTGTGAGAAACCAGGAGTATTATTTTTGGCACAGAAATACTGTCATATGTCCAACTAATTTTTTTTTAAACTTTGGCCAGGTTTAGCATGAGAATCCAACTCTTCTGGAGTCTTTCAACAGCCTAAAAAAAACTCTGAATGCATGAAATCGCATTAGACCCAAACGTCATCACGCCGAGCAGGTAACCTCAGTCCGCTTGGCATTTAGACTGCAAAATTATAAAAGTTGTGTTCATCTGCGATAATTATCTTGATGGACAAAACATGCAAGTAGCATAAACTTTTGTTGATCACAGAGCTTGTTTTTAGCGATGATCCAAAAGCCTATGGGAAAATCCTATTTGGTTTTTCAATGCTAACCAGTGTGACGCTAACTGCCGGTTGGCCTACAAAGTGACATCATACCTACACGACTCTTGTCCAAAATCACCCCCTATACCCTTAAATAGGACACTCTTTGAGGGGATGGCCATTTGCAGTAGTGTCCGAAACCATAGTGGACGTTATTGAGTGCACTCATTCTATCCCACAATGCACCGCAATGACGAGTGTACAACTCAACGGCTAGAGAATACCCATAATGCAATGTGAGAGTCACGCTGAATGAATTCCCGTGTCTCGCATGGCGCCTGCAGCTAAATCAATCATCCATCCATTCATCCATTTTTCAAACCACTGGTCCAGCATAATATCATACAGGTATAAATTCCTTTTTAATTGATTTATTACATAGTTTAATTTATAGTTTATACGTGCTAGTTTTCATGGCAAGAGTTCAAAATAAATCTTTTCATTACTACTGGAGCTGCCAGTTTGCTACGTTTCAAATGATTATAAAACAGCAAGCACAAACTATGCAGCCCTTCCGGCACACACAGTGACCGAATTCACTCACTCGTTTCCATTCACTCCTTTAAGTGGACTATATTAGTGGAGTAACACAGCAGTAGAGTCCATTAACACCCCTAAGTTTCACAGTCGTTACCTCTTCCTGGATCAACATTTCATTCGGTACCTTAAGCGGTTTTGATTTATATGCTGTTAATGTTTGATGGTCATGTTATTTTACATGTGCGTAAACGATGCTTATATTGCTTGTTTCTGCTGCTTCTTCACTTGTTTTTGGATCTGGTCATTCTGTACTCTTTCAGAAGATGTGTAATGGCGCCCCATACCATATAATAGTGAAAACATGGATTGCCTGAAAATTCCATCAATGGTGGGGAAGCGTTGTCTCATAACTGACGGAAAATTTAGTTAATTAATAATACATTAGGAATCTAAAATTTAATCTGTTAATGAATATTAATGAACAGTTTTTTTAATTAACTAACATTTAACAAAGATGAATAAATTCTGTAAAAATATATATGCTTTGAAAACCACTAGCTGTATTAAATATTTTTTTTGTTAACACTAGCCAAAGTCATTTATGGTTTGTTGTTCTAGTCAAAAGGTGGTATTTGTAATTGAGGTGTGAAAATGCTTAATGTAAAATGCTTACTCTACGTCTGATGAGCGTAACTGGTGTGCAGTGTTGTCAGATGTAGTGTAAGCATTTTGAACAGAGAGAGGCGGGGGCGCTACTCTTTTTCCATAAGTTGAATAATAGATAATTTACTTTTATAAAGTTTTAATTATGGATATTTTTCTCGTACACGAACACATCGATTCGCTTCGTACAGGCTTTATTAACCCCCCGGAGCTGTGTGGCACAGTTATGATGGATATAGATGCACTTTTATGGACCCAGCATTGACTGCCATTATAAAGCTTGGAAGAGCCAGGACATTTTTAATATAACTCTGATTGTGTTTGTCTGAAAAAAGAATGTCATATACACCTAGGATGACTGAAATCATGGGCTAATTTTCATTTTTGGGTGAACTATCCCTTTAAGCAAGTGCATATCTAATATCAATTCTGATTTAACATGGTCTTTAATCCATTATTTTCATGCATTCAATACACTGATATGGAATTCCTCTATGGATACATTCAGCCTTTTTTTTTTTTTTTTTTTTGCTCCTCTTAAAAGCAGCTCTGTCTTTCAATCAGACTCTAGCCTTTAGGTTTGTGCTTGTTGTCCATAAATTCTGATGTGGTCTTCATCTCCCCTTTCTCCATCTTTCCTTCTCTGCTATCACACCCCGTTCTGTGTGTGTGTGTGTGTGTGTGTGTGTGTCCCAGGTGAAGACGCGAGACCTAGGGGGTTACAGCACCACTAGTGACTTTGTTCGTGCGGTTGTGGCCAACCTGCGGCATCAGACTGTTTGAGGATGCTTGCCAAACCCAATGTCTATCCCGGATCCCCCTATATGTGTTCACAGACGATTAAAGCAGTCCTATGACATCCTACATTTTCGTTCCCCTTTTCCCATCTCTCACTTTCATTCTCTCCCCTCCTTTTTCTGTCTGGTTACCGATTTCTTTTTTTTTAATGATTTTTGTTGTTGTTTTCTCCTTAATGTATCCATGTACATTTATTTTCATTTCTGTTTTTCACATTATGCATCTTTAACCAGAATCACACGCGTTTAAAAGTTTGGGGTCTTTTATTAAATGATCAAAATAATTTTTTTTTTTTTTTTGAAAAGTCTCTTGCTCACCAAGAGTGCATTCGTTTGATCAGAAATTCAGTGAAATCAGTCAAATGACAGTGTAAAATAACCTTTTTTTTATTTTAAAATGTAGCATTTCTATGATGGCAAAGCTGAATGTCACATGATCCTTCAGAAATCATTTAGAACTTTTTTTCAGGATTCTTTGATGAATAGTTAGTTCAAAAGAACAGCATTCATTTAAAATAGAAGTCTTTTGTTACATTATGAAATATGAATGTCTTTACTGTCACTTTTGATCAAATGACCCCAAACTTTTGAACTATAGTGCATGTATGACATCAGTTTTACTGCGCTACTTTGTTCACTCCAGTTTTAATTTAACTTTTAGTTGTTCATCTGTGCTGTTTCTGTATTGCTCAGTCTTATTCCTGCTTTTATGTCATATGTGACCCTGGACCACAACTAGTCACAAGGCTCAAAGACGAATAAATAAGCTTTCCATTAATGTATGGTTTGTTATGATGGGACCATATTTGGCTATATGAAAATCTGGAATCTGAGGGTGCAAAAATCTTAAATATTGAGAAAATCACCTTTTAAAATTGTCCAAACGAAGTCTTTAGCAATGCATATTACTACTACTACTACTACTACTACTACTACTAATAATAATAAATATTTTTTTATATATATATTTACGGTAGGAAATTTACAAAGATCATGTTCCATGAAGATATTTTACTTAATATCCTAATGATTTTTGGCATAAAAGAAAAATCTATAATTTTGACCCATACAATGTATTGTTGGCTATTGCCACAAATATACCCGTGCGACTGGTTTTGTGGTCCAGGGTCACACATCTGTTTGGGACTGGTCCTTGTCGAATTGCTTTTGTGATTCCGGGACCTCAGTGAATTTCATTATCAAGTTTTCATTTGGCATATTGAGAAGGAAGTTCCAGCAGTGTGATATTGTTTTTCCCCTCTCACTGTTACTAATGTAAACATCACTAATCAAATCTGCTGCTGTCAGCTGTCATAAGTCAATTATTGGTTTCATTTCATGATGCAAATGTTCTGGACAGGACGTCTGCTCTGTGCCATTGCTGACTAACTGTGGAAATGATTACGGACTTCTATTAAAGGCAAATGATATCACTGCCTCTCAGGCATTTTTAAACTTAACTTGTGGTACTGATCTAACATGTCTTCATATGTTTCTAAGCTTAGCATAATACCTGTAGTATTAATATTTTCAATCTTGCCGTGTTTGGGAAGGTGGAAACCACACATTTCAATTTTACAGATTTCTCAAGGATTATTTGTGCCATTGATTAACTGACAAATGCTTTGTCAAATGTGAAACGTGTTTTTTTCTTTCTTTTTTTTTCTTTTTTTAAATGCCAAAAAATAAACTCACTTTGTAGTAGTCACTTTGTATTGTGTGGATTGCTTGCCATGTTTGAAGACATTCATCCCCATTTAACATTTTGCCTTTTAACCATCACATACTGGAAGTCAAAATAACAAATATACCCGGGATGTGCTGAATGTTTGAGAAGTGTGTTTGTGAGCAAAACTGTTAGCTACGGATGTATTTATCCGGTGTACCTCATATTGTGAACAGATGGCAAAATATGTAAAATTGTATTGCTCTCTTTGGTTTAGGTTCGCACATCAGACCTGGGAGGCTACGCGTCAAGCGATGAGTTCACCAGGGCCGTCATCGCTAATCTGGCTGTCTAAACCAATCCCAGGAATCCACAAATCTCAAATTAAGCACGGTCTTCAGCGCTGGTTGTCCAGTATCAAAGGCTTTTGGTCCAACATTTCACGTTTTCCTTGTTCAAGCCTTGCTAGTGGTCCAACATTTCAGACTATAGTGTACAACAGAGCATAAGTGTTGTAAGATTCATATGTTGTCTCTGGCCAAAACCACTGACATTCCAAACTATTACAGAATGACTGTATTGCTTTATGATGCTGCTTAAGAATTTTATTTATTCAGCAATTTATTATTTAATTGGAATTGATACAAGTTCAATCATTAACATTAATAAAATGTTATAATATAGTGGCAAGTATGTGGTCTTTTTCAGTAATATTACAGTAAATAAGTATTCTTTGCTAAATGATACGACCATGTTATTATCATACCATTATCATGTTTACATGGTTGAATTATGTGGGGAAACTGAAATATGTATTATTGTATATAAAATGTATACAAGATATCTTTGTACTATAGTAAAAAGTAACAATATAAACTAAATATTTTACACCTATCTATAAATACAAATTTTTCACAGTATAAATTAGGTGTTTATACATGAAAATATAGCTGCCTTTTACATTTTACGATGGTCATACACACACACACACACACACTCACTCACCTACCTAAAGGATTATTAGGAACACCTGTTCAATTTCTCATTAATGCAATTATCTAATCAACCAATCACATGGCAGTTGCTTCAATGCATTTAGGGGTGTGGTCCTGGTCAAGACAACCTCCTGAACTCCAAACTGAATGTCAGAATGAGAAAGAAAGGTGATTTAAGCAATTTTGAGCGTGGCATGGTTGTTGGTGCCAGACGGGCCGGTCTGAGTATTTCACAATCTGCTCAATTACTGGGATTTTCACGCACAACCATTTCTAGGGTTTACAAAGAATGGTGTGAAAAGGGAAAAAAACATCCAGTATGCGGCAGTCCTGTGGGCGAAAATGCCTTGTTGATGCTAGAGGTCAGAGGAGAATGGGCCGACTGATTCAAGCTGATAGAAGAGCAACTTTGACTGAAATAACCACTCGTTACAACCGAGGTATGCAGCAAAGCATTTGTGAAGCCACAACACGCACAACCTTGAGGCGGATGGGCTACAACAGCAGAAGACCCCACCGGGTACCACTCATCTCCACTACAAATAGGAAAAAGAGGCTACAATTTGCACAAGCTCACCAAAATTGGACAGTTGAAGACTGGAAAAATGTTGCCTGGTCTGATGAGTCTCGATTTCTGTTGAGACATTCAGATGGTAGAGTCAGAATTTGGCGTAAACAGAATGAGAACATGGATCCATCATGCCTTGTTACCACTGTGCAGGCTGGTGGTGGTGGTGGTGTAATGGTGTGGGGGATGTTTTCTTGGCACACTTTAGACCCCTTAGTGCCAATTGGGCATTGTTTAAATGCCACGGCCTACCTGAGCATTGTTTCTGACCATGTCCATCCCTTTATGACCACCATGTACCCATTCTCTGATGGCTACTTCCAGCAGGATAATGCACCATGTCACAAAGCTCGAATCATTTCAAATTGGTTTCTTGAACATGACAATGAGTTCACTGTACTAAAATGGCCCCCACAGTCACCAGATCTTCACCCAATAGAGGATCTTTGAGATGTGGTGGAACGGGAGCTTCGTGCCCTGGATGTGCATCCCACAAATCTCCATCAACTGCAAGATGCTATCCTATCAATATGGGCCAACATTTCTAAAGAATGCTTTCAGCACCTTGTTGAATCAATGCCACGTAGAATTAAGGCAGTTCTGAAGGCGAAAGGGGGTCAAACACAGTATTAGTATGGTGTTCCTAATAATCCTTTAGGTGAGTGTGTGTGTATATATATGTGTGTGTGTGTGTGTTTGTGTGTATATATATATATATATATATATATATATATATATATATATATATATATATATATATATATATATATATATATATATATATATATAAAATATATATATTAGAGAGAGAGAGAGAGAGACACAGACACACACACACTCTCTATATTAGAGAGAGAGAGACACAGACACACACACACTCTCTATATTAGAGAGAGAGAGACACAGACACACACACACACTGTGGCATCTCAAAAGATTGAAAACCCCTGAATCTAGAATCATATACCTTACTCAAAGCTGCACCATCTCTTCAGTGAGTTGTTCTGTTATTTATTTAATGTGTTTTTGGATTGTTCTGCTGACAGAACACTGCAAATCTTTCCAAGAAATCTCAGTAGACAAAAAAACCCATGACTGTATGAGCTGTATGGAAAATTATGATCTAAGAGGTTTTTTACAGCTTATGCCATTGAAAATGCAGCATGTAGCAACTCATAATGTAAAACTGCACATAATGTAATTTTCTCAAAATGTAATAAAATCTTGAGCTCATAATGTAACCAATTTTACATTGAGAAAATTATTACAATATACTCACCAAAAACGTAATTTTCATTATTAAATATTTAAATATTCATGCAATTATTACTATTGTGTGTTTATTAAATATAAAGCATTGATATTCCTTTATCTCAATCTAAATCCAGATAAAGTAGTAATGGTGAATCAGGTGGATTCTGTAGGCAGGTTAAGACTTTAAGACTTTAGACTTTTTAAATGTACTGTAAAGAAATACCAATGCTTTGTTTAATAATAATAATTGCATGAATATTTAAATCTGCATTTCGCAGGTAGGTATAGTTAAAGACTGGATTTAGATTTTTGAAAATGTACAGTAAGGGAATACCAATATTTTTATGTTTTAAAAGCTATTACAATAATGATAATATGACGTTTTTGGTGAGTTTAAAATGTAATACATTTCTCAGTGTACAAATTATTGAATTATGAGCTCAAGATTTTATTACGTTTTGAGAAAATTATTACATTATGAACATTTTATTACAGTAATAATGTAACACTTGTTACATTGTGAGTTGGTACACGGTAAGTCCATCGATCACAGCCTCTCTTTCATACCTGTCATGGCGCTGCTCTGAATAAGGTCTATCCTCCAGTTGGGCTCTTCTCCGACTGCTCTGCCCTCCAACATTCAATACCACAACCGGCCGCTGGGTAGCGCATTGCACCTAGTCGCTACGCATTCGCGCATTCCCCTTTCCTGGAAGCAACTCGTCCGCCAGATGTCGCGACGTCTCTGCGTGGGAAGAGGAGAGGAGGGGCCTGGCCTGGGAATCCACTGCTTCCCATTCCAGGCGCAGGGGCACAACATGGCGGATTAGGAGGCGACCGACGCGCCCGGATACAGCGAACAAATCGTGGGATACTGATTCCCCGTGTCGCGGAGAGGGCAGGAATATAGGCTTTTCGGAAAGCTAACGCACATCTTTAAGACGTCCCGAGGCATGCATTTTGGATACCAGTAAGCGCCTTCTCTCCTTTGCCCCACTCCAAATTGGCTGTCTGTCCGAGATCATTCCTATCACCCAGGCCCCCCACCCCGAACACACTCTCGGTTCCTGGGGTGTGGAGACAGGGGCCGGGGAAGTGGAAAATAATCGCACTTTATCTGGAACACCGGGCTCCGTAGTGCGGGACAGGGCTGTCAAGGTGAGTTTCATCGCTGCTTCTCGGACTATATTAACAGCGCAAAGTTCCGTTCATCGCCTCAGTTTGTCTGATATGATCTCTTGTGTCACTCAGGTTTTGTCACGTTAGAGGGTCGTCTAGCCAAAGAAAGCAAAGCCCTTTTTGGCACATCCGAGACCCAGGCGCAGGTTTATGTAATGTTTACGCACCGCACAGGGATGTCTTGGGAGCGCACCCAATAATGTTTGAAGCAACGCGAACATTTGCCGAACTAGCTGGGAGGCAAGGAGGGAAAAATTAGGGGGTGGGGGTGGGGGGTCTGCCGAGAAAAGGAGGGGGAGAGGAAGAGAGAGAGCGAGACACGCATAGCTTTTAGTGGAAGTCAGGCAGATTGTGCGCCAGAACGCAGGCGTGATTTCTGACCGAATACAAACAATGGAACATTATGAAAGATTCTTTACTTGGATACATCATGTTGATGTTAATGGCACAAGACTGGACAGGTTGTGAAAATATAAGTCGTTTCTGACTGGGTGAATTGTTATTAATGGTCCCAGACTGGATACATTTTAACATTCACTTGATGAATTGTATCACCGTTAATGGTTCTGAATGAGATTGCTGCAAAATACATGGTTTCTAGACTGGTTACATAGAAAAAAATAAACTATTAATGCTTCTTGATATTGTAGCAATATTCTAACAAGATAAACTGTAACGGTGTAAATGATTTCCGCCTCGGTACAGTAACAACAATATTGATGGTTCTAGACCGGTTACACTGTAGCGATATTATTGCTTCTGGACTGAATATTGAATCATCTTATGCAATGTAAATAATTTCTGACTGGAATACATTGTTTTACTGTCAATATTTTGTATATTCTAATATTATCTCAGACTGGATACAAAAAAACTAAAAAAAAAACAACAACAAAAACTAGATACTCTGTAACAATATGAATGATTTCTGAATGGTTATCTATTAATAATAATAGATAACCATTAGTAAAACTATTAATAGTTTTAGTCCAGATACATTGTAGCTATGTAAATGTTTTCTGACACAGTGTTGTAATATATTTTTTACTGGATGTATTCTAGTAGTAGTAATTGTCTCATACTGGATACATTGTAGCAATTTAAATAATTTCTGAATGGATGCACTGTAATATGAATGATTTCTTAATTGATATATTAGCAGTTAGGCTGAAAGGTTCTGAACTGGATACATTTCTTGAATATGAATCGTTATTTCAAAAGATGCATTCTAATAATGGTCTCAGACCGGATGTATTGCAGCACTATAAATACAATTTCTGGTTGGTTACATTTTAAAATATATATATATATATATATGATTTCTGACTGGATCAATTGTAGCTATCCATGTTTCCTGACAGGATACATTGCAGTTATACATATGCTTTCTGACTGGATACACTGTTGCAATATTAATCATCCCAGACTGGATACATTCTAAACACTGTAACAGTAATGAATGGGACGACAATGGGAGTCCAGTGCGTTCGCCTCACTGAAAGTCAACATATTGATCAGTGCTTTGTCTCTACATGTTTTTAAAGAGTGGGGTGTGTGTGTGTGTGTGTGTGTGTGTGTGTGTGTGTGTGTGTGTGTGTGTGTGTGTGTCCAGGGGAGGGGTACGCGAGGGAGTCGGTAGATTGTGTCTCACAAACACAGGAATCATGTCGCTCTTTCATTGTCTGCACTTAGGTGAAAGTTGCTATTCTAATTCGTCCATTTTCTGCGTTTATAAATCGGAGTTTTACTTCTATCTGGCTGTAGTTTGCGCGTCACTGCAGTGCTAGCATGCCTAGAGAACACTGGGTTGAGATTTTAACTATCTTTGGCCTCTGCCACTTGATGTGTGTGTCTTAGGAATAGTCATATGTCAAAAAGGTTATGGTGCACTGCAGTATGTGTATATAAAGACACTTTCTATATTGTTTCACATTTTGAATGTGTGAGAAATAAGTAATTTAGGTTCCCTCTCTATGCACTCATGGTGCAGTTTACCTCAGATATATATATATATGACACATTAGGATATGTGTTGGTTATTGTTAAACAATGAAGAATGCATTTTACCATCCACATGGTAGAATAGACTGCTGAAGGATGTATTGACACATTAATATAGGCAAGTCACATTTATTTATATAACTCTTTTTACCATTTAAATGATTCCAAAACTGTTTCACAGTTGTAAACAGGAATAAACAACTTCACTTTCAGCTGTAAAGCAGATCAGCTACACAAGACATTGGTGTCATTTTTCAGCTCAATTCAGATTCAGTGTTGGTTCAATTATGAAACAACTTACATTTTAGCTATAAAGCAACTCTACAGAAGACGGTATCGTCAATATCTGGCTTAATTCATGTTCAATGTTGATTCAGTTCAGTTTAATGTGTCAATGTTGCAAGTTCAATTATGAAATGACAATCATGCCATTATCCAGCTCAGTTCAGTTCAAGTTTTGCATTCTCATCCGAGAGTGTCAGATCGATAATATTTTCTGAATATTAGTTGTCTTTTTTTATTTGAGCAAGCCCAATGTGTCAAAGGCATGCGAGGAACCAAAACTCCTTCCAGTAACAATAAAACTATGTCCATACAGCGATGTATGCAGTGCTGGGACATGCAGATGTAAAAAGGTATGTCTGAAATCCTGCAGTGTTTTTGGTTAATTCGCCAAATCTGGAGAACATATTTTGTACATTTTGTTCTCTGTATTCCTAACAATCCAGCTAGTGTCATGTCATCATCGTACATTGATGTATAGGTCTAGTCTCACCCTGCTTGGGTTTCTCTATCGACTTGTCCTGTTTGGACCTGTTATTACTTCTCCCTGCAAGCCATGAGGTTATGAAATAGACCTGCACTTTTGGCAACTAGAGATGACGCCCTGTAGTTCTCCCACAGCTTAACGTTTGCGATGATCCGACCATCTAAGTGGGTAGCTAAATGGCTTTGCAGATCCTGCAATACTTGTGTGGGTTTTTGTAGTGTAATTATCACAGGCGTTATGTAATATTTTACATACATTCTGACACAATTCCAACAATATTGCATTTAAAAAAAAAATTGTTAATTCCAGAAAGGTTATTCTTTCTGAACATGACTTTTGTGGTATGTACTCAATATGTAGTGTCATCATTTGTCTTCCAATCACAATGCGTCAATTTAACTCAGTCACGTAAAGCAATATAGACATGAATGCACGTGTGTTATGTGCTGATTATTTCAAAGATTTGTGTTTCGTCTCAACCCGGGTCTTAATAAGAAGCATGCCTTTTTTTTCTTGTTCTTTTTTTTTCTTCTTTTTTTTTGTTGCAAAATAAACATTGCACGAAATGCTAATTTGGTCTGGAGCATTCTCAAACGTTCATAGTAACGTATTCTAACAGGCTCGAAGGCTCTTACTGACACGTTGGGCTTCTGATCCAGTTTCTATGACTAGTAATTTTTCATCTGTTGACTTTCTGAAGTGAGACTTCTGAAGTCAGAAGCAGTTTAGCTAATTACAGATGTCAGCGAGGATAAGCCATTGGATCAGTGGAGAGGGTGGCGTCCTGGCCGTTGGTTTCCTCCTAACTTTCAGTAAGCACAAGGCCCCAGACAGAATGCATGCCTGTTTATATTAGCAAAGGATCGTGGGAGTATTTGCAAGACATCTCATTGAGGAGTTAAAGGCTGATCAGGTTTGATCACTCATTAGGACGTGAATTCTTTTGCTTTGAGTAATAATCAATGACGTTTGTTTTCTTAAAGGGGCGGTTCACCCAAAGTCATTATTGACTCACGCTCAAGATATTTTGAACATGTATGACTTTCTTTCTTTGATGTAATGTAAAAGTGAATTTTTGAAGAATGTCCTAACCAATATTTCCAAGTCAATGAAAGTGAATTAGTAATGAAACAAAAAAAAGTGTTCCATTTGAGCAAAATTTTTATTGATTATTCATTGAAAATCTTTAAATCTGGCCTAACTCTCCTTGTGGCATTCATGGGAGTTCATGAACAAAATCTTTCAGTCTTTCAATCAGCCTGTATTTCAGTCTTTCGACGCAGGCCACAACAACTTCGGCAGGCTTTTCGGCCCCTGGCCAGACCCATCCAGTCTCTCCCGATGTCTTGTTTGAGCGAGTCCCGCCATCTGGTTGCGGGGTGGCCGAGTAGTCTTTTGCTGTTCGGTCACAGCCCGCATCCATTGCCCGTCCGACATCCTGGTCACGTGTCCGGCCCAGCTCTTTTTGGCCTGGTCGGCCTGGTTGACGGCATCCTTGACCTTGCTTGTCTTCCTCAGTAGCTCATTGCTGGTATGAAAGAAATAGCAATGTACAAATACTTAAAAAAAATTCTTTGAATAATTTTCTTGTATCCGTTTAAATCAATTAGACGATTCATTTTACACAACTTTTTTACTATTCTACAAAATAAATTCACAAATCAGTCAGAAAAGTTAGCAGATCACTAGAAGAGAAGGTTAGCATTGGCAATAAATGACAACTTCAGTTTTATTCTGAATTATTTTATTTTATAAGTCCTGAACCACTTTTATGATGCTTATACAGTGATTTTGACATCATTTATGAAGCTTGACAACCCCAGTTTTCATTCACTTTCATTATTGAAAACCAAACCAGGACATTGTAACTTTTGTGGAAGTTGTTACACGAGGGTGAGTAAACAATGACGATTTTTCATTTTCACAAGTTATTTTTCCTCAAAATCCTTGTTGACTCTGAGAAAGAAGCGCTGAAGTCCACTGTATGTGCAGACTCACTGTGTGGCTCAGTCTGACTGTGTGCTAAATACTGACCTCATCTTTGCCACTTCCTGCCCTCTGTGTGTGATGTGGCTAGACCAGAGCATTCTCTGGGAAACCCTGACACAAGACTGCCAGCAGGACACCACACTATACACTGTCGATCAAGTTAAACAATATTTTGTTCTTAAAATGTCTCTTATGCTCACAAAGGCAGCATTTTATATGATCAGAAATACAGTATAAACGATAATATTGTGAAATATTATTACAATTTAAAATATCCGTTCTCTATTTTAATATGTTTTGAAATGTAATTTATTCCTGTGATGCAAAGCTGAATTTTCAGCATCATTACTCCAGTCTTCAGTGTCACATGATCCTTCAGGAATCATTCTAATATGCTGATTTGCAGCTCAAACGTCTCTTATTATTATCAGTATTAAAATCAGTTGTGCTGCTTAATATGCTTAGGGTAACCGTGATACATTTATTTCCAGGATTCTTTGATGAATAGACACATATATATATATATATATATATATATATATATATATATATTTTATTTTTTTTTTAAATGGATTTGTTTTGTAACTTCTAAATGTCTATATACAGAAAAAAATTCAGTTCTTCAGTGGTTCTTGGGGGTGGTTGAGGTGCTATATAGCACAGCTACCGTATAAAGAACATGTTAAGCCCTGTGTGGTTCGTTAGCAGTTCTTCAACGGTTCTTGGGGGTGGTTGAGGTGCTATATAGTACAGCTACCGTATAAAGAACATGTTAAGCCCTGTGTGGTTCGTCAGCAGTTCTTCAACGGTTCTTGGGGGTGGTTGAGGTGCTATATAGTACAGCTACCGTATAAAGAACATGTTAAGCCCTGTGTGGTTCGTCAGCAGTTCTTCAACGGTTTCTTCAGCAGGGGGTGGTTGAGGTGCTATATAGCACAGCTACCGTATAAAGAACATGTTAAGCCCTGTGTGGTTCGTCAGCAGTTCTTCAACGGTTCTTGGGGGTGGTTGAGGTGCTATATAGCACAGCTACCGTATAAAGAACATGTTAAGCCCTGTGTGGTTCGTCAGCAGTTCTTCAACGGTTCTTGGGGTGGTTGAGGTGCTATTGTGATAAAGAACATGTTAAGCCCTGGTCAGCAGTTCTATCAGCGGTTCTTGGGGTGGTTGAGGTGCTAGCACAGCTACCGTATAAAGAACATGTTAAGCCCTGTGTGGTTCGTCAGCAGTTCTTCAACGGTTCTTGGGGGTGGTTGAGGTGCTATATAGCACCACTGCCATACAAATAACCCGTTAAGCCCCTGTATAGTTCTTTAAAGGTTCTCTAACTCTCCCTTAGTCTCTTAGTTTAGTTGGGTAAAGGTAGCTTTCCTGTAGCTCAAACAATAAGAGCGTGGTGCTAGCAACGTCAAGATTGTGGGTTTGATTCCCAGGGAAAGCAAGAACTGACAAAATGTAAAAATGTGTACCTTGAATGCAATGTAAGTCGCTTTGGATAAAAGTGTCTGCCAAATGCATAAATGTAAATGTAAAGGATTAAAACAACATTAAAATACAGTGTATTTCCTGAAGATAACGTGGTTCTCAACCTTTTTGCCCCCAAGGCCCCTCATAAGGAAATATTCCAGGCCCCCCACATGAGACTTTTTGACCTCAGAAAAGCATAAAAGTGATTCAAAGCAGTTTCTGCCATTGTTGTAAATTCGTAGTAAACATATGAGAGTGGAATAACATCTAAAATCTAAGGAGGACAATGGGGTCATGGTGGGATGCAACAAGACAGTTTGAATACTGAGAGCTAGTTGCAGTTTAAATTATGTGGAAGGAGGAATACAATTGGAGGAGGAGAGAAAGAAATGGATATTGACTGTAGTCTTTAAATGATTGTACCTCTTATGGTTCTACATAGCACCATTTGACAAAGGTTCTGTATAGCCTCTTTAAAAATAGGTGCTGTATAGCACCTAAAAAGTGCTTCCTCTATGATTACAAGCCAATTAACCACTTTAAGTACTATTTAGCATCATTTTTATTTAGAGTGTACTGTGACTTTTGATCGATTTAATGCATCCTTGTTAAACAAAACTTGTGCATATTTAAATATGAAAATTCTGAAAATCATAATATTTATTGTGAAATCAAAAATATTTAATGTACAATTCCATGGTCTTATCCTACATTCTATAACAAATCACATTATGGACATGAAAGTAAATTAAGTTACACTTTAAGGTGTCATTGTTATGGTTTAATTATATATTTAAGGACTGAGTAATATTAATTAACGACATGTACTTACTATAGGGTTATGGTAGGATTAGGGTTTGGTTAAGGGTTCGTTGCATGTAATTATGCAAAATGTACTGTTATGACAATAAGTACATGTAACATAGGACACTGTAAAATAAAGTGTTACCATAAATTATATTCCATCGTTATGCTAACATTTAAGTCTAAGAATAAACTAAACAAGGTTTTAAACAGGGTTAGTTGTGTATAGCTTATAATGGACTATAATTTGTATGTATTTACCAGAAAATTATATTAAAGAATATATCAAAATAAGAGCTCAAATTAAGCCTAGCAACTAGGAAACAGTTGCACAAACATCAAAAGAGGCTCACACAGGTCAAATTTGACCTAGTCAACAAAAGAAAGCATAGCCGTGGCCCAGACAGAACCTTTTTGAGTTTTCTGTGCTGATTTTGTGGAAAAATATGTGGAATAGTAGCAAACCCGGTCAGTTGTGTTCATCTGAACTGAGAGTCTGTTTTGTCTTTCTTGAGATCAGCATTTTTGGTGAGCGTTGACTAGAGCTATTTTGTAATCAGGTAACTTGAGTAAATAATTTGATCCCTCATCTGAATGAGTTGCTGGAAGCGGTGCACAGGAAGTTTCAGGAACGGTAGGATGTATGTGTTATGAAACACCATCAAGAGTTTTCTTCTCGTGACAGCGGCGGATGCAGTGTCATCTTGCCTGACCGCCGGGCTGTCCCAGTTTGACAGGGATGAAGAGGGCCATTGAGATTATTCCTGTCACACTGCACACTCCTCCAGGGTGCAGAGCAGCGTATTAATAAACTGTGAATGGGGACAGACAGATACCCATTATCTCTCCATAGAAAATGTTCTCCGGCTGCAGAAAGGACCTCCTCCATTGCAACATTCTCTGCTACCTCAGTGGGCATTGTATTGATCAGGGCAGGGGTGGGGAACTCGTTTGGGCTCGGGGGCCACATTGGCCAGGATATCACATCAGGCGGGCCAGGAACAGTCAGAATAGTTCAAATGTAAATAAAGTGTTAAACTTTATCACCCAAAATGGAATTCCGAGGTACATAATTCGGCCATGTGATTAGGCTATCACAGCTAACACTCAACATGAAGGATGAAAGGACATTTTCATTATAAGGAGAAGAGATGTACAGCACAACAACAAGAATCTGAGTACAAAGCAACTATGTAGATTTGAATTTACAAAATAATGCAGAATGTCATGGAATTTGGCTGATTTTTGGATGAATAAATCAAAAGTAGGGCTTAATTTGTGAGATGTGCTAGTGTCTGTGAATGTTAAAGTGCAAAAAGACTGCGTGAAAAGACTGAATTAAGTCTGCGTGTCTCTGCTTGAGAGTGATTTGGTTTTATCTCCTCTACATATCTCCTCTGACTTGCACAAGAAAAATCATATCATGTCATCAAATCATATCATATACACACAGAAACTCAAAGGTCTTCGTGACAACCCATCAAAATAAAACCTAAATTAGTTTAAATATAAGAAATTGTGATGACATATATTACTATTGTACAGTAAAAAGTAATAATAATAAAAAAATTATAATTAAAACTTTAAGGAAAATCATATTTTTCTTCCATGTTTTAATTTTAATGTTGTGCAGCACCTTGTTTGCCAAAAATAAAGAAATAAAAAGAAATTGGTATGTTTTCATTTGATTACATTTTAAAAGATTATTTAAATTGTTAATGTTTTATGTCTGCAGAAAATATAGCATTTGGGAAAAGTACAACAAATGTCATAGGGACCTGACTGACATAGGACCAGTTTCCCTGTCCCGAAATTAACCACAGTGTATGAAGAGTGTATTGACTTTCTTTTAGGGCTGCTCCCAACTAAAGACTAAGACGTTTATGATATTAATATATTTAATATATAGGCCTACTTGCCATCAGAAAATGGTTTCAGTTTCAGGGTTGAGAAAGAATATTATATGTAACATTGTTCTATATTACAGAGAAATACTAAAACCATAATAATGAGCATTTAAAGGTGCAGTGTGTAGTGTTTATGAGGCTCTATTGACAGAAATGCAATATAATATACGTAGCTATGTTTTCAGTGGTGTATAAAGACCTTACATAATGAACCGGTATGGATTTTTTTTTTACTTTAAAATGAGCCATTTCTATCTACATACACCGTGGGTCGCCTTAAAGTGAAGTCTCCATTTTGCGCAGTCATGTTTCTACAGTAGCCCTAAATGGACAAACTGCTTTACAGAGCGCTAGCACTCTCTGCTGTCTCAGACGACAACATCTTTGTCCTGTGTCGGCCACCATGGCTTCTCTATGTGCTTCGGAAGGGTGAGCGGTGGGTGGTTGCAATTCGCACACTCACCACTAGATGTCACTGAAATGTACACATTGCACCTTTAAAATATAAATTTAGCGCTCAAGCGCACGCATAAAGTTTGCCGCAGTGCAGCGGCAAAAGTAATGATTATGAATGTGTCAGTAAAAAAAAAACACTAGAATAATATTTAGGTTAACGTTGCTATGTATAGTGGCTAACGTTAGGCTACTAGCATGTTTCAAATGATAAGCCATGTCTGAGGTCGATAGGTGGACGTTTGAATTTCCTGCCCAACATGATTACCACATGGTCCAGCCACATTGCATGACTTCGGCAATTCCTGTGAGGTTTTTTTTTTTTTTCAGCAACTAACAGACTAGCCTAATTAAAATTTGGTTGACTAAACCTGTTCTCGTCGATTAACATTTAGTTGACTATCAGGGGGCAGCGCTACTTTATTTGCTGCTCTTGTTTTCTTAAATTTGTGCTGTCTAAAGGCATACTTATAGCACACTCCACCTTTTCACAGGTTGGTAATTCATAGAATAGTGGTAGAATAGTGTGAGCGTTTTGACTTGCTGTAAAGGATGTGGAAAAAGAGGAACATGGCAGTCTTATGATTAAGACCGATGAAGAGAGCAGTAGTAGTATGTGTTAGTTTAGCTGTATTTAAGGCATGTGTGTTTAGGAATAAACACTTAATCACAGTCATCAGTTTTGGCTATTTCAATACAGAGTAACTGCACATGCAATAATGGGTTGTTATCATGTTGCTAAGGTTATCTGGGCAATAGCTAAGGTAGTTGTTAATATGTTAAAGGTCAGAAGAGTGTCTATTCTTGTCTTTGAATGTACCTCGGGTCCCTCATTCAATCAATTGTATAGATGTTTTGTCATCTACCAGGTGAAAAGCACAATCCAGATTGGTTAGAAAAGGAATATCACACCTATACTTAAAGGGATAATTCACCCAAAAAGGATAATTCTGTCACCGTTTACTCACCCGCATGTTGTTCCAAACCTGTATACATTTCTTTGTTCTGCTGAACACAAAAGAATATATTTGGAAGAATGTCGGTAACCAAACAGTTGTGGGGCACCATTGACTTCCATAGTATGGAAAAAGAAATACTGGAAGTAAATGGTACCCCTCAACTGTTTGGTTACCGACATTCTTCCAAATATCTTTGTGTTCAGCAGAACCTAGAAATGCATACAGGTTTGTAACAATTTTAGGGAGAGTAAATGATGACAGAATTTTCATTTTTTTTTTTTTTTTTTGGTGAACTCTATCCCTTTAACAATCTGAATTATTGGAGGTATGGCTCATGTACGTGAAGGGATTTGAACTGCACATAATTTATCTATAGGCTATACATTCAGATTTAATTGAGCTAAAATCACTTTGCAATGCATTTTGCAGTGTTTTTTCTTTCCTCATTTCAACAATAGAATGCAGTCTTGTTGCTCAAACAGTAAACCATAGCACTGGTAATGGCAAGGTCATGGGTTCGGTTCTCAGGGAATGCTTGAAGTGTTTAAGTTTATACCTTTAAATGCAATATACACTAGTGTTCAAATGTTTGAGGTCAGGTTTTTTTTGAAGAAGAAGAAATGTGTATAAATTCAGCAAGGATGCCTTAAATTGATCAAAAGTGATCATAATTAAAAAACCAAAAACAATATTACAAATATTTTCTATGAAATGTTTTTCGTTTTAACTTTCTATTTATTGAAGAATCCTGAACAAAAATGTATTATGGTTTCATAAAATATTAAGCAGTACAACAGTAATGATGATGATAAATGTTTCTTGAGTTACAAATCAGCATATTAGGATGATTACTGAAGGATGATACTGAAAATTCATCTTTGCCATCACAGGAATAAATTGCTTTTTAAAATATATTGAACTTTTTACTGTGTTTTTGATCGCATAAATGCAGCCTTGGTGAGACTTCTTTCAAAAACATTAAAGTCATATATAAGATTTTTAGATTAAAATATCCAAAAACCTATAACAATGTTATATATTTTGTTGACTCGTGTACTTGCATTATGCCAAACGTTTCCAACAGTGTTTAAATGGATCGCGTCCGAGCATCGGCTGTCAATGACGTCATATCTGCGTTTCCCTCGATTTCCAGTTTTACTTTCGTAGAAACCATGGAATCACCAAGACCAAAGTGCAACAGGTCTCGTACCAGCCACTGAGCAAACGCACACGTTACGTTAGAAACATAATTTTCAACACACTCAAATGTATTTAGTATTTTTATTTTTTATTATAACCATGTAAAACAGCACTGCGTTACCCCACATACACAACGAAAAGAGCGGAAGTGGCAGAGCGCAGTGCATAATAAAAGCCCCGCTGGCCTCAAAACCAGTGTGTATCGCAGGTGTCTCTCATTAGCATTCGCTCCAGCTGCCTCGTTCAAATTTAATACATTAGCTCATCTATGAACATGATTTCTGCCCGAGTTCATTGGATTCCTTTCCATCGGCTGTGGAGGTGAAGACGACATGAATCCACCTATGCCTTTGTTTTGAATAAGTGACCCCTGGGGCAAAACTTACATACTGTGCCTTTAAAAAAAATCTTACCGACTCCAACAGTAGTGTAAGTTGATTGATAACGTTTCATATGCAGCATGTAAAGCACCTTTATCTTAAAACGATCACGTTGTTCCAAACCTGTATGACTCCCTTTCTTCCGTGTAACACAAAATAGAATCTGAGAATCTCTGTTCCTCACACTAGACTTGTCATGATGATGTGAGTAAATGACCATTTCAATTAGTGTGTGAACTGTTCCTTTAACAACAAGAAGAACTGTAAAGGTCTTCTTGTTGTAAACTTTATCTCAACTTTATCAAATCTGGTGCCGCTTTTAACAGGAACAATTTGTGCAAGAGAGGAATGTGCAACCTCTGCAGTAGTGCATTTTCATGTTATGAAAACCCTCTTTCACTTTGAGGTGCGATCTAATGCAATTGAGATGGAGCTCTCCCTATAAGGATGTAGATATTCTGCACACACCCAAGTCGGTGTTTTGGTTTGCCTGGAGAACGTGAGACTGCTGCAGGCTTGTCCTTTAGGAACAAGCCTCTTGGTGGAGCTGGAGACAGGCCATTTGTGCACTTAAAAATAAATGATGTCAGATCTCTGAGGAAAACCCCTATTATGGGTGTCATCTATTAGAGGTGCGCCATTTCCTCTGAAACTCGTTAAGATGATTACCAGGCCTGACTCATCAGTCCTGAAACAAGCGGATGGACAGCTTGCAAACGTATTTGAGGGATTTGACTAAAAGTAAAATTATGCAATAGCTTGGCACATTTCCTAAATGCTGTTTTGCTTTCTGTGATGTGTTAGTTAGGTGAGGGTGTGGCGCCTTTTGGGCTGAATGACGGATCTGGCAGGGAATCAGACAGACGGCGAAGGAAGGAAGGAAGCAATGTGCTCTCTCGGGTTTACGGCTTTCCTGCCAACTCCAGAAAGAGAGATGGGAACAGATAGAGCCTGACGATTAATGTATAGAGCGAGAGAGGAGAGACGAGACCATCTGTCCCTCCCATCTGAAGGATTGCTGTGGGCTCAGCCAAAAACAGCTCGAATCGTTTCAGATTTGCCCTCCACCTGAAGAATGCTCTGTCATGTGCATGCTTAGCCTTTAAACAAATTATATTTGACAAGGAGCTTCTAGAATTTGTGTGGTTGGCAGTAGAATAACAGGCGTTGCGGCGAGGCTGATTTGATTAAATTGTCAGAGATGGATGTCACTGTGAGTGTATCTTCTTTGTATGGACATGGTCAGCTGTTTGCGTGACCTAACTGCGAATTTCCATCCGAATTAACGCTGGAGGGACACCGATTGACATGTAGCCATTCATAGCACAAAATGAGCTAAGGCAGCATGACGAAGTGAAACGATATCCAACAAATAAAGACACTGTTTGGGAAAACTTGCTGCCACAATGCTATCATTGCTATGATTGGTTGCAAGGGCGTTACTTGCTGCATGGTTGCATATTAGAAAGATTTCTGAAGGATCATGTGACACTGAAGACTGGCGTAATGGCTGCTGTATTGTAATATTTTTTTTAACTAAATAAATGCAGCCTTGTTGAGCATAAGATACTTCTTTTAAAACATTTAAAAGTCGACCCTAAACTGGGTGCGTTTATAGAATCACCTGGTGAGATTTGTAGTTATGATTACTTAATGCAGGGACAATGCTTAAAGTGGAAAAAAATAAAGTGCCGGTATATTGTTTGTATACTAGGGTAGGCAGGAACAATACATACAATTGGTTCTACACTAACTATCAAGCCAATCCCTGAATATTGATTTAATTTCAAATAATTTTAACTAACCAGATCATATTCATTATTAATTTAGAATATAGACAAGCCTTATATTACTGTAATTGTCTAGATTGGCAATGTGTTTAATCTGCCCTATATTAAACCATTCCTTTTTGTTTTCTATTTAAAAAAATAGAACGTGAATCTATCAATTTGCCACTTCAAAGTGACATCAAAAACACAAGTCACTTTACTCTAAGGCTATAAATGTAACAGTCAGCTTCTGGGTCATTATTTAGTAGAGCAAAATAACTACATGATGTTTCTCTGTCATTCACTCTGATAAGCAGTTTAAGAGTGCTGTCTTTCACTGCACTGTAAAACTTTTCACAAATCTTTGATTTGGATGCGTGAATTTGTGATAGCGCTGACATTATGCACATGCTGAGCCAGAGAGAGCAGTTATCATGTATGAAACCGCTTCAGAAAGTCTTTTCAACCACACCGTATCATTATTTCTTTCTGCGTTATTCAAATGACCACAGAAGTACTGGAATAAAAGTTTACAGTTTGCATATAAACACGATGTCTACGATCAAAATAGGGCAAACACCTTTTAAAAGTTAAAGAGTTAGTTCACTTTAAAATGAAATTTTTCCCATGTTTACTCACCCTCAAGACATCCTAGGTGTAAATGACTTTGTTCTTTCTGATGAACACAATCAGTTATATTAATAAATATCCTCCTGACGCTTCCAAGCTTTATAATGGCAGCTAACGGGGTTCACGAGTTTGAAGGTCAAAAAAGCACATCCATCCATCATAAACGTACTCCACACGGCTCCAGGGGATTAATAAAGGCCTTCTGAAGCGAAGCAATGTTTTTAAGAAAAACATCCATATTTAACACGTTATAAAGTAAAATAAGTAAAAAAATATGATTTATGGCTGTCTTTTTGTCAGTTCAGTTGTTTAATTTCTATAGGTTTTGTAACAATCTAAAAGCTCTTTATTCCACCGTTATGACAAGCTAGTCAGTGTATTCATAAGGTATTGTAAGTATACAACAATGCAACAATAAAACAGTGCGTCGACATTAAAAAGGAAATTTTCTTCTGATGCTTAAGTACTTTTAAAAGCAAGTACTTCTATTTACTTCTTTTACTTAAGTAAAAATCTGTCTTTACAACTTTCACTTGTAATGGAGTAATATTTGACCAGTGAGTAGAATCTGTACATTTTTGCTGTGTAAAATACCTTTAATATTTAGTATTAAGATCAATACTAATAGTGTAGCAAGCACCACGAATGAGTAGGAAAAATATGATGGTAAGGATCAAATGCTTTATTAAATCAAAACATGTAATTATAAGTATTTATTAAATATTAATTATACATATTTTCTGACACATACTGTATAATATGCATATCTTTATTGTCCTGTGGCCAGAAATACAAATCTGAACTACTGACCCCATTAGGCCGGCACACAAAACTCTTATTGTTGAACCCTGTAAGAGAGTTGCTCAGAGGATAAGCAAATAACACAATTTTCATTTTTTTGGGTGAGCTATTCCCATAAGAAAGGTTTCTTTATGTAAAGTCATCGCAATGTCATTAAACGAATTGTGGCGTAGTTATTAAAATTCTCATGTAAGCAGCTCAAACTGACTCTTGGTGATCCACCGAAATCTCTTGGGCGATTACTGGGCGGGGCCTGCTGATGTTTTGGATGTCGTTGCTAAGAGGCCAGTGGGAGCTGATTGGACCGTCTGAGGAGCAGCAGTACCACGGATGCTCTTGCTTGATGAGTGGCAGACGGGCTGGATTATTTCATACTCTGACCCTTCAGATTGGCACTAGGATTATCACGGTTTAGACAGTGAGACACCATTGAGATTACAGCACAGGTTAGCTACCATCAGGCTCTTGGATTCAGATGCTGTGATTATATTTTCACTCCTCGCATCAAACCATCTCACAACTAAGAGCTTAATCCCCTCGGACCAAATCCGCAGGCAATCTGCTGGATGAATAAAGACACTTGGATGTTGTCTGTCTAGTATCTGTTGCTCTTGTCTTGATAGGTGGCCATGTGCGGCACATTTGGCTGGATCGTGTGTGGAGTTGTAAAAGAGAGGGCATTGGATATTCTTCCAAATTGCCATAATGAATCTATTTCAGTAATTTATTTGATTTCAGTTTATTTGTCTTGAGTAAGAGAGGTTGTTTTCATGAATTTAAAAACCCAGTCTAATCAGAACGTGTCACATTGTTGGTATGAGCTTCAAATCTCTGCTTGTGTTAGTCTGAGAGCAATGACTCATTTTCCGGCTCAGTAAAGCTGTGCGCACATTTATGAATGAGATGTAATTTTATGGCAGTTGATTTGTCACAATGATAAAAATCAGTTGTTGATACCAATACTAGTCAAATTTCACTATTCAATATCAATTGTAATACTACAGAATTTTTTTGAAAAGTAATTATTTTGTTTTTATATTTTGTCTTATTTTACAAATTAACTCTTTCCCCACCAAACACCTGAATTTTCCGTTATTTGTGAGAGCGCTTCCCCGCCAAACAGAATTGTCTGTGTTTTCACTGTTATTCCCCTGAAGGAGTTTTGGTTCCTTGCCAGCGTTGCCTTTGGCTTTTGGCTTGCTCAGTTGGGGACACCTATTACGCATCTTCTGAATGAGTACAGAATCTACTGATCAAAACACAGGAAAAAAGACGCAAAACAAGCGATCATATGTAAGCAGATGCATATGTAAAATAACATGTTCATCAACATTAAACATCATATAAATCAAAACGGCCTAATGATACTGAATGAAATGTCGACCCAGAACGAGCTATAGGACTGTGCAAGCTGTAGGGGTGTTGATGGACTCGATCTACTCCATCATCTGTTTGATCATCACTCTGAATCTGATCTGGATGTAGTCTGACAAAAACGTGATTTTCTGAGCTTTTTGTTAAAAATGTTGCTTTTTTATGAAACTTACCCATATTTAAGTGGGGGGGAGGGAAAAAAGTTAAATGTTTAAATTATGACAAACATTTTTAAATTATGAGAAACTTGAAATTGACTTTCTATGTCATAATTATTTATTTGTCATATTTCAACTTTTTAACTCATAATAATGACTTAGCATATCCTAAGTTTGACTTTTTATCATAATTATGATTTACTAAAGCATGATTTTTCTTTTCACCAACTTCAAGTTTCCTGACGTAAAAATAATTTTTGACATTCCTACATGAACGATGTGATAAATGTACAATATAGATGCAAATGTTAATGTACGATAACGATTTAATCTAATTTTCTTTCTGTCATCTACAGGAGATCATTGTGCGAATGAGTGAGTGATGCAGGTTTCGTTTCTTCAGGTAAGCCTCTTCTCTCCACTTCCATCAGAACAGCCTGTACCAAATTTTAAGAATTTATTTGATCCTTGACAAGCGCAACAATTCCCATTAGGAAGATCCCTGCCAAAAAGTCTCCATAGTGCCGTTAACTTGAGAATTTGTGAAGTAGTGCTCATTTATAAGACTGAAACATGTCATAGATTTCTTTTGGCTTGTGTGTACTCTGTTTCAGGGCAGTATGGGTGTGTATCCCCTGCTCCTGCTACTCTATGTGGCCTTTGTGGCCCTCATCACGGGCCAGACTCTCCCTGACCCTTCAGGTAAGGCACTTTTTTGACGCGCAAAAGCTTTGCAGTTGCATTTCCTCCATTAGAAAAACAAACTAATTATCCTTAGAAGGCCTTGTTATTGTTTTGGTGATGATGCATTTCCTGCAGAGTCACTTTTACCCCAGATTGATCTTGGCTTGTGAGTTAAAACTTTCTGTAAGTTGTTATGTCATCTTATTAAATTGAGATAAATTGTATTTAATGTGGAATATTCACATCAGTTATTTATATAGAAAGTTAAATACAAGTCTACTTTAAAGTACATGCAATTTAACTTTTGCTATTCATCAACATAAACCAACAACACAAAAAATTTAAAGAATTTCGAGGCCCAGAAAATTACTCAGGAATTGCCTGGAGGATAGAGCGTTTTCTCACACACCTAGTTTTGTTTTGTGAGATGCTTAGTGTTCGATGTTAGCGTTGAGATCCCAAACTTCTGTTTAACATTCAATACTTTTCAAAGGTTTGTGATCGTTAAGATTTTTAAAATGTATTTGAAAGAAGTTCATTATGCTCACTAAGGTGGCATTTATTTGAACAAAAATACAATAATATTGTGAAATGTTATTACTGTTTAAATTATGTTTCTATTTTAATATACACTATGTTGCCAAAAGTATTGGGACACTCCTCCAAATCATTGAATTTAGGTGTTCAGGCAGTTACGGTACTTCCCTGACTGCATTGTGCCAAGTGTAAAGTTTGGTGGAGGGGGGATTATGGTGTGGGGTTGTTTTTCAGGGGTTGGGCTTGGCCCCTTAGTTCCAGTGAAAGGGACTCTTAATGCTTCAGCATACCAAGACATTTTGGACAATATCATGCTTCCAACTGTGTGGGAACAGTTTGTGGATGGCCCCTTTCTGTTCCAGCATGACTGCGCACCAGTGCACAAAGCAAGGTCTATAAAGACATGGATGAGCGAGTTTGGTGTGGAGGAACTTGACTGGCCTGCACAGAGTCCTGACCTCAACCCGATAGAACACCTTTGGGATGAATTAGAGCAGAGACTGCGAGCCAGGCCTTCTCGTCCAACATCAGTGCCTGACCTCACAAATGCACTTCTAGAAGAATGGTGAAAAATTCCTATAAACACACTCCTAAACCTTGTGGAAAGCCTTCCCAGAAGAGTTGAAGCTGTTATAGTTGCAAAGGGTGGGCCAGCTCCACATTATAAACCCTACAGATTAAGAACGGGGAATGGGATGTCATTAAAGTTCATGTGCATGTAAAGGCAGACATCCCAAAACTTTTGGCAATATAGTGTATTTTAAAATGTAATTATTCCTGTAATTTATTTTATCATCCGGTATTCAGAAATCATTCTAAAATGTTGATTTGCTGCTCAAGAATATTTTTGTTGAAACCATGATACATATTTTTATTTTCAGTACTGATTAATAGAACTTTGATCAAAATATCTTATGATATTATGAATGTCTTTGCTGTCACTTTTGATCAATTTAATGCATCCTTGCTGAATAAAAGAATGAATTTCTTTCAAATAAAATCTTACTAACCTCAAACTTTTTAACAGTAGTGTACACTTTAGCATTAATGGTCTATGCAAGTCTGTTATATGAATATGTATTTTATTGCATCTGTTTTTAAAGCTTTAAAATCTCTCTTTTTTTTTTAGGTGCAGTCCTGACCACCAAACCTACAGACCCTCCTCCCACGTCACCCTTCATCGCACCCTTCACCCAGGCGCCCCCATCAGCCACCCTATCACCTGAACTTGTTGCAACAACAGGATTCAAAGACTCTGAGGGCACGGTGACCCCGGAGATTCCCACAGCCCCTCCTGTCGTCCCCCCTCCAACTGTGCTCGTCCCCACCGAAACACCACCTGCCCCCCCAACCCCATCTGCCGCGTCCCCATCCCTCACCACCAAGACTACTGTTTTGACTACAGCAGAGATCCCTACACCTGATCTGACATCCTCTCAGTCCTCTTCAGAGCCCGAGACAGACACTTCGTTTGCCCTTACGGATGCCACCACAGCTGACGTCAGCAAGCCTCCAGGTGCCTTTTGCGGTTTTGTTAATTTTGTAAAATGTACTCTTCTTTTTCCAACTATTTGTAAAGAACAGCATTTACGCTTATTTTTTACTTACTATTTCTGTCATTCTCTAATCTATTGCTGTTGTTTTTCTTATGTAATGAAGATGATGATGGGCAAGGTAAGTTTCTGTTAACAACCATTTTATTTTTCACTGACATTTTGCTTGCAGAATGAAGCTTTTTCTATAGTTTATTATCTATTACGCAACCTGTTAGGAGTAGCTTATACATTACCAGTCAAATATTTAGACACAATCAACAAGTGGTCAACCAAAATGGGTTTTTAAATGACTATTGCTCATATCTAAAGGAGCAGAGTAGCCGATGGTCAGTATAAACACAATATATTGTCTAATGATATCACAATTACATTAAATAATATGTGCACAATATTTCTGCGTTTTTTTATATATGATAAAAACAAAGAAAACAAAATACATATTTTACATAATATTAACTAAAATCAATTGAAATAAACAATTATATTACTATTAATATAATTTTTATATACTATATACAGCACTATATCAAAAGTTTTTTTTTACGTTTTTGCTGTTGCAGTCACAGTAACATTATAAAATATTACTATTATTGTTAACTTTTCTATTTTAATATGTTTTAAAATGTAATTTATTCCTGTTATGGCAAAGTTGTTACTCCACATGGTCCTTCAGATATCATTTTAATATGCTGGTGTTCAAGTAAAATACACACACACACACACACACACACACACACACACACACACACACACACACACATATATGATATGTGGAAGTGGGATATATGATAAATAATTGCTGTTATTTTGACCTTTCTATTTATTAAATTTTTAGAAACATTATAAATGTAAGTCACTTTTGATTCATTTAATTCATCCTTGCTGAATAAATTATTCATTTCTTTAGCTTTTTAAATCTTACTGACCCCAAAATTCTGAATGGTAATATATTAGTATAATTACTAATGAAAATTCTGTCATCATCATTAAAACACTTTTAAGTTGTTCCAAACCTGCTGAATTTCTGTAGCCATTGACTTCCATAGTATTATTATTATTTAATTTTTCCTACTTTTGAAGTCAATGGCTACAGTCAACTTTTTGGTTACCCATATTCTTCAAAATTTCGTCTTCTGTGTTCAGCAGAAGAAAGAAAATCATACAGTTTTGGAACAACTTGAGTGAGTAAATGATGACTTTCATTTTTGGGTGAACTACTCCTTTAATATTAGTATAGTCATTTTTATTCTTGGGTGGCTAATGTTTTTAAAACAATTTTAGATTTGTAACTGCAATTCAACAACTCCTTTTGTCCTCTGAGCTCAGATGACACAGCGATTATGGCGGTGATGGTTGCCCTGTCCTCTCTGCTGGTCATTGTCTTTATCATCATCGTCCTGTACATGCTCAGGTGAGTCCCAGTATTCAGAAACTTTCAGCTGTCCATACAGCACAAAAAGTGCTTATAGCATAGATTCTAGCTTAAAAAACAACATAAAGACAAAGTTATAAGTTACAAGCAGGAGAAGAACCAGTGCACACATGCATAATCATAATAGAACAGATGAGAAGTGTTCAGAAAGCTCCATTCATTAGGAAACCCACATTGTCAGCAGGGAGGCCATGTGGCTGAATTGTCCTGTTACCATGGTAATGATTGGCTTTTTGTTCTGCTCCGTTGTGGCAGGTTTAAGAAGTACAAGCAGGCAGGGAGCCACTCCAATTCCTTCCGCCTGACCAATGGCAGAGCTGACGACACAGGTAGGAATAAGAGATTGTGTGTGTGTGTTTCTGTGACTGTTCTTTGGAATGTTTGTCTTTTAAAGCTGCAGATATATTAAGGTTAACATACTTTATATATATTGAGTTGGATGCACTACTAGTGTCATCTTTTATTTTACATCTTTAAGTGATTTGATTGAAGCACGGTTTACCTTCAGTTGTACTTTGTTGCCCCCTGTTGGTTGTCCTGTACACAACATGGATAAAGGACAAATTGCAAGTCATTCTTAAAATATTTTATTGAAAAAAACAAAAAAGCCCTCTTTTCGTTGTTTCTTTAACATTTAATATAAATATTTAATATATTAATATTTATATTTCTTTCTCCTTCCCATGTTACTTTCTCGCTCCTTCCGCTTCCTTTCCTCACAGAACTTCAGAGTGTGCCACTATTGGCTCGCTCTCCTAGCACCAACAGGAAGTACCCGCCCCTTCCTGTCGACAAGCTTGAGGAGGAGATGAACCGCAGAATGGCCGATGACAATAAACTCTTCCGGGAAGAATTCAACGTAGGTGCACAAACACACACGGCCATGCTCTGATTCAGCAATTGGTCTGATTGGAATTTTTACCATTTTTGGAACGACCCAAAAAAAGGCATCCTATGCTGCATTCACGTGCTATCAGAATTATCATAAATCTTATGATATATTATGTTTCCTAGTTAAAAATGAGACATGAACGCCATCTGAAGTCGTGTATACCACTGGGAAGCTCTGGGATCATTTTGATACCTCAGTTCCTGAGTTGGGCATACCTTAAACTTTAAAGATGGCGGAGGGCAGAACAATTGCTGCTGTGACTGGTGTTCTTTATTCGTTTTTTTCCACAACAGCTACATCGCCTTGTCTTGTCATTACATATTTTCATATAAATAATCACTTAAGCATATTGCATGTTTTATACACAGCGAAAATAGCCTGTGTTTGACTTGTAATTCCAGAATTGTCAGCAAGCGGTGAACGTTTATATAGTTGTCATGAAAGGGGTGCTAAATATCATTTTGGCTTTAATCTCTGTTCTAGATCTTTGGCTTTAAGATCTTCCGGTAACACTTCACTATAAGGTTTCATTAGTTAAATACTTTAGTTAACATGAAGTAACAATGAACTTAACAATACTTCTACAGGATTTATTAATCTTAGTTAATGTTAATTTCAACATTTACTAATACATTATTAAAATCAAGTGTTGTTTTTGATAATATTAGTTATCGCCAAAGAACTAGCGCTGATGAAAGCCAACTGTGTTGTCGCCTCGCGTCGGGGCCAAAAAGCTTCACTTGAACACACCGAGAGAACTACAGCCGACTGTCAACTAGCATGCGTGTTCTGCACCTGTGTATAAATGACACAACTGTCTATTTCTGCAGATATATTCGTCATTCAAAAAGGGAAACTGACTCTGCAGACTCTCCGTTTTGAATATCAGTCCTGCTGGTCACTTTCTTTATTCCACTCTGCTCATGTTAATATTAAAATATTCACCCAGACACACTCGATAAGATGACGTAAAAATTATAACAGCCTTCTATCTGTACCGTTTTGACTTCTTTCCTCGCTGTTTTGATACTCATTCGCTAAGCTGAACCGCCAATTAGAGTTTTCTTTCTCACCGACGGCCCAACGTTGATTCTACATGCTGAATCGGTCCTAAAAAAACAGACGGCATCCGACTAGAGCCAACAGTGAAGAATAGACAAAAAAAAAAAAAAAAAAAAGTCGGCTGACGCTCAAAAACGGCACGACGTTGGCCAACGGCCGATCGCCGGCTTGGTGTGTCATGCTTTAATGAACAATCAATGACAATACTGTAACAAATGTATTGCTCATTGTTAATTCATGTTAGTTAATACATTAACTAATGTAAGGCACAATATATAAGATTTTTGGATTACAATATCCAAAAACCAGTAGAACAATGTTATATATTTTGTTGACTTGTGTACTTACATTATCCCAATTGTTTCCAAGAATGTTTAAATCCAGAGAAAAAAGCTTTTTTAACCCGGACATGGACCATGTCCGTGTGTCGCCTATCAATGACATCATAATCGTGTTACCCTTGATTTACGGTTTTGGGTACATTCCATCGATGCAAACGAATCACTGTTATATAGCTTAACACAGTTAGTCTTATTGTTTAAATCTTGTTTTCTTGATTTACTGCGAGTACCATGTTTTACCATGCCTAATATCAATCTAGCTTACTGCAGTGTGCAACAAATGTCTCATAGTAGCCGCCGAGTGAACGCACAGAAAAACATTATAACATAACATTCAATACACAAAACAGCGCTGTTACCCCACATACGCATGAGCGGAAGAAGCAGAAGCGCTCATCTGCAGTATAATAAAAGCTCTGTGAAATCAAGGCGTCATCAAGCTACTCCTTTGTTTTGAATAAGCGACCTCTAGAGGTGAAAAATTACACATTGTGGCTTTAACAAATGAGACCTTATTGTAAAGTGTTACCATTTTTCCCAATAAATAGGCAAGAATAAACCTGGTATCCTCCATTCCTCTATTACTGTTCTTTCCGACAACAAAGCACTTGAATGTGACAAGCTCGTAATCACAACTTCAGAAGTGGGAAGTAGGACATTTTCGATAACATGTGAAGGCAGCATTAAACACATCAAGTTTCCCAAAAAGAGCACACTTAGGCCGTGTTCACATTTGACGTCTTTTCTGAAGCTGCCAGCGTCTGCTTTACATTATAATCCCATGGAGTAAACCGTGTTTTCAAAAAAGTCATGAGTGGGTTTTTTTAAACGCCGACGTCTTTTTCTGCAGCTCAGCGCATCTTTTCAAGCTGAAAAAAGTTCAGCTTTTCTGATTAAAACGCCCTACGACAAGCGCCTTTTTGACAGCTGACCAATGACAAGCGAGTAGTGAAACCTGACTCATTTCCATAACAACAAGAAAAATGGGGAAGGTGCCGGTAGATCGACTAACAGCAGTAGCAGGTCTTCAGACTGACTTTTGTTAAGTCTAAAATATGCCGCAAACCGCGCATCATCCAACCGGAGCTCCTGGACTCAATTATTGCAAGCACCATACTGTTTTCTTCCCCGTATATTGTCGTGCACCCACAAACGTCGTTGTGAACCGACACTCTCCTCCCAGTTAACGTCAAGAGCCAACTTTCTCTTTCTCAACATTTTTTATCTCTGCACCACACGGCACTCTTGTTGCAGCTGTTGTTATAGCAATGCTATATAAAGACGCTATTGGAACCAAACGCTGCCTGCTTTTCTTTTTTTTTTACTAAAAGAGCGCTCGTCAACTTTTTCTTGTCAAAAAAGATGTCAAGTGTGAACAGCCTTAGGCAGATACATTTGTGCCGTTGGTGTATATGATGACGATGACGATGATGATGATGATAACTTTATTGTCTGACAAAGTGTGAAATTTTGGTTGCGTAACAGTATGTTCATTCACAAATATTACCCATAAATCCCCAGACTCTTACAATGTTCTTTCACGGATATTACCACAAAACCTTCACAATCACATAGAATAAAATACAAAATTCCATACACACACACACATTATACACATTATACACACACACACATAGTTCCAGTTAGTGTAGATTTGATTTATTATGCACCTTATTCAGTTCCAGTGCAAAAGAGTGCTTTAATCTAACTTGTTTATATCTCAGAACCCTGTGTCGCTGATTAGATGGACCCTGTCAATGCTTTCAGGCCTTCTTGAACTGTAGGATTGGTTTCTTTTTTTTCTGCAGGCATTGCCTGTATGTCCCATTCAAGCCTCATGTGATGCTGCCTCGAAGGAGGAGAATAAGGAGAAGAACAGATATGTCAACATCCTGCCCTGTAAGGCTTTCCCACAACTTATCTCCAAACCAGAGCTGATAAAGAAGGCCTACAAAGAAGTTCCTTATGTGAAAATGGCTGTTATAAATGAAACAGTGTTATGAGCCTTATAATTTCCTTTCTTAATGTATTTGTCATTTTCACATTTTTTCACAGATGATCATTCTAGGGTGCATTTGACCTCTCTGGAGGGTGTTCCTGACTCAGACTACGTCAACGCTTCCTACATAAACGTAAGACCCCAGGTGCACTGTTACTAAAATTCTAGTTCATGAGTATTTTCATGGTACTGTAGATTTTAAAACTATTTTGTCTAAATAAATAAAATCCCTAAAACATAACATTTTAAAGTAAATTTAGGCAGTTTTATTGTAATGTTATTTATATACTAATATGGTATTTATTAATATTTAGAATTTTTTCATTTTAATGTTAGTTTTTAGCTGTTCATTAGTCATTTTTTTAATAATTTTTTTGTTTATTATTTGTTTAGCTTTAATTTATTTTTATTTCAGTTTTAGTAATTTTAGAATGTCAACTTATTTAATTTAGTTGCCAAGGCATTTAAATTTAAGTTTACATTTTTAATCTAATATTTATATTTAATTTTATACTAATTCCAATTACTGAAAAGCATGAATCATTTTAGTTTTGGTAGCACTGAATTTAGGCATCACAGCATTTTATAATGTACATTTTGAAATTGGCTGAAGATTAACACTATTTTTAAGTTGTTAGTGTTTTTAAAGATTAAGTGAGTGTTCGATGAAAAGTCATCTAAATGTAAAAATAGGGGAAATGAGCATGCATGCTTAAATCCTTTAATAAGAATCTTTTCCACATTCAAATGTTTTTCAGGGATACCAGGAGAAAAACAAATTCATTGCTGCACAAGGTAAACAAATGGTTTCAGTGACTTTCATAAATATACTTGACATGATTATTAATCAACAAAAAGCTAAACTAAAGATTTCTTATTGCAGGACCAAAAGAGGAAACGGTCAATGACTTCTGGAGGATGATCTGGGAACAGAACACTGCCACCATCGTCATGGTAACCAATCTGAAAGAGAGGAAGGAGGTAAATGCCACAAGGAATCTATCAGATGTAGTCTGGTGTCAAAGAGGAGTAAGCTGATCTTTGATTTTACAGCCTCGGCTCTTATCGCGGTCTCACATAATGGATTTAGAGTGCAACTTTGAGAAAGATGGCCATTAATAAAGATGAATTATCACCGCTGTGATGATGATGATTATGATATACTGTTCTTCATATCTGCAGTGTAAATGTGCTCAGTACTGGCCAGACCAGGGATGCTGGACCTACGGAAATATTCGCGTGTCAGTGGAGGACATGATGATTCTGGTTGACTATACTATCCGCAAGTTCTGCATTCAGCAGGTAGGACTCTCAGAAGTTTTCCTACAAGGTTACAATCATTACCGATATATATCGGACAGGCTGATTAATTGATTGATTTTTGGCATTTTGAAATTATTGGAACTGGTTAATTAAGCAAATTAAAAGAAGTGCTAGCTCCCTCTTGTGTGAAAATATCAGGGTTCCCACTCATTCTGGAAAACGTGGAAATTTTTCAGTCCTGGAAAACGCATGGAAAATTAGAGAAAGTGTAAAATGGTCCTGGAAAATCTTTTAAATTTTAAAAAAGTTTTTGGGTTTTTCTTTAGCCGAGTACAAAGAGTTTATCACTGGCCCAAACAATTACTGCTAGTTGCAGAAAGTGTGATATTCAGGAATGCTGAGTTTTGAATTGAATATTGTATGATGATGTTTAGACTTGCCACTTGCAGCAGTTAGCAAATGTTATTAACTGCCCAAATGTATGCAGTGAATGTTAACTGGTAAGCAGCTAGCTAATCATATAATTTAGAAATAAACTTGCAATTGCGGGTTATAAAGTCAGAATTGCGAGATATAAACTCACAGTTGTGTTATAAAGTCAGAATTGCGAGATATAAACTCACAGTTGTGTTATAAAGTCAGAATTGCGAGATATAAACTCACAGTTGCGTGTTATAAAGTCAGAATTGCGAGATAAAAACTCACAGTTGTGTTATAAAGTCAGAATTGCGAGATGTAGTCAGAATTGCGTGATATACATTTTTTTCTCACAATTTCGAGTTTATATCTCGCAATTCTGACTTTATAACTCGCAAGTTTATATCACAATTATGTAAATGCGATGGAAAAAGTTAGAATGGCGAGGAAAAAGTCACAATTACCTTTTCTTTTCTTTTTATTCTGTGGCGTAAACAAGCTTCCATAGTCATATTGTATGATTAAGAGCTCATATTAAAAACTGTTTTTATAGTTAAGTGGCAATAAACTGTACGCCTTTTAAAGACTTGGAGAGCAATATTTAGCATGATCATTGTCTTTTATTCCCGTCGTAGTAAAATTTAAAAAGTCCTGGAAAATGATCGGTAAAAAAATAAATAAAAAAAAAAGTAAGAACCCTGAATATACCAACTGTACCAACTGTTAATGTGGGTTTTTGAGTGATTCTTCCATTAGTGCCAGTTTTGGGAAAAAAAGAACCTTTTTTAAACTGTTAGAACATTTGACAAAGTGTTGATATACATTTTGAAGAAAATTTGATAAGGCTTAGCATGAGTTCACACTTGGCAGGTTTGTTTTGATTAAAAATTTGTTTTGATATCTGTTAGCGCGGATCATTTGTATAAGTGTGAACGCTGCCATCCGAACCCAAGTGTGCATCAAAAAAACTTGGTCCACTTCCAAATGATCTCTCATGCGGTTCGACTGAAATATGTACCCAATATGAGCCAAAGACATCTAAACGAACCAAAAAGAGGACATGATGTTACAAGATGTGACCCTAAAAAGGACAGACTGCTCAAGCATACCTGATTCTTTCCGTCATATTCACAATGTTGCCCATCACAGGCGTCTGAACCGCCATCTCCTTGCACTGTTTTGATATACTTTTACACATTTCATAAGCTGTTTGTGAGTTCTCAGCTGGTAAAAATATATAGGCACGCCTGCTTCATAATACGACAATGACAAAATATCTTTGTGGGCAAACGTGTCGCCCTCGCCTTGTGATGGCTTGGAATTCTAAGCTGAATCGGACATATGTGTTTAGATGCAGGTCCGGTATCCAGATATCAGATATGTATCTGATTTAAAACCACATTTGGAAGTGTTCAGAACGGATGTAAAAAAATCTGATTTGTGTTTACATGTGTGCGACAAATTCCGATCGGTGTCAGATGCGAGTGTAAAATCAGATTTTTTTGTGCCAGTGTAAACGCAGCCGAACCAAACTAGTCAGTTAAGTCTGAAATAGTAAAGACAAAAAGAAATTGGCAGTATGCTTGGCGTGATGGTAGTGACCGCAATGCCAGTATTGAGGACATTGATAAGTGTGCACATAAAATGGAGAAATCCTGCCAAATGTAACTGTAACGTAGTTTGTTCGTATGAGAAAGAGGTGGGAACCGGCGAACATTTAAAAGACTTTAATAAATAAATAAACAAAACGAAAGTAACGCGGGGAGCCCCTCGTGGACGACTGCCACGCACACACATAATAAAACAAACAAAACACAACGTAAAGTCCAGGCCTGGTCCTCTCTCGCCCCTTTACTGGTCTCGCTCGTCCTTATATGCCTCTGAGCTCCCTCATGAGAGGACTCGAGACGCTCGCAGGTGACGCTCGTTCTCAATCACGCACCGGTCTCCCTCGCTCCTCCCACGTCTCTCGCTCGTCAACCTCGCCACAGTAACCTTTCAGCACTTCAAAATCAGGAATAGAACGGTAAAGGAACACCATAAAAGCTCTAATTTAATCTATACATTGATTTATTTCTTTGTTTATTTTATTTATTTTATGAGTGTTTTCTTTTTTTAAATCATCCAGCGGGACAGATAAGTTTACCCAGTTCCAGAAGCATCCATATATCAATGTTACTTTGGTCATGTGCCACCTTGCCCCCTAGCTATAAGATTATAACATTTAAAAAGGCCTATTCTTGTAACCTGTAAAAAGAGAAGGCTGTTATTACAAGAAATATAGTTGAGATTTTGTTTGGTGAAGGATAACATTGAAAACCTCTTCTGTGTATGTTTAGGTGGGTGATGTGTCTGGTAAGAAGCCCCAGAGGCTGGTCACACAGTTTCACTTCACCAGCTGGCCTGATTTCGGGGTTCCTTTCACTCCCATTGGCATGCTGAAGTTCCTAAAAAAGGTCAAGACCTGCAACCCACAGTATGCTGGACCCATAGTGGTTCACTGCAGGTAAGGAGCTTCATTATCTTAAAATTCTCAATATCTCAATATTACTCTATTTTTGGTCAAATAAATGCAGCCTTGGTGAGCATAAGAGTCTTCTTTCAAAGGCATTCAAAAATCTTACCAACCCCAACATTTCTAACAGTACTCTATGTGAGCAGGTTTTTTTTCTTTTGAAAGGTATGTAATGTCCATTAACTGATTCTCGTCTGTTCATCTCAGTGCGGGTGTGGGCAGAACGGGGACCTTCATTGTGATAGACGCTATGCTGGACATGATGGGTGCAGAGAGAAAGGTCGACGTCTTTGGATTTGTCACACGGATCAGAGCCCAGCGCTGTCAGATGGTCCAGACTGATGTAAGCTCATAAAAAAATCTGCCATTAATAAAGTTATCTCAAGAAATGTCTCAAAAAACAAATGTCCCTCCCTCTCTTTCTCCCTACAGATGCAGTATGTGTTTATATTCCAAGCTTTGCTAGAGCACTACCTGTACGGGGACACAGAGTTAGAAGTGACGTCTCTGGAGTCTCACCTGTCTAAACTCTACGCTCCGTTACCTGGAGCTGGCTGTGGAGGCATGGAGGCGGAGTTTAAGGTGCCACAAACAGTTTGTGTTCTTTATTTATTTCTTGCGTTCTGCATGTTTAAAAATTATATTATTCTGGTGCCATGAATATATTTATTATTACATATCTCCTTCTCTCTTTAGAAACTTACCTCCATTAAAATCCAGAATGACAAGATGAGAACAGGGAACCTGCCTGCCAACATGAAGAAGAATCGTGTTTTGCAAATCATTCCATGTGAGTTGTGTATCCATGTTTTAATAACCAGACTTTGATTTGGTTCAAAAAATAATTATTTGTATTTTTTTATGCAGCAAGGATACATTATAATCAGAGGTGACAGTTAAGACATTTTATAATGATACAAAAGAAATGTTTCTTGAGCAGCAAATTAGCATATTAGAATGATTTCTGAAGGATCATGTGACACTGAAGACTGGAGTAATGATGCTGAAAATTCAGCTTTGCATCGCAGGAATAAATATACTTTAAAATATATTCTAATAGAATTTTTTTATATTTTAAATGGTAATAATATTTCACAATAGTACAGTTTTTTCTGTACTATTGTGAAAACAAATCAGAGTTGCCTAGTTTATACTTTATATTATCCAATTATATTATACTTTATCTTCATACTTGTATCTTTTATATGTTATACTTGTGGCAGCTGCTTTTATCCAAAACGACTTGCAGTGATTTGAAGTGTCCATTTATCAGCATGTGCATTCCTGTGTTTCTTTCTGAACCTTTGCTGTTTCTTCTAGATGAGTTTAACAGAGTGATCATCCCTGTAAAACGAGGGGAGGAGAACACAGACTACATCAACGCCTCTTTTATAGATGTGAGTAAAATCCGTCTGACTTCAGCCAGCATTTACTCTCAGCTAATCGAAATACCGCTCGGTGAACCCTGAAGGTAATGCTACAATATTCTACGCTCTGTTGAGAGACCACACAGCGTGCTTATTTTTCTTTTTGGGTGTAGTTTAGAAACATTTTTCAGTCATGAAGTTATATGGACGCCTGTACTGAGATAAGCAGCCTGGACAAACTCAGTGGGGGATTCTATGCTGAAGTGTATCCATAATAAAAACTATTGAAATCTGAGTTTCCTGAGTGGCTACCTATGTAGACTTTTCCAAATCAATCACTTATGAAGTTCCATGATGATGAGGACAGCAGCTTAAGTAGGCAGTAGGGAGCAAGACACTTGGCCAGATCTCCAGTGAGAGTGGGGCAGCTTTTTTTTGGCTGAAAGCCCTTTCACTTCCTACTTCTTTTGTGTGACTGAAGCACTTTATCAAGGTAATCAACAGGAAAACATCACCAGTGCTGCTACATTTGAAACCCAAATTGCTTTACAGTCTGGAAGATAACTATATTGATGAACAAAAGCCTGTTTTTTTGTCATTAGTATTGTGACTTCTTGCTGCACGTGTCCACTGGAACGAATAAATCTGCTCGGTTCCACCCAAAGAGAGCTAAATTATGCAGTGGTGTGGTGTATGAATGCTTTTAATATACTGTTAATACAGACATCATATACATAACTGTTCAAAAAATTGGGTCAGTAAGTTTTTTTTTTATTTTTTTTATATATATTCAGTAAGGACACATTAAATTGATAAAAATTGAAGATTAGGCAAATTAGTCTGGTGACGTTGGACTGCATGGGACTTTCCAGTTCACGCTAGATTTTACCCTCCGCATATAAGCTTAATAAAGCCTGAACCTTGTCGTCGGTCCATTGGTCGTATTTTTTAAACTTCATTGTTGATTCGAATAGCAAACAACTTTTAAAACAGCAACAGACTTTTAAAAATGTTGGTTGAAATCAACCAATCAGCATGTTCAGCACCCAAGTCCCACCCCCGAAAGTTCCTGAACTTTGAAAAAGTACTACCTCGCGAGCAGGGACATTTTTTTACCCGGGACTTAATTTAGACCCTGCTCCCTGCGGTTGAAACACACCGTTCCTGGTTCCTGACGTGGCTTTAGAATGATTTCTGAAGGATCATGTGACCGTAAGGGCTGGAGTAATGATGCCGAAAATTCAGCTTTGTCATCACAGGAATACATTTTACTTAAATATTAAATATTTCACAATTGTTTTACTATATTTTTATCTAATAAATTGTAGCCTTGTTGAGCATAATTCTTTGAAAACCATTTTTTTCCAACCCCAAACTGGTAAAACCTGGTAAACCCTACCTAATGGGGACTAAATGTCCCCAAAAACATGCAATATCCGAAATCCTTGTGGGGACATTTTTTGGTCCCCATGAGGAAAACATCTTTCTGAATTATGAATACAGAATGTTTCCTGTGATGGGTAGGTTTAGGGGTAAGGTTAGTGTAAGGGGATAGAAAATACGGTTTGTACAGTATAAAAACCATTACATCTATGGAATGTCCCCATAAAACATGAAAACACAACGTGTGTGTGAATGCAGGGTTATCGGCAAAAGGACTCGTACATGGCATGTCAGGGGCCCCTGCAGCACACCATCGAGGACTTCTGGAGAATGATCTGGGAGTGGAGGAGCTGCTCTATCGTTATGTTGACCGAGTTAGAGGAGAGAGGACAGGTAGGTTCACCTGCTTCCTGACTTTCTGTTTGTAGCATCTGTGATCATAGTAGATTTATGTATTTTTGTGATGTAGCCCAAAAATTAAAAGTATCCCATGATTTACTCACCCTCAAGCCATCTTAGGTGTATATGACATTCTTCTTTCAGGTGAACACAGAGTCATATTAAAAAATATCATTGCTCTTCCAAGCTTTATAATGGCAGTGAATGGAGGATGATGGATAAGTCCAAAAAAGTGCATCCTTCCATCCATCATAAAAGATATCCATACGACTCCATGGGGCTGTTAAAGGCCTTCTAAAGCAAAGCGATGGATTTTTGTAAGAAAATTATCCATATTTAAAACTTTATAAACTAAAATATCTAGCTTTGAGCTTGAGTAAATCATGGGATCGTTTTCATTTTTGGGTGAACTATCCCTTTAAAGATCTGTGCGCGGTTGCATAAAGCACCTTAAGTTTTTCTCTTAATTATGACACTTAAACTATGATTTCCCCTTAACAAAGGGAATGATTTGAGGGTGTTGCATATAATCCCTTAAGGAAAACAAAAAAGAAAACCATAAATGAAAGAGAAGGACCAGACGAGACGTAAACTGAATAGTTTAAAGGTGCAGTGTGTGATTTATGCCCAAGGCAAAAAGAAATCCCATCAATCGTTCAACACTTCGGTTCTCTGAGCTCCTCTGTCCAGTCGAGCCTCAGAAATCTTGGCTCATGGTTTGACCAGTCAGTGTCTTTGGATTGCCATTCTAGACTTTTGGTCAGAAATTGTTTTTATCATCTAAGCAATATTGCAAAGTTGAGGGCAATTTTTTCGGACTCCGATCTTGAGATGGTTATCCACACTTTTATTTCCTCACGATTAGATTATTGTAATTCTCTTTTTACTTATTTCAACAAAGCGTTTTTAAATTGTCTTCAAATGGTTCAAAATGCTGTGGCAAGGCTTTTAACAGGATCTGGCAGAAGGACACACCACACCCATTTTATCCTCCCTACACTGGCTATCCATCAAATTTCGTATTGACTTTAAAATATTAGTTTGAACTTTTAGAGCTTTAAATGGTCAGCCCCCACAATACATTGCTGATTTGTTGTGCCCCTACTCCCCAGGCCTTGTCCTTCAATCCTCAGGTCACAGTCTTTTAATGGTCCCAGAGACTTGTTATAAAACCCGGGGAGACCTGTCCTTTCAGGCTGTAGCCCCCAGACTGTGGAACGCCCCGCCCCTGTCCTTCCGTGTGGCCGAATCTGTCGATTCTTTTAAAAGACAATTCAAGACACTGTTAATTAAACAAGCTTTTAGTTGGCTGGGTTTTATTTTGGGCTTTTTACATTTTAATAATTTTCTGATTGTATATTGTTTTATTATTTTGGTTGCACTTTGTGATTTTTATCTGTAAAAAGCGCTCTATAAATAAACTATTTACTTTAACCAAAAATGAAAATGTATTAATTTACTAATCCTCCTGTCATTCCAAACCCATAAGACCCATTTATCTCTGGAGCACAAATAAAGATATTTTTAATATCTTATCATCTGTCCATTCTTTGAAAGACTTAAAGGAAATCTATATGATTCAGGCCATTTCAGAAGCTCCGTTGACCATGTTTAATGTGTGCTACATATGTATTTTAATGTTTATATGTGAATGAAATTAGTTTAACATATAAAATGGCCAATCGTGTGTTGTTAGTAGACTTAGATTAAACCTGCTTGTTCCGTGTAGCACATAAGGTTTTCCAAACATTAAGTAACACTTATTTTCTGCAACACCCTAACCCTAACCCTAAGTTTAAGGGAACGCTAAGGGCCATCTTAAGGGAAAATTACACTTAAGGTGGTTTATGCAACTGGACATTGGGCTAGTAACAGAAACCTATTGATGGAAAAAAAAACATATTTCATCCCTAAAAAATATGTCTTTTCCCCCACTATCTGCAGGAGAAGTGTGCTCAGTATTGGCCTAGTGATGGTGTGATGGTTTGTGGAGACATGTCCATTGAGCTGAAGAGGGAGGAGGAAAGTGAAAGCTACACTGTTAGGGACCTTCTCGTCACCAATAACAGAGTGAGTCCACTTTACAAGATCTCTTATAACAAAAATTATTTGTGGTTTACGTGTGGGTTTTTTACTTTATCTCTGTATTTTTATGTTTGCTATTGGTGTAATTGGCATTCTATTTTTTCTTTCTCTCTGCAGGAAAATAAGTCTCGCGCTGTGAGGCAGTTTCATTTCCACGGCTGGCCGGAAGTGGGCATCCCCTCCGACGGGAAGGGCATGATCAACATCATCGCTGCAGTTCAGAAACAGCAGCAGCAGTCTGGAAACCACCCAATCACTGTGCACTGCAGGTAAACCACACTTCTGGCCAATCAGAAGCATGACATTTTTGTATTTTTTGTATTAATATATTTGTATATTAATATATAGTCATTGTAATACATTTTTGTCCTTATGACATAGAACCCCCCTCCCCTCCCCTCAATTTCATATTTCATTTTTAATTTGGTGGCTTTTTGAGAGGAATATTCTACGTTTCTATGTGCAAAACCTATTTTTACTCCCATTTGGACTGTCACTTCACTGTCACTTTTGATCAATTTAATGCAGCCTTGCTGAATAAAAGTTTTAATTTCTTCAAAAACATTTGAATGGTAATCCTTGTGTTCTCCAAAAGGGAACCCATAAAACAAAAACAGGAAATAAGTTATTTAATGCATGATTTGTGGTTGCTCCAGTGTACACTACTCGACTTATTACATAAATAGTTATTCAACCGAACCATAAATCTACTATTGTGGATACAGGAACTTTTGGTTAGACAGGAATGCCAACTTTAACCGGTCTCACTGGTTTGGCAGATCAAATAAGGTTTAGTGGTTTTGTAATTCTGGAAGGCGTCCATGGCCGCTTGGTATGACTTACCAAACCTGTCTTAAAGGGCACCTATTATGCAAATTTCACTTTTACATGGTGTTTGAACATAAATGTGGGTTGGCAGTGTGCAGGGCCGGACTAGGACACAATTTCAGGCCGGGAAATCCTACACCCATCCAGGCCATCTTATGTACCCAAATGAAATTTAGAAACATGGACAACCCTAGTTTTTCCCCTAAATAATTAAAGGCTTTCTCTTGAACGGTACCCTCACTTCCCTTTTCCTTTTCTTAATTTTCCTAATATCTCTCTGTCTCTCCCTTCCACCAGGATCATCATGTGTATATATATATATATATATATATATATATATATATATGTATGTATATATATATGTGTATATATGTATGTGTATATATGTATGTGTATATATGTATGTATGTATGTATGTATGTATATATATATATATATATATATATATATATATATATATATATATATATATATATATATATATATATATATATATATATATATATATATATATATATATATATATACATATATATATATATAATATATACATACACATATACATATATACACACATATACATATACCCTCACCTAAAGGATTATTAGGAACACCTGTTCAATTTCTCATTAATGCAATTATCTAATCAACCAATCATTTAGGGGTGTGGTCCTGGTCAAGACAATCTCCTGAACTCCAAACTGAATGTCAGAATGGGAAAGAAAGGTGATTTAAGCAATTTTGAGCGTGGCATGGTTGTTGGTGCCAGACGGGCCGGTCTGAGTATTTCACAATCTGCTCAGTTACTGGGATTTTCACGCACAACCATTTCTAGGGTTTACAAAGAATGGTGTGAAAAGGGAAAAACATCCAGTATGCGGCAGTCCTGTGGGAGAAAATGCCTTGTTGATGTTAGAATGGGCCGACTGATTCAAGCTGATAGAAGAGCAACTTTGACTGAAATAACCACTCGTTACAACCGAGGTATGCAGCAAAGCATTTGTGAAGCCACAACACGCACAACCTTGAGGCGGAAGGGCTACAACAGCAGAAGACCCCACCAGGTACCACTCATCTCCACTACAAATAGGAAAAAGAGGCTACAATTTGCACGAGTTCACCAAAATTGGACCGTTGAAGACTGGAAAAATGATGCCTGGTCTGATGAGTCTCGATTTCTGTTGAGACATTCAGATGGTAGAGTCAGAATTTGGCGTAAACAGAATGAGAACATGGATCCATCATGCCTTGTTACCACTGTGCAGGCTGGTGGTGGTGGTGTAATGGTGTGGGGGATGTTTTCTTGGCACACTTTAGTGCCAATTGGGCATCGTTTAAATGCCACTGCCTACCTGAGCATTGTTTCTGACCTTGTCCATCCCTTTATGACCACCATGTACCCATTCTCTGATGGCTACTTCCAGCAGGATAATGCACCATGTCACAAAGCTCGAATCATTTCAAATTGGTTTCTTGAACATGACAATGAGTTTACTGTACTAAAATGGCCCCCACAGTCACCAGATCTCAACCCAATAGAGCATCTTTGGGATGTGGTGGAATGGGAGCTTCGTGCCCTGGATGTGCATCCCACAAATCTCCATCAACTGCAAGATTCTATCCTATCAATATGGGCCAACATTTCTAAAGAATGCTTTCAGCACCTTGTTGAATCAATGCCACGTAGAATTAAGGCAGTTCTGAAGGCGAAAGGGGGTCAAACACAGTATTAGTATGGTGTTCCTAATAATCCTTTTGGTGAGTGTACATACGTGCACATAACCAAATGTATTCATGTGAACTTTGTGTGTTTCTGACATAGCCTTGTGTGCATTTGACAGCTTAATTGCAATAACACATGAAAGAGAGCTAGTCTAGGAGGACATCCAGCTCTCTGTGCGCATGTGTCGGGTGTGTGTGCTCAAGTTGAGGGATATTGCTTTAAAGGGGTCATGAATTGAGAAATCAACTTTCCCTTGAGCCTTTGATATATAAAAGTTCATCGTAAGAATATCCTGTAAGTTTCGGAGCTGAAAACTTCCTTGTTAGTCAAAGTAAAGCTTTTATTGACACCAGGCCTAGCAAATGCTCGATCTTAGAATATGTCGACCATTGACGTCATAGAATGCAGAAACGCCGCCTCAACTGATAGATGTGTACGCCTGCTTCTGTAGCCTCGCCCACCGACTCGTGAAGCTAAACAGATCGCGCTACCGAGCAATAAACATGCCGTTGAGGATTACAAAATATCGTGCAGTGTCTGGGCTCGACAGTAATGCAACATGTAAGTTACTGTGTTAATTCTAATGCTTGATCTGAAATGTAATGATTCATGTAGGCAGATGTTCTTTGTCTGTGTGTCAGTAAATCAAACCAACTAAATGTCAACTTGCGTTGTTTCTCTTAGTAGAATGAAAATAATTTATTATTTTACGGTAATTTAACGGTAATGGTAATTAAATTCTATCGTTTTATAAACTATCGTTGGAGCTGTCAATCAAACAGCGCAAGTTTATCAGTGACGCGTTTTATTCAACAAATCTCTTAACTAGATCACGTTTGCATTGTTAGTGAAGATGAAAGCATTCGATAGTGTACAGAAACTGAGTTGCAATGATGAGATCACTGCTTTCATGCGCTCAACATGTCTGTGATCGGCTATAATGATCATCACTGCAACCTTTCATGCCACGATCTTAATATAATCCCGTCGATCTAAATGTAATGCCATAGATCTAAATATAATGCCATCCATCTAAATATAATGCCATAGATCTAAATATAATGCCATCCATCTAAATATAATGCCATCCATCTAAATATAATGCCATAGATCTAAATGTAATGCAAACACTTTTCACGATTAGTTAACCATGAGAGCTGTAATAGTAAAAACGTGCTAAAAGAGAGCGTAATACTACTTCAAATGGAAAGACGTCAGCCAATCACAGGAGTGGGAGTTTACACTGAAGTCTCACAGCAGACACGCCCCTTCAAACAGAGTGTTCAAACCAGAGGCTAAAATCAGGGTAGGAAAAATGCCTTTTATTTATAAATTATGACCATTTTTGATGTAAAAACATTCTAACATTTATAAGTGCACCCAGGAAACATCATAAAACAATAAATCAACGCAGTTCACGACCCCTTTAAAATGCATGCAGATGATTGTATTTCATGATGATGAAGAACTGCAATGTCACGTGAGCGTGTCTGTGATAGAGATAATCAAAACCAAACAGATATCATGTTTCAGTTTTCATTTGAGTGTTCACGAGCTGTGAAGGCTGCATCCTGTATAATAGGTGTTCTTTAAGCGCTCAGTAATGATGAGACTGCTCTGTCCAGTGGGATTTCAGGGTCAGGCAATTAAGGAAAGGAAAGCAAGAAAGTGACTCATTAATATCCACAGAGCTGTGTGTAATTGATTTTTTTTTGTGTGTGTTAACAGTGCCGGCGCAGGGCGCACAGGGACATTCTGTGCTCTGAGCACGGTCCTGGAGCGGGTGAAGGCGGAGGGCATTCTGGACGTTTTTCAGACAGTGAAGAGTCTAAGACTACAGAGACCGCACATGGTGCAGACACTGGTGAGAACAAGTCGCTCATGCTGCAGTGTTGCTAAATTTAACTGGAACGAAGTGCAGTTGGAGAAACACTCTAATTGCTATTTTTCTGATAAAATTGTGATTTTAAAATGTGCTATTTAAAAAAGGTTTGCTGTGCTTGTTTGTAGGGCTACACAATTTGGCCAAAACTTGAGATTGTATATCAGTATGAGTATAATAATAGTATTACTAAATAAATATAAACAAAATAAGAAATATTACTTTTATAATATTTCACTGTAAAATAAAGACAATCGAATATTTTAGAAAAATATAATAATTTTATTTAACCGTACAACTATACAATTACAATACTAATATTAATGTCTTAATTCTTTTTTTTATTTTATTTTTTTATTTCTAACCCTCTTTTTTTGACAAGTGAGTTAATAAGCACCTCTCAGTACAAGTTTGGGAAGATGTTCACGCACAAGATGTTGCGTTCCCAAATGCACATTATATACAACTCTGACTCGGATCCAGAAATGAGTTCGTATGGAGCAGCATTTCCAACATATTGAGCCTATCTGAGACACTGAACGCATTTATATGTTCTGAACCCTATTATGCTTAATAAGCAGAGTGCGTCCAGTGCGTGTGGACATATAAACACGGTTTCCTTTATTGGAGTAAGGTCATAAACGGCATAAACTGACTGACCCAGCTAGAATTTTGCCTCTTACCCTGCTTGATCCCATGATCCCAGCATGTAGACTCTAGACACTTCGGATTTAGACAGAGCGAGCATTTTGAGTTATTGGAGGAGGAAATATGGCACAAACTCCAACTCTTTCTTGATCCAAGAAATTATAAAAATGCATTCTCACCTCATGCAGCTTAAGTAGAAGTGGTACAGTCAAAATACTGCATCTGTAGCTGCACGAGAGGATAATATATGAGTCCATAAGTTTCCTGCTGACATGTTGGAACACAGTATTTAATGCTTTATTTAACATCACAACCGACATAGATCAGATACACTAATGATTCAATTTTGATGTCACTACTAGGAAATAACCCGATTTATTAATAAAGTCTTGTTTACATGGTTTACATGTGTTGCCGGGTTATTGGTTTACATATAAACAGGTTATTTCAAAAGGTAATTTTTTGTGAGTTAACGTTTTGGAAAAGCTGGAACATGAGTTGATCGTGTGTAACAGAACAGTGCAGCGCTTCAATCTGAAATGCAAATATTATTTAATTAAATCAGTTTTTGCAATTTGATCATCATGCCAAGTCAACTTTTTGGGAAGTAATCATTAGTTTTTTTGGCTGTGGTGCAAAGAAAAAAAAATTAGCCAGCTGCATGAAACAATGCTATTAAAGGGTTAGCTCACCCAAAAATGAATTACTAGTCATTAATTACTCACCCTCATGTCGTTCCAAACGCGCATGTCATATATATTATTATTTTTTATTTTTTTATAAAATCCCAGAGCTTTCTGACACCCCCATGTGACTACAGTGGTTCAACCTTAATGTTATGAAGCGACGAGAATACTTTTTTTTTTTTTTTTTGTGCAAAAAATAACGACTTTATTCATCAATTTCTTCCATGTCAATCTCCGATGCTGTTCACGTGAGCATGTGTGGTGCTGACGCAGGAGTCGGCCAATACCAAGCCGGTGTTCTGACGTAGAACCCGGAAGCGCTGCACTGTTTACACGATGTGAACAGCGTCAGAGACTGACACGGAAGAGAAGAAATTGTTGAATAGTCGTATATGCACACAAAAATTATTCTTATTTCATAAAAGTCACATGGACTATTTAAATGATGTCTTTACCTTTCTGGGCCTTGAAAGTGGTAATTATGTTGCAGTCTATGGGGGGGGTCAGAAAGCTCTCGGATTTCATCAAAAATATCTTCATTTGTGTTCCGAAGATGGATGAAGGGTGAGGGTGAGTAATTAATCGACAGAATTTTCATTTTTGGGTGAACTAACCCTTTAAGACAATTGTTTCCGTCAACAGTTTCCATCAATAGACTGCAATCGGACTATTGGTCTATCAATACTATTTGACTATTGGTCTATTGGTCACCTAATTAATATTCATGATCTAAAGAGGATAACATTTTTAGATATTGTTTTTGTCTTGTTTTGATTCAAATTCTTTAATCAAACAAGTCCCTATCAACCCTATTTTCCTGCTTTTCCCAACAGGAGCAGTATGAGTTCTGCTACAAAGTGGTCCAGGAATACATTGATGCCTTCTCTGACTACGCCAACTTTAAGTAAAGCCACGCCCACCTGCAGAAAAATCGGACAGACTTTCCCAGTCATGCACTCACGTCCACACTTTCACGTAAACAGCTGAATGAGACGGACTGCCAGCGCAAAGCAAAAGGGAATCAAAAAAATCCTTTGGCCGGCAAGCACGAGAACACGTTGGTGCCGAAGTTGGAAAGAAAAGAAAAAAACAAAACAAAGAAAACACCATTAGAGATGCCTTCTTGAATATTTTGTAATATTGCTCTTGTTAATAAGGCCCTTACCCATTTCTCTCAGTGTAAATATGCTCTTGTAATTTTTTTTTTTTTTTTTTGGGGGGGGGGGGTTGTTTTGTTTGTCTGTTTTGGGTTTTAGAAGCCGCTCTGTTGCGGGTTTTAGAGTGACCTTAATATAGTTTACTGGTATATACATGAATATTTTAAGATGGCGCTATAGAGACAGACACGAAAGAGCGGTAGCAAGATGTGGGTGCTTTTTTTCACTAGGTGTTTTTACAAGAAATTCCTTCTTTATCTGCAGTTGAGTGACTGTACCCTTTTTGAATGGCAGCTCAATTCCACTTTGCTGTTGCTTGTAGCTACGCACAATGCGGCAAAATCGACCAGTCGCGGAGCCGCTGTAAACGCATGCGTTCGCAGAAAATACTTCACTGTGCTTTTCGATTGTGTTCACTGGAGTGACAGATAATATTTTGAGTGTCATTGAGTCCATGTTTTTTGGGGGGCGTGACTCCCGTCCCGTTGAATTGTAAGATGTTTAGACTGTCAAGTGTCTTTGTGGTGTCAATTTTGTCATAGCGTGCCAGACCCAACTTGTAGAGGAAAATCAATTAAACTTAAAACGACAGAGAAAAGGAAACCGTGAGTGTTTATATCAGAGGCATTTTTTTTTTTTTCACATAATTTGTCAATTTGCCCCTTTTCGAATCTCATGAGGGTGTGCTTTGCCTTGAAGTTATATTCAATACTTTTTCCTCCATCCTCTTTTCTAGACCACTCTAAAAGCACCTTCTGTGTTTGCGATTGTAACCAAGGCAAACTTAATAAGGTTTCATATTGTACAGGCAGATACTTTTCCTCCTTTTCGAAGATAAATGATCTCGCCGTGCCGTCTGCTTGCAAGGTACTGGTGCCAAGTTGATCCAGAAAATTCTAGTAGAAATGACACACGATCACCTGATCATCTGTTCCTGCCCATGTAAAGGACTTCAGCCGTTGTGCAGAAGTCAACGAGCCCTTTCCAGCTCCACTGAGCCAGATCGATACACAATGCTTTCAGTCCGTTGCAGTGAGTCATTTCAACTTCTTGCAAAAGGTCAGTTTAGGATGATTGTCTTTACATTTAGGTCATTTTAACTAGTGGAAGTACCACAGATGGTGTCATGTGATTTTAAAGCTGATTGTCAGTGGAAAGAAAGTCATTTTCCAGCGAATGTTTTATGTAGGTTAAGCCCTCGTTCCACACTTCCTTGTGTTAGGAAATGTAAGTTACATGAAATGTATGTTTTAGCTCCTAAATGTATGTAAACCCAATGGGTGTCGCTCTAAATCACACGCCCATCAGTCATTCCATATTAACAGGGATCTCGATGGAACCTCTTTTTATATTATTTCTCTAGTACAGCTTCTTCCGGGCTTTATATTCCATGAAATGCTAGTGGATTTGCTTGAATATTGTGAGAGTCGACTGTTGTGATCTGCTTCAAGTCACACTAACCCTTTCCACATGAGACACTGTGCCAATAGCAGCCTCTCAGGGGCAGGATCCTTCTTCAGAGGTGGGAAAGTGCCTCATCACGTTCCTGTAGCTCCAAGCATATTCCCGCCAGCTCTTTTGTAGCCTATGTTCTCCCAGTCCCACAACCGGACATTGTGGCCCATATAGCGTATGATAATCTGTAATGGAACCCTAACGGTTACTGGTTGGTTGCTTTTCTGTGTTTTTGGTGTCAGGTTTTCATGCTATTTTCTTTTTTTTTCTTTTTCTTTTTTGCTTGCATACCATATAAAACCATCCTGGAGGAAGCTCCAGACTTCAGGTTGAAATCCCTCAAAACTTAAGCTCTTAATGTATGGAGAGCAATCTAGATCTTCTGGTCAAGAAGGGAAGCCACGTGTTTGGAGGCTCACTTCACTCTCCTGTTGAATGTGACATTCAAACGGCCTGCTCGGATAAGAGAATGAGGAGAATGACTGAAAAATAAAGGATTCTGCTCTCCAAAACCCCATTTTGAGGATTTTATCTGAAAAGTTTCTGTCTTCTATCAGATCGTTTCTAAATTTTAAACCAGAGCCTGTTTTACGTTCCATGAATCCTAAAACGTTCAGATATTTGTTTTTCTTTCCTCTTAATGCACCCTTCTGTACATAATGTAAGGTTATTTATAATTCATTCCTATCTGTTGCCTTGCTTTTATTTTATTTTTATCTTTCTCTCACTTTTTTTTTTTTTTTTTTTTTTTTTTTTAAGATACTTGTATATTAAACTGTACTGGGACCATTTTGAAATGTATTAGATGTTTGTTTGTTTTTTTCTTCCTGTTTTTAATTCGGTATTATTATTGTCTTAAAATCTTATTTTTAATTTGCATCTTTTTTTCTAGTGTTTTGTTAAATTTGAATATATATGTATATATAATTATATATATGATGCAAATTATATATAATTATATAATGCCAAACGGCCTTTCTAAACAAAATACTGTTCAAACCTAATAAAAGTGCTTGAGATTTTATCTGCAGTCATCCTACTGTGTGTATCTCCATAACATTATATATATATATATATATATATATATATATATATATATATATATAAGTATATATAATATAAATATTTACAGTATATACATACGTAATATATACCTTTATATATACCGTAATATATAGTATATACCTTATATTCCTTTAATATATACATGTATGTGTGTGTATTTATATATACAAAATTATACACTGTAATGCTCTTACATATTACGTAAACATTTATTTTGCGATTAATATCATGAAATAAATATGCATCTTATGTATATGTATATGTGTGTGTATGTGTGTGTGTGTGTGTGTATACATACAATCTCACTGACCTTAAACTTTCGAATGGTATCCAGATAGAATGACAATTTTAATATATATATATATATATATATATATATATATATATATATATATATATATATATATATATATATATATATATATATATATATATATATATATATATATTAATAATTATTAATAATTATTTTATTCATTAAGGACAAGTGCTGTCAAACGATTAATCGTATCCAAAATACAAGTTCATGTTTACAAAATAAATGTGTGATTACTGTGTATAATTACAGTGGGTACGGAAAGTATTCAGACCCCCTTAAATTTTTCGCTCTTTGTTATATTGCAGCCATTTGCTAAAATCATTTAAGTTATTTTCTTTTTCTCATTAATGTACACACAGCACCCCATTTTGACAGAAAAATACAGAATTGTTGACATTTTTGCAGATTTATTAAAGAAAAACTGAAATATCACATGGTCCTAAGTATTCAGACCCTTTGCTCAGTATTTAGTAGAAGCACCGTTTGATCTAATACAGCCATGAGTCTTTTTGAGTTTTTCACACCTGGATTTGGAGATCCTCTGCCATTCCTCCTTGCAGATCCTCTCCAGTTCTGTCAGGTTGGATGGTAAACGTTGGTGGACAGCCATTTTCAGGTCTCTCCAGAGATGCTCAATTGGGTTTAAGTCAGGGCTCTGGCTGGGCCAATCAAGAACAGTCATGGAGTTGTTGTGAAGCCACTCCTTCGTTATTTTAGCTGTGTGCTTAGGGTCATTGTCTTGTTGGAAGGCGAACCTTCGGCCCAGTCTGAGGTCTTGAGCACTCTGGAGAAGGTTTTCGTCCAGGATATCCTGTACTGGGCCACATTCATCTTTCCCTCGATTGCAACCAGTCGTCCTATCCCTGCAGCTGAAAAACACCCCCACAGCATGATGCTGCCACCACCATGCTTCACTGTGGAGACTGGATTGGACAGGTGATGAGCAATGCCTGGTTTTCTCCACACATACCGCTTAGAATTAGGTCCAAAAAGTTCTATCTTGGTCTCATCAGACCAGAGAATCTTATTTCTCACCATCTTGGAGTCCTTCAGGTGTTTTTTAGCAAACTCCATGCAGGCTTTCATGTGTCTTGCACTGAGGAGAGGCTTCCGTCGGGCCATTCTGCCATAAAGCCCCGACTGCTGGAGGGCTGCAGTGATGGTTGACTTTCTACAACTTTCTACAATATTTTCCTTACCCACTGTATGTAAATACACACACATGCATGCATGTATATATTTAAGGAAAAAATATATTTATATATATATATATATATATATATAAAATATATTTACAGTATATACATACAAATATTCCTTTAATATATACATGTATGTGTGTGTATTTATATATACATAATTATACACTTACATATTACGTAAACATTTATTTTAGCGATTAATCATTTGACAGTCCTAGTAAGGACATGTTTAATTGATCCACAGTGACATTAAAAGCTTTTACATATTTACCAAAAAAATGTTTACCTTCCTATTCATCAAAGAATCCTTAAATGTATCAGTGTTTCCACAAATATATTAAGCAGCACAACTGTTTTCAACATCGATATAATACGAATGTTTAATATATATATATATATATATATATATATATATATATATATATATATATATATATATATATATATATATATATATATATGTGTGCATATATGCATCTCTTATAAACTGCATTTGTAATATATTGAATCTCTGAGTAAGGAAAGAGAATACTTGAGCCCTGAGAGGAAATTCAGGGAGTGAGTCACGTCACCTTGTGTCACTTTTTCCTCCCATCCTTTCTGGCCCTTAAGACCTGGTGTCAAACCTGGGATGTGAATGGATTATCCGAGCAGACCCCTGTGTATGTGTTTAAACACGGTTTGACAGGAACTCAATCAGAACCCGTCACATTCTCTGCTCTGATCACCCTCAGGGAGACCACCTCTGTAATTAACACTGCGGTCAGGCTGGAGTGTTTGCACAGTCTGGGCCAGTATGCATCTTGTGTGGGTCAGGAGGTCACACACGAAGGATGTGAGGTCACAGTGGCCACTTTTTACAGTTTAGAGGAAATTAGCTAGACATTTACTCTTTTAATAAAACATGCTCATCTAGAATGTGTGATATTGGGGTCACTGGAGTTGACAGAAAAAAATGAATTCATAAAATATTGTATGCATGTAGAAATAAATATCTACAATGATCCAATTTAGATGGCTGATGGCAGAATAAATGTCTCAAAAACGTACAATGTCTTAAAAGCTGACCTCGTGAATGGCTTTGTTTGCTAGATACACTACTGTTCACAAATGTGTAAGATTTATTGTTATAGTTGTTCTTTAGAAACATACTTTTATGTTATGTGCTATTTACTTAAAAATATATGGTAACAATAATACACATTATATTTTTGAGTAGTTTTTTAAGGCTTGATCATTTTAAATGCAAACTACCTGAATAAATCGTGTAAAATCTCCTAAATTATTTAGTCTATGAAACAATAAATGTAATATGTTTTAGTGAAAAAATAGCTTTTTATTTTAAGCTGACTCTCAAAAGGGTGTGAATTAGAGTGAATGGAAATTACTTGTTTATATTTGACTTTTGTTGTACAATTAATAGGAGCAATTAAAAGTAGAGAAACATACTTGTTGCACTAGCATTAGCAAAGTTATTGCTTACTGAACATAGCAACATGTCTCATATTATTAGTACATGCAGTTATTATTCACAACCTAACCATAAGATCTACTCTTCTGCACAATGGTAACGGTCAAAACTTCAAAATGTCAAACATAACTGAACACTGAAAAACATCTATCCAAAAATGATCTAAAGCAACACAATTGCTATACACTGTAAAAAAATATTTAAAAAGTAAGTTACCTCGTTGCCTTAATTTTGAGTTCATTGAAATTAAAAATTTGAGTTAATACAATAAACATTTTTGAGAATTGACATCACCCTTTATTCAAATAGTATTAAAAGATTTTGTAAGCATATTGCGCAATTGTGTTTTATTTGTTATAATGCAGTGAAACATGCCAAATTGTGCTATTTTCATGATTTATCACAACATTTTTATTTTATTTATGGGGTTCAGATATAATATTTTGAATTTCTATTTATCAAACCCATTTCCTTCATTGTATTAACTCAATTTTTTTAAATTTCAATTAACTCAACATTTGAAGGCAACCAGGTACTTAGTTTTTTAAGTTAAACCAACAATATTTTTTTACAGTATACATTTTGTCCTAACTTAATTAGACGGGTTCCACTTAAATATAAATCAAATTGAAGTTTACTTAATCTGTTTGTGTTGAGATTACATGAATGATTTGTGTTGCATTAACTGAAACTGGGCATGGCTTGTTAGTTCCCAGCATGCTTTGCATATGGCTAAATCAAGAGGCTAAATGTTGTTATTTTAAATATAAAAGTGTTATTTTATGTATTTTTGAGCAAGATGAGAAAGGGGATACTTGATTGGGTTTAATAGTGTTTAATATTTAATTATGCTGAAATTATTAGAACCATTGTGGAGAAGAGTGGAACATTTGCTTCGGCTGTGGACTAATGCAACTAATGTCATAACGGCTTTGCTGAACATGTTAATGTGTGCTATTACTAGCTAAAGGTTTGTCAACTAGCTAGTGCAGTATTATAATTCAGTTGTGCAACATTAAAATATATGAAATTGAAGTGGATGAATGAATATATGAAATTGAATGCCTGAATCATGTCAGGGAGCCATACAAAATTCACTTTGAGACTACTTAATTGGGTCCCTTAAAATGTATTCATTACATGATGTTGAAGTTACATGAACTAATTATGTTTGTTTAACTTAATTGATTCATGTGGGACTGATGTACACAATTAAATCATGTAAATCCAACATGCATTTTTTCCAGTTAAAATGTATTAAAAAAAGAAAAATTGTTTTAAATTGTAATAATATTTCATATTTTATTTTTAATCAACATCCTAAATTAATATACAATAGCCTAATAGAAAAATAACACATTTCTTTAATTAGCACTTCAGCACACTTGGTCGTGGCATTTTTTTTTTAAGCTGCTGGATAGCATAAAATGTACGCATGTGTGCAAGTTGCATAATGTTTCAGGGCATAACGTGAACATTGACGTGAGTGTTTTTTTCATTTATTTTAGAAAAGGGATGCCATCCCACGGGGGTCAACAGTGTTTGAAGACGATAATTGGCATTGAGCTCATCTTCCACGTGCTCTCCTCCCAATGGAACCACAGTGAGCTAAGTGTTTGAGGACTTGGGAGGTCAGAGTGTGTGTGTGAGTGAGTGTGTTTTTAGACGGGGAGGGGAGATCTGGTGTGGAACATAAATTGTGAGGAAGAGGAGGAAGAAGATTCCAGAGAATGAGTTGCAGACGTATCTCAGAAGCTCTGTGATTGAACTGAACCGTACACTTGAGCGAAAAGCAGACCATATCAGGTTCACCAAGACAAGGACTTCACAGTAGTGGAACTACTAGAGAAGATACTTTAAGAGAAGACGCACCAATAGATAGAAGGTAAGAACAGTGTTTCAATTTGTATAGTTTGGTTTATATGTTTATAGGTTGAAAAATTGAATTTGTTGTTATTGACAGTAATTTGTAGTAATCCACTGTGCTTTGTTGTCTTTTAAACATGATCGTCATCATGTTGTCTAGAGATTTTCAGTCAACTCCCCCCCTCTGAAATTATAAGGCTGATAAACCTAGACCTGATGGACTGTTACATGTGTCAGTGCAGCCATGGTCCCCTCTCTCACTCTCTATTTGTCTCATGAATCTGTTCTCCTCCCTCAGTTATGGTGCACATCTGCAGGCTGCTCGTGCTGATGGGGATGCTGCTGTGTCTAAGTGTCCAGTTTGCCAGCTCTCAGCACTGGTCTCATGGCTGGTACCCTGGAGGAAAGCGAGAGATAGACATTTACGATACCTCAGAGGTGTGTGAATATTACTAAAGAAAGTAGAAGACCGTTAGAAAAGGATAGTCCTGTTGTGACGTGGCACGCAATGTAAAAATCTTCATTATTTTTAATCAAAAACTGGTTGAGTGGTACTTTAGTACTGTAGTGTGGGGAATTATATTAGACTTAAAAGGAAATATATGTAATTTACTGAAAAAAAAAAAAAAAAATTTTTTTTAGAATTTACACTGAAAATGTATCATATTTAAAAAGACAAAGCATTTATTTTTTACAGTAAATTATTGTGAAAATGAGGGTTTGTGGAAGCAAAAAGTCACCATGATTTATGCTGAAAAATAGTTAAAGATCTTTCTCAGAAATGCATCACATTTAATTTAATTTATTGTTCAAACGTTTGGGGACTATGATTTTTGATATTTTTGATATTAAATATTATTTATATTATTATAATAATATTATATATATATAATATTAAATATTAGTAATATTATGATTTATTTGATTGAATATACAGTAATATTAAATAATACACAATGATCATTTATTATAATAAAATACGGTTTTCATTTTATTTCTGTGATGGCAAAGCTGTAATAGTGTCACATGATTCCAGAAATATTCTAATATGCTCATATTAAAGAATAATATGCCTAATATTCTTTTTCTTGCCATAATATTATTTGATGAATATAAAGTCCAGTATACAGCATTTATTTGACATAGAAAATGTTGGTAACATTATACATGTCTTCACTGTCACTTTTGAGCTATTTAATGCGTCCTTCCTGAATATCAGTATTCATTTTCTCAAACTTTCGTTGTTTAATTCATGTTTATTGCGTTATTTTAGTGTCACGTGTCTTGTTCTTTTGGGGATTTTGTGTTTGTGTGAGTGCACTGTAGCCTACTGTCTTTACAGGTGTGTTAGCCTTTGTTTCAGGAAACACATATTTTAAACCATCACATTGCCTCCTATTTTACTTTAAAATCAGGTTTCGGAGGAAATTAAACTCTGTGAGGCAGGAAAATGCAGCTACCTGAGACCCCAGGGAAGAAACATTCTGAAGACAGTACTGGTGGGTACAGCTGTTGTTTTGGCTTGATTTCCCCCCCTAACAAATAGTAGTTACATAAGCTAGTCATGACAGAATATTTAAGGTATTTGTCTACGACTTAACTTACTTGTTTGAATGGCTTTAACAGCTGGACGCCCTCATACGGGATTTCCAAAAGAGAAAGTGACATCATGATGACGCATCAGCCCGTGTCCAGAGAAACGACCTTTCCAGCAAACACATTAGGCCTGCATTTCCATCCAAAGTATATCAATATAATTATTTTTCGGTGAATTTATTTTTCTTTTTGTATGTTCTACATTTTGTTCTGTTTGTGAGTAAACCTATACTGCCGGCATTATGTAACCATTTGCAGCAGTTCCTACAATAAAGGTTTTATTTTGGTATTTTGTTTTAATTGTTCAGTGTCTTAATTCTGTTCTAGCCTTATATGTTCAAAAACATTTACACGAGACAAGAGTGAAATTGTTTACACAAATATATATATATATATATATATATATATATATATATATATATATATATATATATATATATATATATATATATATATATATATATATATATATATATATATATATATATATATATAAGATCATGCAAAAGAAACCAAACCTGCATTACATAAGAAAATAACATTTATTGTAGTTAGCAAATATATTACTTTTTATATTTTAAAGTTGTGTACTTTTTAGCCACCAGATGGCGCAAATATATATATATACTCATCAAAATGATATATATCAAAAATTATTTTGATATTCTCATCAAAAGTATATACTCATCAAAATGTATTAGGCCCAAGACATAATCAAGTTAATATTGACTTTATTTAAAAAATAAAAAAATAAAAAAACGTAATTCAATGCCATGCAAGCCAATATGGAATAATTATGAAATTAAAGCATGTGTTGTCAAATGAAAATGCAGTACATTTTACTCATCCCACTCAAAAGACATTTTGTCATCAAGTAGTTTTGCAGTAAAAAGGATTGAATGTTAAAAGTTTATGATCTCTCCCTGGATGCTACAGCAAAATGGCTGCCCACTGCTCCGGGAGTGTGTGTCCACGGTTTGCAGTGTGTGTGTTCACTACACTTAATGTGTGTACTAACTTGGATGGGTTAAATGCAAACGACAAATTCTGATTATGGGTTACCATACTTTGCATTCACATTCACATTGTTAGGGGTTAACAGTTTATGACCCAAGACCAGTTGTGAAGAATGAAGACCAAGAGTCAGGAGTGCAATTAATTCAAGAAACATTTTACTGAAGAATAGTTTGCAGTAAGCCAGCTTCAAGTCTCACAAGGAGTTCATAGGCCACGCTCCCTCTCTACCAGATTGCATACATACAATTTCTCAACAGTTATACTCTTTTCAAGGTCTAGCCACGTCATTACTGCAGATGGAATAATTCTGATTGGCTAGAGAAAATAGACAGTCATAGTAAATTTCCACACATTGTCAGTTAATCTGATGCACGTGTCCATAGATCACTTGTTGACGTTTTCACCCCGGAATTAGGCACATAGTGACCTTCCAGGTCTGGAGCAGGCGCCAGCTTGTCCAGAATAACATCCTGTCACTCTTCTCTAGGATGCCTGTTGTACACCTTCGATACTGATCTGTAACACAGAATACGGCGCACATACACAGATACACAGTCTCTCCAAGGTTGGAGTGGGTTGAGCTCCAGTTCTGACCAGAAAGTTTCCCAAAACATACTGATAACATGTGCTTTCTCTCAGTAAGAGGTACAGACAATATTCACCATAAATCTTTAGTGTTTCAGTAAAAGAAAATATAAAATGAATAAAATATAATATAAAATGAAAGACCAATCCATATTTCATCTCTGGAAGCCGGGCTAAGCACTGTTACTGCACTCCTGGCATGTTAGGGGTGTGTGATACCTTCAAAATCCAAACACACGACAACATGTTGCTATCAAGTGTTTAGCGACACATCACACATCCCTAGGCCAGACCCTCAGTCACTCCTCAGAGACCAAATACAAACTTTAGAAAACAAGAAACAATCAGTGGTTCTCTTGACTAGGTAAAATCATAACTGGAAAGAATTATTAAAAATCATTATAATAATGTAGGAGGATAAATATTGATTAATGATTTGATTATAAATTTCATTAGGATATATATATATATATATATATATATATTTGTATATAATATATATAGTGGCAGTGGATTTCAGAATCTGCACCTTTCAGTGACAGTCCCCCCCTGAGGCCAGTTTGGGGTCCTAAACACCACATTTAGTCTATCAATTTAGGCCACTTCATAATTTCCATGTTCAAGTTATAATTTGGATGAAACAGAAAATCTCTTTTTCCTTCAAGGATTTAACTTTAACGTTATTAATCTTGGCTAATTTGGTTTTATCATCAACTAGATTGATTAAAACAAGCACTCAGGAATTAACAAACAATACCTACAATCATAAATACCAAGGTATATTATTCATTTTTACTCAAGAACTCTTTTGTTAAACTTTTTCCAACTGACCCATTTTCACTCATCATAGCCCACATCATATTTAACCATAAATTGACATAAATCTAAATTTGTAAATGTTAAAAACATTTCATAAAAATTACATAATTATTAAGTCATATAAATTCAATCATAACAGTTATTTCCCTACACTGTTAATCATACTCAGTACCCAATTATTTATAAAAATCACTTTTCACAGAATTTAACCATACTCCAACCATGTTATCAGTACAACATTCAAAATCAGTTCACTATGGCTTCCTTTAAAGTACTTTTTTCCCTCTCAATGCCTTGTCCATTAAAACTCTTTAGGCATAAGCTCCAAATTACCAAAATCTTAAACCTCTTAATTCATGTCATTTGGCAGTGATTGCCTTGCCACTTACACCAAAACTGACATGAACTGATATGAACTGATACAAAAGAACTGACAGACTTTCATAATCTTCCATATCACTTTATAAAGTATTCCAATTTGTACTATAAGGCATCATCAATTTCTTTAAAGCTGTTTTAAAACAATTTGTATTTTGAAAAGCATTCATAGTTCATAATATATTAACTTCAGCTGTTCATAAATCGTTCATAAATTCTGTCAGAAATGTTATTTTCAAAACATTATTTTTTTTTTTTTTTTTTTGGCGATCTCTTTCATTTTAACTAATGGTCATTATTGTCTCAGTCCCACTTATAAATGAATAAGTTTTGTTCTGGTCGCCACAAAAGTTAATGGCAATCACTTCATGGTCTCAGCCGGCTCTTGAAAACCCATTCCCATCATAGCTCTTTTCCTCGGGGTGTCCCCTGGCATTCAAAAACAAGCCATCCAATGAATGCGGTTTTTGGTGAGTGGTATGGAGGAACACTGTTGGGGCAAACTCCTGTAACTCTCACAGCTCATCCCCCTTGACGATGCTGCTGGCCTCACAGGCATCTGCTCTACTCTAAAACCCATCTCACATAAAAACGCCTCCCTTCAGGAGATGCCCAGTGGCGGCGGTGACCCCCTGCCTTAGGTCACCCTCTGTCTGGCCAAAGAGGATCTTACCCATCTTTGAGAAATCACTTCATGCACACTGGTAACCGCTCTTTTCATTACAAGATCTTTGACAGTTTTCTTCAACAGAAACAGGTGTTTTCTGGAGCATTCAAGAGTCATCAGAAGCATTTGGTCTGCCTACTAGTGTTAAAACAGGGAGACAGGTTAAGGACAGCAGTATTTAATCACTAGAATTCATTATACAGCTTAAAAGCAGAAACGTAACAGTGCTTAGATTATACTCAGTGATTTTAGTTGTCCAACTGTCCATTGAATGTAATGTTCAGCTACATCTGTAACCAGAGCCATCGGTCCTGTACATGGTGGAGGCTAAGATCAGACAAAGAAGTTAGTGGTCATATAATAAATTAGTCAAAAACTTTCACTTTCATTTAAGGTCTGTATTTAAAGACTAAAATCCATTGAGTTTTGCCTGTAGCATTTATTGCCCTCTTAATGGAAATGATTCTGTGTCTATGATTTTCAACTGAAGCACTGTGCTTTACTATAAATATATCACATATGACACAGGCTCAGACAGCAGCTTTTAGCTGATTTCGAATGAGAGAGAGAGAGACTCTGAGGCATTCAGGACTGGTACACTGCATTTTCATAAACTTTTAACATCAAACTCTAGCCTTAGCCAGAAATGACATACGTTTTCAAATAAACATAATTGTATATTTGTCTTTTGCACAATGAATTTAGAAATGACAAATTCTCACTAAGTCTCTGTTACACTTGCAATTTCAGCCACAGCACATCACGTCATGGTGTGGTCATGGTCGTGCAGAGTACTCCACTGAGTCCAATGAGAAACCATTGGCGTCATACACAGACGTGTTGGGCATGTGAATGTTATCATGATAAAATGATTTATTGGGTTATAATTTTTTTTCCCATTATGACACAGATCTATTCTCCTCATCATGGACAACAAATTTTGAGTCACATTTAAATATCTGAGTATTTACTCTTTTCTGTTCTAACATCATGCTTGTATTTGTTACGTGACAGAGACACGGAGAACAGGAGGTGGTAATAATGACAGTCTGAGTGACCAGAGTGCTGAGATGCAAGAGTTTTGTCACATACACAGTTATATACAGAATATACAACCGGCAGTGAAATGTAAACAGGTCCGCTCCATGGACAGTGCAAAATTCACAGTTAAAAACACGAGGAGGAAATTATAATAGAAATAGGATAAAAAGTACATATATATATATTCTGTAGAATAATAAATAATCAAGTCAAGTAGAAAAAAAAATAAATAAAGAAGTGGAATACAATTATTGAAGTAGACTGTGCAGTGAGTAAACTGTAGACTTATAAATATGTGGTTAACAAATGTATAAGAGTATAATGTGCAAACAGGTTTATAACAGGTTGTTACACAGTAACAATGAGAACAGAAAGTGCAGTGCAATGTCAGTGTATCGATGTTTATCCTGAAGTGAAGTCACGTGATGTTAAGTGACTGAGTTCAGGAGTCTGATGGCCTGGGGGAAGAAGCTCCTCCTGAGTCTCTCAGTTTTGGCCATCAGGCTACGGAAGCGCTTACCAGATGGCAGCAGCGTGAAATGAGGGTTTGCAGGGTGAGTCCTTGATGATCTTAGTAGCTCTACCTGAGCAGATCTGGTGAGCAGTCAGAGTGATGAATGGCAGGATAATGCAGATAACTGGATGATACTCAATGTCTTCCATAGGAGAACCAGGAGGACGGAACACTGGAGCCGGGGAGACGATGGAGACAGGAGACGAGGACGAGGAGACACACTGGAAACAAGGAAGCAGGTAAGTAGCACGGGGGAGTCCTTGAGGTAAGCAAACAGGTAAGTGTTGTGTAAACGAGACCGGACAGTGACTGTGTGCGTGCGCACGTGGGGCTTAAGTGCAGGCAGTGATGAGGTAATGATGAGGTGCAGGTGTGTGTGATCAGTATTCGGGAGAGGCTGTGCTTGGTGCTTGAGAGTGGGTGGAGCCTGGTGTGCTTGTGACATTACCTACCTACCCCCCCAGCTTGCGGGAGAAGGTGCATGGATGGAGTCTACTGGGGTTCTCCTGCTGCTGAGATAGAAATCCTGGAATACGGAGGGGGCGTTGGCCAATCCATACGGCATGACGAGATATTCGTAGTGGCCAGTAGGTGTCACAAAGGCGGTCTTCCATTCGTCCCCCTCACGTATCCGGATGAGGTTGTATGCGCTGCGGAGGGCCAACTTTGTGAACACAGTGGCACCACGGAGATGTTCCAGCGCAGTGGATAGCGGAACTTGACTAATGTTATTGAGTGCTCGATAGTCAATACAGGGCCGCAAGCCTCCGTCCTGAAAAATCTGGAAGCAGCAGGGGAAGTAGACGGATGGATGGAACCCTGGTCTAGCACCTCCAGGATGTATTCCACCATGGCCTTTTCCTCCGGACATGACAGTGGGTAACTTTTCCCCTGGCAGCAGATCAATGGCACAGTCCCATGGCCGGTGTGGAGGCAGCTTGGAGGCGCGTATGGGGCAGAGGACGTAGCAGAACAGGCTGGGATGTCCACAGAGCATTTCTTTACCAGACTCTCGATCGACGTGGAGCAGATGGACAGGGTCGCAGGACGTGGTGAGACTGGAATGCACTGGAATGCTGGATGATTGCACTCACCAATGGACGAGGAGTGCGGACTGGGCATTCAGTGATGTAATGCCCGGGTGTTCCACACTAGAGACACAGATTCTGGGTCAGCCGTCGCTGCCGCTCAGCCATGGACTGTCGGGAGTTCTCAAGCTGCATGGGCTCGTGGGCTGGTTCTGGAGGGCTGACATGCTCTGGCTGGCGGAGGGATGGAATGAATAGCGGCTGGCCCTGGTGTTCTTCCACACATGACTGCATACGAGTGGTGAAGCGAATGGAGAGTTGGATGAAACGTTCAAGACCGATGGTATCCTTGTATGTAGCGAGATGCACCCACACCCAAGGATCCAAACCTTGACGGTATGTGGTCAGAAGAGATCATTCGTTCAACCCACTAGAAGCGACCAGTGTGCGAAACTGGAGAGCATACTCATTAACAGACTTCATACCTTGTTTTAAATGATAAAGTTGCTCACCAACTGCTGAATCCCACGAGGGTCTTCCAAAAACCTCCTTAAAGTGGGCGGTGAAGCTGGAGAGAGTGAGTAAGCGGATTATTCTGAGAACATAGTGGTTCTGCCCACCGGAGGGCCTTGTCAGGCAGTTGGGAGATGATAAAGGCCACTTTGGATCGCTCGGTGGGGTACATGTGCAGTTGTATCTCCAGGACCAGCGAGCATTGGAGAATAAATTTGTTGCAATCCTCCGCAGAGCCAGAGAAGGGCACCGGTTTGGCTATGGTACTTGCGTTCACCGGAGGCAAAGGAGAAGCGGTGGTGTCGGAAGTGCTCACTGGTGATGGTGCGGGAGGAATGGTGGTGAGAGTTTAATGGAGAGCGTCGACCAACTCCTGGAATGGATCCGGGGCACTCATGCTGGCACTCTGTTGTGTTGGTCCGGTCTTCTGTTACGTGACAGAGACACGGAGAACAGGAGGTGGTAATAATGACAGTTTATTGAGTGACCAGAGTGCTGAGCAGATCAGATGAGCAGTCAGAGTGATGAATGGCAGGATAATGCAGATAACTGGATGATACTCAATGTCTTTCGTAGGAGAACCAGGAGGACGGAACACTGGAGCCGGGGTGATGATGGAGACAAGAGATGTGGACGAGGAGACATACTGAAGACAAGGAAGCAGGTCAGTAGCACGGGAGTGTCCTTGAGGTAAGCAAACAGGTAAGTGTTGTGCAAACGAGACCGGACAGTGACTGTGTGCGTACGCATGTGGGGCTTAAGTGCAGGCAGTGATGAGGTAATGATGAGGTGCAGGTGTGTGTGATCAGTATTCGGGAGAGGCTGTGCGTGGTGCTTGGGAGTAGGTGAAGCCTGGCGTGCTTGTGACAGTATTAGGTTTTGATGGGTATTGTGAGACCATCTGATGAAATATAGAAATATTTGAAAGAAATCTTGTAATATAATTATTATTAATATTTATTTTCTTTTATGGATAAACACCAATAAATATAATGGATGAACACGCAACAACTTGCCATTATCCAGTTTCCAGTGTAAACAAAAACTATTTATATATTTACACTTCACTATTATTATTAAATATAGGACGATGCACCATTAAGTAAAACAACAAAATAGACATTGCCAAAATTTCATCTTCACCCCATCTTCACGTGCCTGACATTGGTAATGTGCATGCTTTCATTTTATTGGAGTAGTAGATGTACCAGAATTATCAACATGGATCATCTTCAGTTAAGCTTGAAGTGTTTTCAATCCTTCCCTTTATTTCACTGAAAACTGGCATCCGTGTCACAGCATGCAAGTATATGCAACTTTTTGGTGCATTGTTGAACCACATTTAATATAACCAGATCAAAAATATTTATGTCTCAAGTAAAATAATCTTGGTAATTAATTAGATACCCTAAATAAACTAGTAAAATGTCTATTTACTGTACAAAACACCATACACAATATTCACCATACTTTATCACACAACACTTTATTGGAGGATACAGTATACAGTTAATAAAGTAGCATAAAGACAAATGAGATTCAAGATAAATAAAAATGGGTCTTCAAAAATACATTATAATACATCATATTAATCCATTCACAGCTGCTGAAGCCACACAAATGAGTGCCACAGAATCCCATCCAGTCAACTATGATACAGAAAACAGATTTGATATTGTGTTGGAAAATAATTAGTCATTATCACAGCTAGACTGGTTTCTTGCTCTTCCCTCTATCATGTTCATGTTCTATCATGTTCTTCTTCTTCTAAACAGTTTGCCCACTTGTACCCTACAGTATAATTGATGAACAGATGATGTGATCACTGATGTTGTGTAGCTTTTTCTCAACCAGAGGAAGAAGTCGTAACATCCCATTGTCAGGCGCTCTCCAGTCCTGGTCTAAAAGTAAAACATGTACAGTCAGGTCAGCCTATGTTCTTCATGATTTAAGCAGTGGTGGCCCTCAGCATCTACTGTCCTGCAGATTTAGCTCCAACCTCAAACCCACCTGCCTATAATTATCTATAAGTAAACCTGAAGACTTTAGTTAAAAATTGCAGGTGTGCTCGATAAGGCTTGGAGGTAAACTCTCCACCTCAAAAGGGCCTGAGTTGCCCATTCCTGATTTAAATTTACAAAGCAGCAGTCAGTAGCCTAGAAATCTAGACGCACCCTAGCGTCAGCAAATCTAATTTGCAGCCAGGGTAGTTTAGCAACTCTCCGTTGGTTTGCGAGCTGGAAATAACTAACTCTGGTCAGGCCAATCACATCGTGTATAGAGTCGGTGGGCGGGCTTAACATAATGACGGCAGAGTTGCCACGGTTCCGTGAATCTGCGTGCTACTGGTAAACAAAAAAGCTCGAATTGGCTTTGGCCGCGACTCTGGAAGACTTGGAGTTAAGCTTTTCTTTAAGAAAAGAACAAAGAAATCATTCTTAAAAATGGAAGATGTGTTCTGAGTTTTGTCGACCGGATACGACAAAAGTTGAATCTACCAACTAGCCCCGCTTCTTCGTTGCTCTGGTTGGTTGTAGCGCTATCCTGTTGCGTGCAGAGGGAATCTGAAAGACAACCGTGTATCCCAGCCCCTCGGATTGAGCCCTGCCAACAGGGTGTTTCCAGACCCAACATCTTGATGTGGGTCTGGCTTGTATACATTATATAATATACACATTGAAGCATTATGTATATAATATTGCAGCACATAATATTAACCAAGTACTGAACAAAAACTGAACAAAAAGCTACCCAGAACCATCCATGGTCTACAAAACAATGGAGAAATATATAATATAATATATACCTAAATATACTAACTAAATGCTTTTTATCACTTGTCTGCTTTTATCTAAGACAAACAGACAGTGCCGTTTTTAAGAACTGAAGGCCAAAAGTGTTTCAGCCTTTATGCTAAAAGGCAATAACTGTAATAATAATTGTATCAAAAAGGGGGTAAAAATACCATTTTAGATAAATCCAAGATACAGAACCTCATTTGCTAATTTTAGGAGTTATAAAAAGATTTAGAAATGAATAATGGTGTGTATTTGATCAGAGTAGAAAGAATGATCAGTGCTGAAATGACCAGTCCTTTGAGAGATCAGCATTAAATGCTGTACTACATATTACAGCATTGCTTCAATACAAGACATACCAATGGACTTGCGCACTTTTCTGTTTTCTTCGGGCACAAGATGGCCATGTTCCTTCCTCACCCTAAACAAAGGACTTATTCGATTAGCTTGCTTCGATATAAGGTCTGGTCTTTCTTCTCTGCTGTAAAACAAGAAAGTCTCACTCAAATTAAGAAAGTTACAATAAAGTTAATTTACCATAGGATTCAGGAGAGCATTTGATCAGTAAATACTGGGAAGGGCTGATTACAGCAAGATTCGCTGCGACTAACTATATACAGATATTTACTACTATAGTAGCTCTTGTGAGGGTCGGCTCTTAAAAGAGCTGTTGAGTTTGATATTGTAGAGATTAAAAAAAAAAAAAAAAATGTAATCTGCCAGTAATCCTGTAAGACAAAAAGAAAGGAAATTTCATTACATTGCATGCAATTTCTGAGTTCATACATAACTGGTTCTTTCTGTAAAAAGTGTTGCATAATTAAATGTTAAATATATTTATGTAATAAATTCACTGATATGTGTGTATTTCCATTATTAAAAGTATATCTTTAATAGCAAGCTATATCATATGAATTTGATTAAAAAATGTTATTATTCACTTGATTTTTTGATCACATAAATGATTGACATGCAAACGGGCAGTGCAGCTGATCTGATTATGACAAAATAATCGACTATATGATGTCATGTGAGCATTTCCACTCTTGCAAACAGAGGTAGGTTATGAGGTGTGAAAAGACATGTAACATTACATGAACAGACAGGGCCCAATTTGTAATAATTTTAAAGAATACAATACTTAATATAAACTTTCTGACAGTGTGTGGGACATCCGACTACAGGAATTGAGGCAGTAGCCAATGGCAGGAGTCGGAGTAAAAGCTGCAGGATTATGTACGAGTATATATACAAATACGTACGAGTATCATATGAATTTGACAATTTGTTAAATCTTGTGAATTATTAAGACTTTGAGAATATGTTCTTACTGATTGAGCAATGGGGTTTGTAAGAATATGTTTAAGTAACAACAAATGCTTGATAAAATGTTTGATAAAGGGTTCAAACCAACACATACATACCAGTGCAAATATTTCTCCACAAATAGGAATGGGCTGACTGAGTCTGAAAGGCCCTTTTGGTCTTTTCAGGTAAAAAAAAAGAAAGAGTCTTAATATATAGAATTATATACAGGAAAAAGTACTATTACAATATTTGGATTTTACATTAAAAGGCATTTAAAGCATGGTAAGTGTTGTGGTTACTGTCTATTTACAACAAACATAACATTAAAACTACCATGGTAAGATTTGATTTTACTGTCCTTTTACTGCACCTATCACATTAAAACTAAGGTTACAGTAGTAAAAGCATGGCAAGTGTTGTTTTTACTGTACTTATACTACAAACGCCACGTTGGAACTACACTGGTAGTTATTATTAAACATGAATAACTGTTTAAAGGTCTATAGCACGTCACGTGACGGTGTTTAATCGCAAATCATCAATTAGCAAGGTGTGTGGATTTAGAAAGCAAAGAAATGCGAAGCCTTGATGTGACGACAGATATAATGCAGCGACTGAACATAAGGTCGATAACGACAAGCAGAAAATACTTTATATCAAAAAAAGGGGACATAATATTTATGACTACTCACCAACATGTGGCACACGTTAACTGATAGCAAACATCGCGATGTGTTCTGAATGAGACTTCTCCAGCGCGATTTCATACCGATAGAATTTGCGTCTTTTGTTGACGCCGAAAGCAATGACGCCGAGGGGTAGGCTACCTGTGGCGTCTTCATTGTGAAGCCGGGGCGCGGTGCGGCTGGAGATGCTGATAGTTGAACGTTTTCAATAAAGTGTGCCTGTTATTCAAACGTGTCTGAATAGCATAAATAAATGTAAATAAAATTATGCAGGCTGATTAAATTGAGAATCATACTCCAACATGTCATAATGGAAAAATTCTAACCCAATAAATAATTTCATCATGATAACATTCACATGATGCCCAACACGTCTGTGTATGAAGCCAAAGGTTTCTCATTGGAATCAGTGGAGTACCCTTCACGTCCAAAAATAACTATAAGCAAACTGTTTTATTACAGCAGCCAAGCACAAGCTTATCTTTTGAAACCAAAACATCAGCTTCTAGGGTTTTCAACATATTACACTCTAAAAAATGCTGGGTTAAAAACAACCCAAGTTGGGTTGAAAATGGACTAACCCAGCTATTGGGTTGTTTTAACCCAGTAAATGGGTTGTTTTAACCCAGTGGTTGGGTTAAATGTTTGCTTAAAACAACCCAACCGCTGGGTTAAAACAATCCCAACCGCTGGGTTAAAACAACCCAATTGCCAGGTTAGTCCATTTTCAATCCAACATGGGTTGTTTTTAACCCAGCATTTTTTAGAGTGTAGAGGGTTTAAGAGTGTATGTCAGTGCATGTCATACACTGTGTATACAGTGTAAGAGTGTATGTCATACATACACAGTGTAAGAGTGTATGTCAGTGTATGTCATACACTGTGTATACAGTGTAAGAGTGTATGTCATACATACACAGTGTAAGAGTGTATGTCACCTCAGACACAGGTGAAAAAAGCCAGGCAAAGACTGTACCACCTGCGCCAGCTGAGGAAATTCAGGGTTTCACCAGCTATCCTGAAAACTTTCTATTTAGGGGCGATAGAAAGTGTATTAATTCAGTGCATCACAGCGTGGTATGGGAACAGCACCAGTCATGACTGCAAAGCCCTGCAAAGAGTCGTGCGCTAATCCGAGCGTATCTCAGGGTCAGCTCTCCCGTCTCTGCAGGACGTCTACACCAAACGCTGCAAAGGTAGAGCTACTAAGATCATCAAGGACTCTAATCACCCTGCAAACCCTCATTTCACGCTGCTGCCATCTGGTAGCGCGCTCAAGCCTGATGGCCAAAACTGAGAGACTCAGGAGAAGCTTCTTCCCCAGGCCATCAGACTCCTGAACTTAACGTCACGTGACTTCACTTCAGGATAAACATCGATACACTGTCATTGCACTGCACTTTCTGTTCTCGTTGTTACTGTGTAACAACCTGTTATAAACCTGTTTGCACATTATACTCTTTATACAGTTTACTCACTGCACAGTCTACTTCAATTATTTTATTCCACTTCTTTATTTTTATTTTTACTTTTTCTTCTTCTACTTGACTTGATTATTTATAATTCTACAGATTTATATTTAAATATATTTATATATATATATATATAGATAGATAGATAGATAGATAGATAGATAGATAGATAGATAGATAGATAGATAGATAGATAGATAGATAGATAGATAGATAGATAGATAGATAGATAGATAGATAGATAGATAGATAGATAGTACTTTTTATCCTATTTCTATATAATTTCCTCCTTGTGTTTTTAACTGTGAATTTGCACTGTCCATGGAGCGGACCTGTTTACATTTCACTGCCGGTTGTATATTCTGTATATAACTGTGTATGTGACAAATAAAACTCTTGAATCTTGAATCTATTTATATATTTTTGCAACTCGTTGCATGTTTTCCAGTCATTGTCTGTAATTTTACATCAACATAGTGGAAGTCTCTTTTTTGTTTCTTGGTTTTTACTTGGTTTCGTTTACAATATTTGTGAATATGGCCAAGTTTTTCACACTTGTGACATTTAAAAAGCTTTTCGTAGCAGTCACGAGCCATATGCCCTCTTTTTACCACCCTGGGAACATTTTATGTCATCTGGTGGAGCAACGTTCAGCAACTGCTTTTTCAAACTTATCACAATTGATAATCAGATTGGTCCATCCCTCAGTTACTTCTGGGATTTTTCCTTCGGGGGGTTAATGGCACCCCACCCATTTTACAAACCATGAATAATCACAAACAGCTAGAAATTTGAATTGGTTACTTTTGTTTGTAACCGGTTAAGTTACTGTTTAACTTTCCAATCAGAATGAAAACAAATTTATTTGAAGTGAGGGCTTCAGAGCAGAGCTGCTTACAGCGTTTGCTCTCTTCCATTCTTTGGAAGTTACTGATCATGTTACTCAATTTGTCAGCCATATTTTATTCACAGTATACTCCCCATACTCACCTGAAATTATAACAGCAAGAGATGGAGGCGGCGATCTTTGAACAACACAGTTGTGGCTTCTGTGTGATGAAACTGCAAAGTACACTATAAAAACAAAGTCACATATATTGGTCCATGCCAATTTTTTGTCACAGTTTTTATTTTACTCAGGATCGTTCCAGATGCATCCCTGGCAAACAACCCTGTATCTATTTTTATTTTGTTTAACTAATAACTTAATCCCTAACTGATTCTCTAAATTCGGGGATCCCCTATCTGAGATGGAAGAAGAGATGGAGCAAGTCTGCAGTGTCTCCCGGACCTTACAAGCTGGTCCAGGTCAGGCTCGTGTGGGGGCATTCGCTCGGCCTAGCAGGGCCTCCTCTTTCTTGTGAGTCCAGGACGGGCTTGTGTGGGGATGTTCCCTCTGGCTTGTAGGGCCCCCCCTGTCTTGAGTCCGCCTCATTGCACTGTTCGCTACCACTTTACCTATGCCTTTAGCATGTAACAATACTTTCAGCGACTTATTATACCATTAACTTTTAGTGTATAATAGTACAATTATGCTTCACTCTTCACCAAGGGAATGAAGCGAAGCATACTGCTCTCTTCTCCAATCTCTATAGGCCTAGTTTAAGGAATTTTATGGTAGGCCTACCTTTTACATACTAAATATGATCGGGTGAAAGCACATTTTAAACAGGTAGCACTTATTCACACACACAATCGCTCTCTCTAATGCATTCAAACAAATCTTACAGTGGTTAGTTGCTTACAGTTATCTGTATCTGATGTTGAATGAGCAGAAATCTGTAATGTGACCTGTAGATAAAATAACCTGTAGATAGGTCATCTTGCCAAACAAAATTTGCACTGCAATAAACACAATAAACTGTGAAACTATCCGAACGTTGAAACTATCCTATTGTTTTTGTTTTTGTTTTATTTTCATTTAATTTATGTTATAAACTGAACTTTTGTGACATTTCAGAGCGTACTTAAATACTTTAGCGAAGATGGAGCGCTGTTTCTGATATCAGTGAGTGAGGAGTGGGAAATGGTGATTATTGAATGCTTAGAGCGTGGAGGGGAAATTGCTGCCGCTCCACTCCGCTCACATACTCTGCTTCGTACATACAATTTCAGTTATACCCTTTTCAAGGTCTAGCCACATCATTACTGCAGATGGAATAATTCTGATTGGCTAAGAGAAAATAGACAGTCATAGTAAATTTCCACACATTGTCAGTTAATCTGATGCACGTGTCCATAGATCACTTGTTGACGTTTTCTCCCCGGAATTAGGCACATAGTGACCTTCCAGGTCTGGAGCAGGCGCCAGCTTGTCCAGAACAACATCCTGTCACTCTCTCTAGGATGCCCGTTGTACACCTTCGATACTGATCTGTAACACAGAATACGGCGCACATACACAGATACACAGTCTCTCAAGATTCAAGAGTTTTATTTGTCACATACACAGTTATATACAGAATATACAACCGGCAGTGAAATGTAAACAGGTCCGCTCCATGGACAGTGCAAATTCACAGTTAAAAACACAAGGAAGAAATTATAATAGAAATAGGATATAAAAAAGTACTCTCTATATATATATATATATGTCTATATCTGTAGAATTATAAATAATCAGTCAAGAGAAAAAAAGGTAACAAATAAGGATAAAGTGGAATAAAATAATTGAATAGACTTTGCAGTGAGTAAACTGTAGACTTATAAATATGTGGTTAACAAATGTATAAAGAGTATAATGTGCAAACAGGTTTATGACAGGTTGTTACAGTAACAAAGAACAGAAAGTGCAGTGCAACAGTGTATCGATGTTTATCCTGACGTGAAGTCACGTGATGTTGTTCAGGAGTCTGATGGCCTGGGGGAAGAAGCTCCTCCAGTCTCTCAGTTTTGCCATCAGGCTTGGAAGCGCTACCAGATGGTAGCAGCGCGTGAAATGAGGGTTTGCAGGGTGATTAGAGTCCTTGATGATCTTGGTAGCTCTACCTTTGCAGCGTTTGGTGTAGACGTCCTGCAGAGACGGGAGAGCTGACCCCCAGATACGCTCGGATAAGCGCACTACTCTTTGCAGGGCTTTGCGGTCATGACTGGTGCTGTTAGACGCATGATGCACTGAGTTAAAACACTTTCATAAATAGAAAGTTTTCAGGATTGGCGAGGTGGCACATGCCTGGCTTTTTCATGCACGTGAGCAGTCCAGGTCAGGTCCTCGGAGATGTTTACTCCCAGGTACTCTGAAGCTGCTCCACTCTCTCTACTGGTTGTTTCTGTCTCTTCCTGAAGTCCACAATCATTTCTTTGGTCTTGCCAACATTCAGAGAGAGACAGTTGTCCTGGCACCATGATGTTAGATGCTCCACCTCTTCCAAGTATGCCGTCTCATTGTTGTTGGAAATGAGGCCCAGGACACAGTATCATCAGCAAATTTGATGATAGAGGTGGAGCTGTGTGTGGACAAACAGTCATGCGTGTAGAGAGAGTAGAGCAGGGGCTCAGGACACAGCCCTGTGGAGCTCCCACACCAGGGTGATGGAGGTGGAGGTGGACTGCCTATTCTCACCACCTGAGGCCTGCCAGTGAGGAAGTCCTCAATCCAGTGGCAGAGAGAAGGATTCAGGCTGAGATCCTGAGGTTAGCTTGGTGGGAACTATGGTGTTAAAGGCTGAGCTATAGTCAATAAATAGCAGTCTTAGTACACTTCATGTCGATGTGAGTGAGGGAGGAGTGGAGGACATGAGAGATGGCATCTTCAGTCGATCTATTAACGATAGGCACTGAAGAGGGTCCAAAGTGTCAGGAATGAAGGCGCAAATGGTGTTTTTAATGAGTCTCAAAGACCTTCATGACTATAGACGTGAGAGCCACTGGGACAGATAGTCATTTAGGCAGAGGGTTTACTGTTCTTAGGGACAGGGATGATGGTGGATTTTTTGAAGGAGGTGGGGACCACAGATGTAGCTGAGAGGGACTCATTAAAGATAGATGTAAACAACCCGGTGAGCTGATCAGCACAGGACCGCAGAACACGACCTGAAATACCATCCAAGGTTGGAGTGGGTTGAGCTCCAGTTCTGACCAGAAAGTTTCCCAAAACATACTGATAACATGTGCTTTCGCTCAGTAAGAGGTAGACAAGACAATACACCTTTATTTTATATAGCGCTTTTTACAATGCCGATTGTTTCAAAGCCGCTTCACAGTATTAACAGGAAAATAATGCAATAGAATTTGATTCGGCTGTACAGCCGCTCTGGAGAAAACAGTGATGTCATCCAGCAGAGTCATCATGCCAGAGACGGGTTTATTGAGGATGTCGTGTAGATGAGGCAATTTCAAGGGGGAGACGAATTGACATGGTCTCTGCAGACATTTCAGGGATGCGTTGGTCATGTCCAGGCGCAGGTCCTCCATCTGATCTGGATATGGCCCGGATCCGGCTGACTGCAGTAAACCTCGGGATAAACAGAGAGACTAACATTAGCGTAGATGCCATTCTTCTTATTATGTAACGAGTACATCAGGAAGTGTTCCTAGGTTCCGGCTGACCTAGTTAATGAAGCCTGAAACAATCATTTAACTGATTTGAATAATATAAATAAAAAAATTTCTATGTGTATGCCACAGTAAAAAGATGTTTTTAGCCTAGATTAACTGACAGAGTGTGTCTGCTTCCCGAACAATGCCAGGAAGACTGAGTATTGTTTTGGTGCTAAACAGGAAAAGGATCGACCGCCTGCAGATGATTTTGCTATTCTAGGGATTATCAACAGTCTCAGAAAGTTTCCCAAAACATACTGATAACATGTGCTTTCTCTCAGTAAGAGGTAGACTTAGACTTCAGTTGATTTTGATATTCTAGGTATTATCAACTGGCCAGAATTTTGAGACCGTAATAGACGTGATGGAGTATAATGTGTTAAGAGCTCGCTCAAGTACTGGGGAGCTAAACCATTTAGTGCTTTGTAAGTAATAAGCAAGATTTTAAAATGCATGCAATGTTTAATAGGGAGCCAGTGCAGTGTTGACAGAACCGGGTTAATAGGGTCATACTTCCTGGTTCTATTAAGAACTCGAGCTGCTGTGTTTTGGACCAGCTGGAGTTTGTTTATTAAGCAAGCAGGGCAACCACCCAGTAGAGCATTACAATAATCTAGCCTTGAGGTCATGAACGCATGAACTAACTGTTCAGCGTTTTGCATTGAAAGCATGTGCCATAATTTAGATATATTTTTAAGATGTAGTTTGATGTAAGATGTAGTAATGCAGTTTTACAGATGTTAGAAACGTGGCTTTCAAATGAAAGATTGGTATCAAAGAGCACACCCAGGTTCCTAACTGACGACGAGGACTTGACAGAGCAGTCATCAAGTGTTAGACAGTATTCCTGGTTACTACTTGTGGAGTTTTTTTGTCCAATAATTAAAAATTCATTTTTTTTCTGAATTAAGTTGCAGGAAATTACTAGTCATTCAATTTTACAGGTACAGAAAATATTCACCATAATTCTGTAATGTTTCAGTAAAAGAAAATATAAAATATAATATAAAATGAAAGACCAATCCATATTTCATCTCTGGAAGCTGGGCTAAGCACTGTTACTGCACTCCTGGCATGTTAGGGGTGTGTGATACCTTCAAAATCCAAACACACGACAACATGTTGCTATCAAGTGTTTAGCGACACATCACACATCCCTAGGCCAAACCCTCAGTCACTCCTCAGAGACCAAATACAAACTTTAGAAAACAAGAAACAATCAGTGGTTCTCTTGACTAGGTAAAATCATAACTGGAAAGAATTATTAAAAATCATTATAATAATATAGGAGGATAAATATTGATTAATGATTTGATTATAAATTTCATTAGGATATATATATATATATATATATTTGTAGGTAAATTGAATATATATATTTGTAGGTAAATTGCAGTGGATTTCAGAATCTGCACCCTTCAACATGGAATAACAATGTATGTTAAGCATGTTCTCTTCCAATCCAAAAATCAGCGTTGAACATGAACAAAGGCATTGTATTCATTGATATGTAGTTGTCATATTTAGTGTACTCCAGAGCAGGTTATGTTCAGAGAGTGAGTTGAGAAAGTTATCTGAGAAAGTTAACACATAATTTGCTTTCTGGAATACCCCCGTTCTGCTTAATTATTGCTTTTGTGCATTCTAGTCCAGTTTGGTTTCTCTTTTGCTTTAAAACCTTATTTCCATTTAATATTTTCTCCTTTAGATCATATTATTCCCTATAAAGTGGTAGTCTTGATTTTAATTTTGGCAATCCTAGTTTCTTATTTCTAGGATTCCTTCTCTGTTGTTTATATATTTTTTTTCTTTCGTTAGCTTATAACCTTTTTTTCTTTACTTTTGTTTCTCTAGTCTTTTATCTATTTATTTATTAGTCATTTATTTTTGCGCTCTTAATTATTTTATTTGGTCTGTCCTGTTATCTTGTCTCATCATATGTTTGTGTGTGTGTGTGTGTGTGTGTGTGTGTGTGTGTGTGTGTGTGTGTGTGTGTGTGTGTGTGTGTGTGTGTCTGTTCCTGCCGTCTCCTGAGTTCCTGGCCACTGACGTCCACTGCCTGCATGGCAGCAAGACAAGGCCAGCAATTAAACTCTCAGGTGTCAAGCCTCCGATTGTGAGTTTCAACCTGGCAGTAAGACTGGCGCTACATCTGAGATCTACATCAAGCTACGGGTTCCTGCAGGTTGATTGGGACCCTTTTTCTAGTTTTCTCAATGACAAAAAAAGTGTCCTAATCAATGTGAATTTGTTTTTGTTTTTTTCTGTGATTGTGAACCCTCACAAAATATAATTCGTACAGTAACAATTTTTTTTCTACAGTGCACAGCGACTGTAGGTCTATTCTATAACTATATTTTTCATATTTTGATGTGTATTGTTAAAATACATTGTGCTTATACTGATCATATGTATGTTTTGTGATAAGTTCTAACCACAAGTCATGGGAGAAATTACATTTCTTTTATGACCCTCTTTGCAGAGAAATGTCAGAAAGCTTTTTTAAAAAGAAAATTTCTTATGTATAGTTTATTAAACCGTTATTTTCTTCAAATTTGTAGGCCTCATGGTCATTGCAGGAATCCTTGTATTGCCATACCTGTTACATGATGAACCTGCTGGACTGTACGTGATAAACAAGGTCAGTTTTTAATGTATATATGCAAATGTTTTGGGTCATTGATGATTCAGATACTCAGCTTAAAGTTTTGCCAGTATTATGACAGTTATTGCTATAACAGATATATAATATATACAGATATTGTGCAATTAACTGCTCCACAACCATAAAAGTCACTACTACAACAACAAAATGGCCTTGTATATTATGTATATTGTTAACTTTGTGACCAGTTGCATTTGATGTTCTCCAGAGAACCTCACACCGACTATGGTGATTAAAGGAAACCCATTTGGTGAAAGCAGCATTGCGTTTTTTCTTGATGGCGAAGAACTGTTTGCTGATGAACCTGATGACACAACCATGGGTGTAGGCCTCACTCTGAGTGCCTACTTCCTATTCAACATACAGTACAAGAAACTAATTAAAAGTACACATTTCTGCAGTATCTGTTGGGCATTCAGAAGGAGAGCATCAAGCTACCTATAGTTGTGTTGAGACTTATCAATTACTTAAAATGCCCAGTGTGAATATTCCCAGAGTGAAAATTTTACAATTGACTGCACTGTACATTCTATTGTAGTAAATTTGAATTGTACTATGTTTTATCTATATTTTAAAGTATAGATAAGATAAGATAGTCATATTTATCTTTTACAGTTTTGCCAAGATACTCTTAATAAACTCTTAATGTATAACAATATTAACATTATATAAGGGCTTCCATGAATTAGATGTTGATGTAGCTACAGTATTGACTATTCAATGTAAATGTTTATTGAACTTTTTATTCTATGAATATTGTTGTTGTTTATTAATAAACAATGTTTTTTTAGGTTTTAGTTTTTCATTTGTCCAAAAATTTAAAAACACTTTATTCAATAGTAAGTAAAGAGGTAGGGTGAGAGGGAGGGGGAATGGAAGGGGAGGGGAAGGGGTTACGTTGGGAAATGGTGCCTTGAAGCACCCAAGGTGGTTCCTAAAGGAAGGGTTCCTCAGGAATCCTGGGTGGTTCCTCAGAGTCAAGTCAAGTCAATTACAGGCCGATCTCAAATCTACCCTTTCTGTCAAAAATACTGGAAAAGGCAGTGTCTTCACAATTATGTTCCATTTTAGAAAGAAAGGGTATCTGTGAGGATTTCCAGTCAGGATTTAGACCGTATCATAGTACTGAGACTGCTCTCATCAGAGTTACAAATGATTTACTCTTATCATCCGATCGTGGTTGTTTTATATATTTTATTTATATAGCGCTTTTATTTATATAGCGCTTTTATTTATTTTTTATTTATATAGCGCCTTTATTTATATAGCGCTTTTAACAAGTCCAATTGTTTCAAAGCAGCTTCACATTGTTAACAGGAAATTAATGCAACAGAATTTGTACAGCCGTTCTGGCGAAACAGTGATGTTATCCAGCTAATTTCAAGTATCATAAAGTGTCAATGCGGACAGATCGGTAATATAGATTAAATTTAGGTGTCCCCAAGTGAGGAAGCCAAAAGCCAAAGGCAACGGTGGCAAGGAACTAAAACTCCTTCAGGGTCAGAATGGAGAAAAAAACCTTGGGAGAAACCAGACTCAGTCGGGGTGCCAGTTCTGCTCTGGCTGACGAACAAACAGTGTATGATTATAATTTTGGCAACATTGCAGGTTTTAAGTCATATTAGGTAAATGGATATTCGTAAGAATATGATCATACTTCCTGGTTTTAGTAAGAGCTCGAGCTGCTGCGTTTTGGACCAGCTGGAGTTTGTTTATTAAGCGAGCAGGGCAACCACCCAGTAAAGCATTACAATAATCTAGCCTTGAGGGCATGAATTAACTGTTCAGCATTTTGCATTGAAAGGATATTTTTAAGATGGTAGAATGCAGTTTTACAGATGTTAGAAATGTGGCTTTCAAATGAAAGATTGGTATCAAAGAGCACACCCAGGTTCCTAACTGACGACGAGGACTTGACAGAGCAGCCATCAAGTGTTAGACAGTATTCTAGGTTACTACTTTTTTGTCCAATAATTAAAAATGACTAGACATCCAATGTTTTATATCAGCTATGCATTCCGTTAATCTTGTGAATTGGTAAGTTTCGTCAGGGCGTGAAGAAATATAGAGCTGAGTATCGTCAGCATAACAATGAAAACTAACGCCATGCTTCCTAATGATATCTCCCAGTGGTAGCATGTACAGGGTGAAGAGCAACGGTCCTAGCACTGAGCTCTGCAGTACTCCATACTGAACTTGTGATCGGTGTGACATCTCTTCATTTACTGCTACAAACTGATAACAGTCAGATAAGTATGATTTAAACCATGCCAATGCAGTTCTACTAATGCCAACATAATTTTCGAAAAAATAGTATCGAATGCAGTGCTAAGATTGAGTAACATTAATAGAGAGATACAACCACGATCAGATGATAAGAGTAAATCATTTGTAACTCTGATGAGAGCAGTCTCAGTACTATGATACGGTCTAAATCCTGACTGGAAATCCTCACAGATACCCTTTCTTTCTAAAATGGAACATAATTGTGAAGACACTGCCTTTTCCAGTATTTTTGACAGAAAGGGTAGATTTGAGATCGGCCTGTAATTGACTAATTCTGTAGGATCAAGTTGAGGTTTTAATAAGTGGTTTGATAATAGCCAACTTAAAAGTTTTCGGTACATATCCTAATGACAAAGATGAGTTAATGATATTAAGAAGAGGATCTATGACCTCTGGTAGCATCTCTTTTAATAGCCTAGTCGGTATAGGGTCGAGCATACATGTTGTTGATTTAGAATTTTTTCTCAGTGACACTACAATGCTCTGTCTGATGTGATACTGTAGTAGACGGCTGGATGGTTATAATTTTCTTCCTAATATTGTCAATCTTACACGTAAAGAAGTTCATAAAGTCATTACTGCTGTGCTGTTTACAACCATCAGAAGTTGAAGCTTTATTTTTGGTTAACTTAGCCACTGTATCAAATAAATACCCAGGGTTGTGTTTGCTTTCTTCTAAGAGAGTCGAGAAATAAGCAGATCTAGCAGTTTTTATGGCCTTTCTGTATGCGATCATGCTCTCTTTCCACAAATTACGAAAAACCTCTAGTTTTGTTTTCTTCCAGCTGCGCTCCATTTTTCTGGCTGCTGTTTTAAGGGCCCGGGTGTGCTCGAGTTCCTCTAGGCTATCTGGGATGCTGAGGAGATGAAACTGATGAGGAAGATTATTTACAAAGCAATCTTTAGTGGCGGCAGTGATAGTTCTGCCATATTTGAAGCGAGGGGACAACTTTGCAGCCTTAGCTAAATTAAGTACACATGATACTAGGTAATGATTTGAGATGTCGTCGTTCTGCTGCAGAATTTCAACGGTATCAACATTTATTCCATGTGACAATATTAGATCTAGAGTATGATTAAGGCGATGAGTGGGTCTTGACACGTGTTGCCTTACTCCAATAGAGTTTAGAATGTCTCTAAATGCTAATCCCAATGCGTCTTTTTCATTATCTACATTGATATTAAAATCACCAACAATTAGTACTTTATCTGCAGATCTGATAGAAAGTCAGGAAATTATTTGATAAAGTCTGTATTGTGGCCTGTATACAGTAGCCAGCACAAATGTCAAACGGGATTTATCAATTACACTACATAACGCTACATAAAGCACCAAACCTTCAAAAGAATTATATATTATTATATTTGAATTATTATATTTGAAACTAGACTTCTGCTGTATAAATTACAGCAACCCCTCCCCCTTTACCTTTCAGACATGGCTCGTGTTTATAACAATAATCTTGTGGGGTGGACTCATTTAAAGTAATGTAGTCGTCAGATTTTAGCCAGGTTTCTGTCAAACACAGTACATCTAGATTATTATCTGTAATCATATCATTAACAATAAGCGCTTTTGGGGAAAGGGATTGAATATTCAGCAACCCGAGCTTTATCATTTGATTATCTGTATTATATCTGTTGTTTATTTGTTGGACATCAATTCAGTTTTTACTGTTGAATGGTCTTGATGTTTTTTTTGTATTTACTAATTCGACTAAAAGCTAATTTTACTAAAAGCTTTTCCAATTGTCTATGAACCCTATGTTATTTTGCGGACACCACTTAGACAACCAGCCATTGAGTGATGATAGTCTGCTAAGTATCTCATCACTCCTTTTAACAGGGAGCGGACCAGAACAAAAAACTGCATCTGCCATCGTACTTGCGAGTTCACACACCTCTTTAATGTTAATTTTAGTGATCTCCGACTGGTGAAGTTTTACGATTAGCTTTAGCCAGCACTTTTAAATTTGCTTTGATGTCAGGCGCTCTGAGTGAGGAGAACCTGTTTGATGTTCTAATCGGAACGGAAGAGTGTTTTTTTGATCCGCGACTATGCAGCCTCACCGTTACCCAATTGCTCTGGTGCTTGGGCTCTACAGCCGGAACCGAACAATGTACAACCTTCACTAAGCTAGTTGCATACAAAGCAGTGTCTAAAACTGTTACATTCTCACTACTCTCAAATAAAGTCTGGATGCGTGTCTCTAATTCTGAAATCTTCACCGTCAGCCTGACTATCTCCTTACATTTATCACATGTGAAGTCCTGTTCGCCAACGGAGACAGATACACTAAACATGAAACATACGGTGCAAGTGACAATGACTGGAGAAGAAGACATGGCTTACCGTATTTGTTGATTAATCCAATTTACCAAAGTTGTTTGATGGAGTCTATTTACTAATCCAACTCACCACGGTTGTTTCAGAGAACAGCCTCTTTTTAAAGGGTGCCTAGAGGATCTACAGACGGTTCCGCTGGTGTGGCAAAGTGAAGAACCCCAAAAGGTTCCTCCAGGCACCTTTTATTTTTATAGTGTGGTGTTCCTGCCTAGTCTTTCCTCTGGGGCTGCCTCTCCTGTACTGTAGGTCAGCACCAAGTTGGACTGTGTGGTCATCCCTCCTGCCTGTATTCGTGTCGTCTGCCCTGCCCTACTGTTTTGAGTTGCTTCACATCCCATTCTCCTTGCTGTCTCTTGTTTATAGTCTTGTGCAGAAAATCCTCTTAATTGATTATTTGCATCTGGGTCCTATCTCTTGCAGTGTCCTGACAGCTTCAGAATAGAATCTCTTTACTAAATGGCCTTTAAATCGCAGGAGGCATCATGCACATTAAAAACAGGCAAAGCAACATTAAAAACAGGCAAAGCAATTAATATTATTCAACTCAACATATACTTTTTAATGAAAATATTCAGATGTAACCCCATTTGTAATCATTAACATTTAAGTAGGCCTAACTAATTTAATTACGCCAACACATTTTCTCAGTAACTGTATCTGATTATAGTTAGGCCTACACTTATTTTGTAATTAAATTACATAATCTAGTTTCATGTAACTAACTCCCCAACACAGCAAAATATATAGGCTACACAATTATTTATTCATTAACAACTTGTACCATCGGTTATTATTTTATTAATAAATCTAGCATATTGTAGCGTATGGACCGTGCTCATAAATGATCAACGGACCAATACTTTGATTAGTTATAATGACTCAAACAAGACCGGTGCCGTGAAGTCTACAGACCGACAGGTTAACGGTGCTAAAAGGACACAAACCATGCCTCGTGCAGCCCACGAGAGACCGTCATAAATAACAGCCACCCCCTCTCACATACCAAAGGACATCCGAATAGATTATATGACTTTTAACTGAGGTATTTTTTATTTTAGGTGTGCCTGTGTGCCCTGTATGTATGCATGCTTTTTGTTATAACCATTTTTAGATGTGTTTGATAGGTTAGAAACTTATAGCCAGTGAATGTTTAAGGAAGAATGACGTCAATCCTCACTGTTCCTTTAACTCTTAAGTTAAACTCCCCATGCTTGGTCTCGAAATCTTTGTCTCGCAATTTGTAGGCCGGCTAGGTGTGTTGTGTGGTACTATGATGCATCAAACTCTTACTCACACACACTCTCTCTCTCCTTCCTGCTTTCAGTTAATTTGTGTATGTTTGTTTATTGTTTGTTGATTTATTAAATATATGATTATATGAATATATGAATATATAAATATATGAAAAATATATGATTTATTGATATATTCACACATGATTGCGCTTGAGTTGCTCATACATAGGTCCCTTTTACGTTGAACCGACCCTGTTACAAATTAAAAGAAAGATACTTCTCCTGGACAGAGAAACATTGTTTAAGAGTTATTAAAAGGGAGGTATTTGGTGGACAATTATCCGTCCTTTGAACTCAATTCTAGAATCAAAGAAATTTCTAAAAGTTGAATCAAGCCCTAGATATTAATAATTGTTATAATCCGTTATAATCAACTGTTAATATCCAGATTCCCCTCTGTGCGAATCTGTGCATATTTGATCGTAACACGATTAAACGCATGCATACATCCTGCACCATTTCCCCTGGGGCTCGATCTCGCTACAATATGACGAATGAAAACGAAAACGGAAATAAGGAGGAAGTCACTAGGAGTCAACATGACAAGCACCCAACTTTCAGTTCTGCACCTGTTTCAAAAAATTTAGCATTTTGTTCACCACTGGTAAGTAACCATATTTTCTGCAATATACAGTATGTGTGTGCCTGTGAGAAGATACCAGAAATGTTTGATATTTGATCTTGGTCCCTGTGTGTGTGTGTGTGTGTGTGTGTGTGTGTGTGTGTGTGTGTGTGTGTGTGTGTGTGTGTGTGTGTGTGTGTGTGTGTGTGTGTGTGTGTGTGTGTGTGTGTGTTCCTGGTAAACTCTAAGTTGGACACAATGTCCCCACAAAGACAGCAATATCCGAAATTCTTTTCCTTATGGGAACAGCTTATAAATAATAAGTGATGATTTTTTTAAAATGTAAAAATGCAGAACGTTTTCTGTGACAGACACAATTATAATACTAAATAAATCCTAGATAAAAACAAAACTATGAACAATGAGGATGAAGTTATCTTATAGTCAGTATTATCCCTTTAATTTATTAATTTCATGTAAATTAATTTCATTAGGTTATTTGGCCCATAACATGTTACATGATTTAACGCATCCTTTGGTTTCAAAAAATCCAAATAAATTGTCCCACAGCTATCAGATGTAAAGTAATACATCAAGCAAAATAAAATAAAAAAGTAAACATTGAAACTGTTTAGCTAGACAAAATACAATAGCCTATTTATTTCCCCACGTTTTCTGTCAGACACGCATGTGGTTAATAAAGTAGCCTAGGCTACAGCAAGTAGGAGGGACGTGAAAACAAAACCACTTGGACGGAACTGTTCAAACACTTCGGATTTGACACTTTTTTTGCTTATTCATTAACACCATCTTAAACAGATGTTTATAGTGGGCTAGTCATTTGATGGCTTGTATGCTAGAGTTCTTGCGAAAGAGGTGAGTTGAGACTTATTTGAATATTTTCCAGCTCGCTGAATGCAAATTTAGATAGCTATATCTAAACGCTTATCTTTGGGCAAAACGAGTCAAAGGCTAATTATTGTTTCATAATCTCAATTTTATATGGCAACGGTCTTTTCTGGACTTGTATGTCATTATTCATCCTTGCTGCGTGTGTGTTTGAAATAGATTTAGAAAGAGAAAGCAGGTTGTGCGATGTCAGCACACCGACTGTATTTTTATCATGCAGGCTACTCAAAAACTTTTATTTGGGATGCACTGTCTTGAATTTATGTAAATCCTTTTTGTTAAATTTGTCTGCTGCCGATGAGGAATTCCCCCCACTCACTGATATCAGAAACAGCGCTCCATCTTCGCTAAAGTATTTAAGTACTCTCTGAAATGTCACAAAAGTTCAGTTTATAACATACATTAAATGAAAATAAAACAAAAACAATAGGATAGTTTCAACGTAGTTTATTGTGTTTATTGCAGTGCAAATTTTGTTTGGCAAGATGACCTATGATTGTTCAACATCAGATACAGATAACTGTAAGCAACTAACCACTGTAAGATTTGTTTGAATGCATTACAGAGAGCGATTGTGTGTGTGAATGAGTGCTACCTGTTTAAAATGTGCTTTCACCCGATCATATTCAGTATGAAGGTACAAAAGAATTCCTTGAACTATAACATCCCGTTCATGTCCATCGCCGTCATCATAACCATTCTTTCTGATTTGAGTGATCCATCTGTATCAAGCTATAGTTAAATGTGCTTAGTTCTGGATACAAATGCAATTATATGAGCCGTTGGCATTAAATGGTGCCTACTCGTGATGGAGCGGTAATGGAGCGCTCTCGGACCATGACGCTCACTCACACTTTTAAAAAAAATCTCCTCCGCTCCTCAATCCGTTCAAAATCACGCCGCTCCGCTCCCACTCCACTCCGCTCCGCTCACATAGCCTCCTCTGCCATAGGTAGTCTACAGTCAGAATGTCACTTCCTATTTTGACGTCGATGTAACGGAATAGTAAGTTTCACTAATGTTATCGGCTAATTTAGTTAAATATCCGCTTGTTTGCACATAATAATGTTTCTGTTAATACATTTCTGATTAAACATTTATAAGTAGGCTACTACATTAATTTGCTCAAAATGCCATTCTCCACTTAGCTACACTGAGGTCAAGTAGAAGTCTAATCGTTTAAAAAATGATATAAAAATGTACCGATGTATCGATCAAATAGCTATAGCCTATTGACGCAGAGCTTGCGGGTTCTTTCTGTTGAAGCACTTTATATATAGCCTACAAATGGGATTTTGTGCTGTCATGGGAGAATTGGGAAAATACTGCTTCAACGAGGTAAATAAAACCACATGAAACTACTGACGTTAGAAGTTAGACTGGGTTAGTGGGTCCGTGTACCTTTGCGTCCATTTGTTTTTCCTTTTTAAACCAGAAATGAAACAGGCCTACACTGTAAAAAAAAAAAAAAAAAAATATATATATATATATATATATATATATATATATATATATATATATATATATATATATATATATATATATATATATATATTGTTGGTTTAACTTAAAAAGTAAGTAACCTGGTTGCCTTAAAATGTTGAGTTCATTGAAATAAAAAAATTGAGTTAATACAATGAAGGAAATTGGTTTAATAAATAGAAACTCAAAATATCTGAACCACATAAAAATAAACATGTTGTGATAAATCATGAAAATAGCACAATTTGGCATGTTTCACTGCATTATAACAAACAAAACACAGTTACGTAATATGCTTACAGAATCGTTTAATACTATTTGAATAAAAGGTGATGTCAATTCTCAAAAATGTTCATTGTATTAACTCAAACAAATTTTTACAGTGTATGGAAAATGCAGTTTCTTCCTTTTTTATTTTAACACTGATGAATAGAATTAGCAGATACAAGATCATTTTCCTTATGCAAGATAATTATTTAATTGAAAATGATATAAATGATATACAACTTGTTTTTAATATGTAAAAATGCTGCATTTAATTTCTAGTGTTTTGCGTCACGCTGAAGCGCCCTCTTGTGCCTTTTTCCTGAATAGAATGACTCGCATCGAGAGCCTAAAAAGATGACAATGATTTATTTTTATTCATTAAATTATTATTATTATTACATTTATATTTTAACCTAAACATGACCATTTCTAAACCTTATAGCATCTTGTTTAGTGCTCCAACACATTATCGAGTTCCCGCTTGTGGTCTCGATCACAAGCTTTGTACTCTTTTTATATGAAAAAAGGCCCAAGCGATATACAGGCCTACATTTCTGTGACTATTTTTGTCTGGCTGTTAGGTGTTTTATATTGTTTTATATCGAGAAATTGTTTAGGATCAGGAGTCGCTTTATATGCTGTAGGCTATATAGCGGACCCCTCGTGAGTGAGAATGGATTTACTTTTTTTTTTTTAACGGGAACAAAAGGGGAGCAATCTCGCCCATGTGACCAGGGACAGGTGTTCTGTGGGAGAAACAGTAGGCCTAATTTACAAAAGGAAACTCTTTTGAATGGACATTTTTAATTTTGTTTTAAAGATGCAAAACGTAAAAAAAAAAAAAAAAAAAAAAAAAAACCTGAAAAGAAGTCATTATTTTATTTAATGCGCATTAAATTTGTGTATAGGCCTACAGTTTTCATTTGAATGTTGGTAGCCTATTCAGCATAGCATTTAAAAATACAACAACCGTTCGTTGTTTGTTTTTTTCTCGACGCAAAAGTACACGGACCATGAGTGGACACGGACATCAATTAGTGTGAGTTATAAAATGTGTTCTAATCGAGTTCTGCACAAACATTAAAGGAAAAATTCACTCAAATTAAAATGAAAATTCTGTCAGCATGTGGGCTACTAATCCTCATGTCGTTCCAAGCCCGTACGACTTTCTTTCTGGCAACACCAAAGGCACGATTTAGGGATATAGGCTACTGACAGTCGCCATTCATCTCGTTTATGGGTAGTCTACTAAGTAAATGGAACTGAGACTGTCATTCTGCCTAACATTTCCTCGGTTCCACTGAAGGAAGTCATGCGGTGTTTGAACAAACGCGAGGGTGGTTTCATTTATGTACGATGCAACGACACCGACCCAACCTGGAATGTAGGCTAACAAATGATAAAACCGGAGATATGACTTCTCAAAAGCTCTGACTGGAGGATGGAAGAATGTGTGGTAGCCTACCTTAAAAATGACTTAACATTAAATAATAAAATGTGTAATAACAATTGATTGGAGTTGTATTAGTTTACAGTAAGCTAATGAATTGCTACTGTTAAGCTTGTTGTTAAAAAAAAAAAAAAAAAAAAAAAAAAGTCTACCTGGTCGTTATGGTGTGGATGACACAAAAAAAATGCCAGTGCTAAGAATAAAAATACAGTTAGTATATTTCATCTGTGCCAATAAAATAGTTACAAAAGCAGTCCAAGCAATTCACAGACTAAAAGCCAGTCTCTATATGAGAGTGGAGTGGGTTTCCTAAATGTAAACAGCATGTAAAGCCATTCAACCTGGAAATATTTATTCTTCAAGCATTCTGGAATATTTGAAAACTTGAAGCTTAAGTTTATACCAAGGTTTTAACTTTTTATGTCAATAGGTGGTGCTCATGCTCATGTTCGTTCAGAGGATATTTCCAATGCTGAGCATGTTTCATCATAATACCTCAAAGCATCGAAAAAGGTATGATTGCACTTACTATATGGTGTACACAACATCAAATTCATTGGTGCATTCAGTGCCGGTCCTACTCTTTAAAATATACATACCTACTTCGCTCTTGGCACATTTTCTCTTTTTCAATAGATAGCTTTGTTTGAAAGACATATAAAATGTGCGGCTGTGCCAATAAAATATACATGTAAATACATGACCCAGCTAAAATTTAATCCGCATTTATATTTGCATGTTATAAAAAAATATGTTTACAAGTGATATGCTATTTAAATCATCTTTGAGAGCAAGGTGGTTGAGGCTTGTGGTTGTTTGCATATAGGGAGGAGCATCACTGGGTGCATTACAGTTGCATGAATTTTACTAACACAAGCTTTCATTTCTCCCTACAGAATGAGAAGTTGTTGGCTTCGATTCAGACTGAGAAATGCCATATTTATCTTTTTAACACTGGCACTTCTTATATGTTGTTTTACAATCAATTTTTCAAGAGTAAATAAAGGAAGAGGACGGGAAACTAGAGTGTCTGAGAGGCCACGGCTGACAGTAAAATATGGCATTAATTGCACAGCAATATATGAAATGGACCCTGTGGAAGTGGGCAAAACTTTATACATCCGCAAGCAAAAAATCTACGTAGGAGCAACTGACCAGACTATCGCGAATGCCACCTCTGATTGTGATCGGTTTGTGTCACAAGGCTATGATGAGATTCAAGGCACTGAATCTGAGCGTGAATTTCCTCGCTTACTCTTTGGTTGTTCATCAAGATGCAGCTCTTGTGGAGAGGTTGCTCAGGGCCATTTATATGCCACATAACATATATTGCATACATTATGATCTGAAGTCCTCAGCTGACTTTATTTCAGCAATGAAAGGTCTGGCCCGCTGCATCCCCAACGTCTTCATAGCCTCTAAACTGGAGAGGGTGCAGTATGCAGGCATCTCACGACTCAAAGCGGATCTTAATTGTCTGTCTGACCTCTTAGATTCTGAGGTTAAGTGGAAGTATGTCATCAACCTGTGTGGTCAGGACTTTCCACTGCGCACAAACACTGAGCTGGTATCGGATCTAAAGGAGCTGAAAGGCAGGAACATGGTGGAGAGCAAGAGGCCTGGAGGAAAGAAATGGCGCTGGAGAGTTCATCATATCCTGAAAAATAACAAATCGGAGTATTTCGACACACCTGTCTCCACTTCTAAGGTGAAATCTCCACCACCTCACAACATAGAAATGTTTGTGGGCAGCGCATACTTTACTCTCTCGAGGGAGTTTGTGTGTTTTGTTCACTGGAGTTTTCTAGCCAGGGATTTCTTGGCTTGGTCTGAGGATACATACTCACCTGATGAACATTTCTGGGCGACTCTGGTTCGTGTGCCTGGAGTACCAGGTGAAGTGCCGAGATCTGATCCTGAGATCTCAGAACTGATAAGTAAAACTCGCCTGGTGAAGTGGTCGTATTTAGAAAAGCGTCTTTACCCACCATGCACTGGAATCAGTGTACGAGCTGTGTGTACTTATGGTGCTGCTGAGCTCAGATGGCTCCTAAACTACGGCCACTGGTTTGCCAATAAAGTAAATCCAAAAGTGGATCCTGTTCTTATGGAATGTTTAGAGGAGATACTTTTAGAAAAGCGACTGCGGCCAAAAACTGCAGTAAAATGATCTTATTTTTATACTGGTGAGACTTTTGGATTGCTGAAAATAAGTGTTTTTTTATGGTGTTGTACATTTCTTATTAGCCAGCACGAAGTGCGATTGTTTGCCATTTTGCCAACAATAGTTTTAGGGTTTGTTGCCAGTCCTCTTTTAAGTGAACACTTGTTCTATTGTTTATGACACATGTCAGTAATATAAAGAGAGAAAATTTGAATTTTATTAGAGAAAAGTGAAGGATCACAAATATATTTACCTAGTTCATACAACATGTATTAAAAAGCCACACACACTTGTTAATTTTTCTTTGAGCAAAAGTTTTAAACACAATTGCAGAATTGTTTAAAAGCTTTTAAAATCTGGTTTCTGCATGGGTGATTAGTGAAATGGCTTTTGTAATACCACATATGCAGAAGTGGTGCATCTCTTGTGAATTCACCCTTGAGCATTAAACACTTTGTTTGCTGACTTTCGTTTAACAGGAAAGTAGGCTGAGTTCCAAATGCTTCTTATTTTCACTTCGCTTTTTCAGATACTAATTTTTTGTACAATTTGTATACATGTTTTGCACATGGTGTACAATCCCCAACTTTTATATATATATTTAAATTCCTTTAGAGTCCTTTAGTTCACCTAAAAATGAAAAGTCTGTCATCATTTAGGCTCAATCCCATTTCTACCCCTTAGCTCTTCCCTTTCCCCTACCCCTTTGTTTTGCACATTCACATGAAGGGGTAGGGGTGTCTCTGATTCTCTTTTGGCTGAAGTGGTAGGGGTAAGGGGAAGGGCCAGATAGCCCTTCAAACAAAAAATTTTCAGGACCACACTACGAACGAAGTGGTATGAGGAGTTTCTCTCCATACACCGACTACCGTGCTGCTAGAATGTGTGTAGTGATGTTGCCACTCTGGATTGATTACTTGTGTGTCGCCTGGCTGCCAGTTTCTCTGTAGCTTTGAGTGATGAGTGATGTGAAAATGAGCGCCGTTTTATTAAGTCCAAATACAGCGGAAAACTACATTGGGAGTGAGTAATATCGTAAACAAGCTCGTGCCTGATTTCTGTTAGATATAGCCTACGTACTTCATTGCTGTTCATACTGGTTAAATCTTACAGAACACTAATAAAAGAAATGGGAATGATGACATGTAATGGTGTAGTAGTGGTGTCCCATTTCTTAGGGGAATATTTTCATCCCTATGCCTTGCCACTCTGTTTCAAGGGGCAAGGAGAACGGGTAGGTGAAGGGGTATAAAATAGAATTGGGATTGGGCCTTACTCTCAATCTGTGTATCATTTGTTTAGTTGTTTTTGATTTAATATTGAAAGTGGAAAAATTAGAAAACAGCTTGCTTTTCGCTTTTTTATTTTTCATAAAAAAGATATCTTTCGAGATATAAATTACATTTACATTTACATTTAGTCATTTAGCAGAAGCTTTTGTCCAAAGCGACTTACAAATGAGAGCAATAGAAGCAACTAAAAACAGTCAAGGGCAACAATATGCAAGTGCTGTAACAAGTCTCAGTTAATCTAGCACAGAACACATACGACAGAACAATTTAAAAAAAAAAAGTTTTTTATAGACAAACAGAAAACGAATAGAGTGAAAAGTGCTATTCTTTATTGGTCAGGTGCTGCTGGAAAAGATGCGTTTTAAGATATTTTTTGAAAATGGCTACCGACTCGGCTGCTCGAATTGAGACAGGCAGGTCATTCCACCAGGTGGGAACGGTCCAGGAAAATCTCTTTTGTTCTCCAGATGCTACGCATTATTCTTTCCTTTTTGTATTAGTGTTTCTTTCCTTTTTGTATTTTAGTGTTTTAAAATTTTATTTTATTTTATTTTATTTTATTTTTTTTATTTTATTTTATTTTATTTTATTTTATTTTATTTACCAAGGTAGGCTATGACAGGTGACAGGTAAGAGGTGAATTTTTATCTATACAGAAGAAAGACCTGTCTAGGCTCTGCCCCGGTATGGGTTGTGTCGAGCCATTCGTTAGTCTAGTAGTTTGATGAGAAAAATACGAAATGTAGTTGCAATAAACACGTTAAGAATCCGTACAGCTGTAGCAGCACAGGACTTTTATTCTGCTGTGCGGAACTGAGGAAGGACTGATGATGGAATGGTTTGATCTTCAGCTGACCAATCAGCAGAAAGGGGCGTATCATTTCCGCCCACTTGTAAAAATCGAATATTCAAACTGTTTATTCATTTTTCTACCTCTGAACGAAAACAAAAACAACTAAAAATCAAGCCGAAATCTTGTTTTTGCATTTTTCTGAAAAAGTGAAAAAATGAAAAACTAGCTGTTTTCTAATTTTCTACTTTCAATATTAAATCAAAAATACGTTTCAGAACGAATGATACACGGATTACTCACCCTCATGTTGTTCCAAACCCATAAAACTTTCGTTCTCCTTCAGAACACAAATTATGTTTTGAATGAAATCTGAGAGATTTCTGTCCCTCCATTGACAGCCTACACAACTACCACTTTGACTTCAACTTCAAACTTCAAAGTGTTTATTGTCATGTGTACAGACAGAAAGCATGTTTCCCTGTACAATGAAATTCTTGCTTTGTCGTCCACAATAAATGTCACACAAGTAAGTTAAAAATAAAAAAATAAGATAAGATAAATTAGATAAATTAAAGATAAAGTTCTTTAGTCTGGCAGTCCTGCATTTCACACTTCTGTACCTCCGTCCTGAGGGTAGAAGTGTGAACAGTCCATGTTGGGGGTGGGAGGGGTCTTTGAGGATGGCAGCAGCGCTCCTGTGGACTCTGCGGTGATATATGCTCTGCAGAGAGGGCAGTGGAGTCCTGGTGATCTTCTGCGCAGTCTTCACCACTCTCTGCAGGCGTTTGCGGTCCTTGACAGTACTGCTGCCATACCACACAGTGATGCAGCTGGTCAGGACACTCTCGATGGTGCAGCTGTAGAAGTTGCTGAGGATCTTAGGCGACATGCTGAACTTCCTCAGCCTCCTCAGAAAATACAGCCGCTGTTGAGCCTTCTTGACCAGCTGCGTGATGTGAGGTGTCCAAGTGAGGTCCTCATTGATGTGGACACCCAGGTATTTGAATTTCTGGACCCTCTCCACTTCAAGCTCCCGGATGAACAGTGGCTGAGGCGTTCTCCTCTCCTTCCTCATGTCCACTATCATTTCCTTTGTCTTGTCCGTGTTGAGGGTGAGGTTGTTTTCTTCACACCATGACACCAGACTGGCCACCTCCCTCCTGTAAGCTGCCTCGTCACCGCCAGCGATGCGTCCTATCACTGTGGTGTCGTCCGCAAACTTCAGGATGATGTTGTCCTTGTGGGAGGCAACACAGTCGTAGGTGTACAGGGTGTAGAAGATGGGGCTGAGTACACAGCCTTGTGGAGTGCCAATGTTTGTGATGGTGCTGGCTGAAGTCCGATTGCCAATCCTGACAGACTGAGGCCTGCCAGTCAGGAAGTCTAGGAGCCAGTCACAGAGGGTGGGGTGCAGACCAAGTGTGGACAGTTTGTGGGTGAGTTTGTGTGGGATGACCGTGTTGAAGGCGGAGCTATAATCTATGAAAAGTATCCTTAGGTAGGAGTCCTTGTTTTCCAGGTGAGAGAGAGAATAGTGGCTTTGACTTGTGTAGGCTTCAATATTTTGAGAAAATGAGTTTTCCCATAACGTTCTACACAATACAAGAGTACTCTTGAAAGGGAACCACTGATTGTTTCTTGTTTTCTAAAGTTTGTATTTGGTCTCTGAGGAGTGACTGAGGGTCTGGCCTAGGGATGTGTGATGTGTCGCTAAACACTTGATAGCAACATGTTGTCGTGTGTTTGGATTTTGAAGGTATCACACACCCCTAACATGCCAGGAGTGCAGTAACAGTGCTTGCTCTTAGCCCGGCTTCCAGAGATGAAATATGGATTGGTCTTTCATTTTATATTATATTTTATTCATTTTATATTTTCTTTTACTGAAACACTAAAGATTTATGGTGAATATTGTCTGTACCTCTTACTGAGAGAAAGCACATGTTATCAGTATGTTTTGGGAAAATTTCTGGTCAGAACTGGAGCTCAACCCACTCCAACCTTGGAGAGACTGTGTATCTGTGTATGTGCGCCGTATTCTGTGTTACAGATCAGTATCGAAGGTGTACAACAGGCATCCTAGAAAGAGTGACAGGATGTTATTCTGGACAAGCTGGCGCCTGCTCCAGACCTGGAAGGTCACTATGTGCCTAATTCCGGGGTGAAAACGTCAACAAGTGATCTATGGACACGTGCATCAGATTAACTGACAATGTGTGGAAATTTACTATGACTGTCTATTTTCTCTTAGCCAATCAGAATTATTCCATCTGCAGTAATGATGTGGCTAGACCTTGAAAAGAGTATAACTGTTGAGAAATTGTATGTATGCAATCTGGTAGAGAGGGAGCGTGGCCTATGAACTCCTTGTGAGACTTGAAGCTGGCTTCTGCTGATGAAACTGCAAACTATTCTTCAATACATTTTTCTTTAATTGCACTGGTCACAACTGGTCTTGGGTCCTAATCTGTCTTCCCCTAACACTATTTACACCAAATGCAAATAGCGTGCCTTGTTGGCAAGTGTTATTCGCACTAGCTCCACCTAATAATGCCTGTTAGGCCAAACAAGATTTAAAAAAAGACGCACATATTTCAGTGCCTTTAGTGGCATAGTCAGTGAGGCTTAAGGATCCAGGTTTTGACGCAATCGACTCGGGTTCGAATCCGCCTTTTGCCGAACTCGGTCTTCTACCTTTTTGCATCATATATCACATCGGAAAGGCATTTACTTTCAATAAAAATTAAGAAGATTTTCTAAAAATGGAAATAAAGTGCCAAACGAAATGTTTACTAATAATAAAAACAGTTATTGGGTAGGATTAGGGATAGGTGTAGAGAGTATAAATTGCATGTAATTACTATTTACACATATTGCAAAGAACTACTTTTACATGGTGTAATGTAATGTACTTTTACATGGTGTTACACTTAGTATGCCATTTCACTTAGTAAATAGCATCTATAGCTATTTGCAACTTAGTGTAAGTATCAACTATTGCTAAGAAAATATGTTATTTTCACTTAGTGTAAATAGCATCTATTGCACCAAAGCTTTCTCTGCTTTGCTGTAGATCATTAAACCGTTATACTGGTACCTTTGTGTCATGAGGTACCTTTGTGCGCAAACTGCAAAGTCATTGCCTGATAAGGGAGCAAGGCAACAAGTCGACTAATCTTTTGGTTGAAGCCCATGCAACTACATGTGTAAAGTATGGTTTCAGTTGTTTAATTTCTTACTATTCTAATGTGTGCGCACTGACTTGGATGGGCCCAATGCAGAGGACAAATTCCGAGTATGGGTTACCATACCTTCATGCCATTTCACTTCACTTCACAACTTGACGGTAATGGTAATCTAATGGAAAAGTTTGGTATGGCACCCAAACATTTTTTTTTTTTTTTTTTTAGATTTACGATTTTGGAACACAACTTATTTAAATGTATGGCTTTGATTTTATAGCACACTTTTATTTTGTAAAGTATATTTTACATAAAAGTACAAAAAAGAAAAAGAAATATAGTGCATATGTAACAAGGTTAAAATGATTTAAAAGATTTTCCTGTTAATATACACATTTAGCCTAATGTTGTTCTACAATTGTGTAAACCAGTGTTTCTAAAAATAGGCTACATTAAAAAGTGTCTGTAAGGAGGTGATGGAGGTGTAAGGAGGTGATGGTTCAATGAAAGGTATTCTTGATGGGACGGGCAGAAGAGCTACGTTTTCAGACTTAGTGGAATATATCAACTGTCAAAGTAAAAAATTACCCTTGTTTGGAGACATCCAGGAGCTAGCAAGAGATTCAAGATTCAAGAGTTTTATTTGTCACATACACAGTTATATACAGAATATACAACCGGCAGTGAAATGTAAACAGGTCCGCTCCATGGACAGTGCAAATTCACAGTTAAAAACACAAGGAGGAAATTATATAGAAATAGGATAAAAAGTACTATATATATATATATATATATATATATATATATATATATATATATATATATATATATATATATATATATATATATATATATATATAATTATAAATAAATCAAGTCAAGTAGAAAAAAAGTAAAAAATAAAAATAAAGAAGTGGAATAAAATAAGTGAAATAAACTATGCCGTGAATAAACTGTAGACTTATAAATATGTGGTTAACAAATGTATAAAGAGTATAATGTGCAAACAGGTTTATAACAGGTTGTTACACAGTAACAACGAGAACAGAAAGTGCAGTGCAATGACAGTGTAAATGTAGCAAGTGCTAATGTTGGGAAGAAAAGCAAAGTACAAAAAGGTTACTACTAAGGGAAGTAGTTTCTTTACAAGTGTTTGTTCTGAACAGAAAAAAAAAAAAAAAAAAAAAACACTGTACAAAACAGTTCATGTCACATGCGTGTTCTGTCAAAAGAATCATGTCTTGAATTCCTGTTTTAAGTTTAAGGAGCAAGCACACAAAGAGAAAATGTTGTTTTTGAAAACAAAAGGACTGTGCTTTGTGTGTCTCACACAACGACACTTAAGCAAAGACTGCAAGAAAAGACTTAGTTGTCAAGAATGTTCCAAGATGCAGCCAAGCATTTTACACATTACAAAGGAGAACAATCCCACATCCATCAGTTGTGATAAGAATAAAACTAGCATGAGGACAGCTTCCATAGACCATAAAACTTTTGGATACACAGGGGCCGGAAACAGTGAATGCATTCTTGCTATAGTTCCAGTCAGGATCAGTTTAAAAACAAAGTGACAAATTAGTAAAGACATATGCTTTCATTGATCAAGGAAGTGGTCTTTAAAGAGACATTTGAACTTGAGAGGCAGAAAGATGGAGATTTTCCTCATACTATGAAACAAGAAAAACCTGTACATAGTCACATTCTGTCAGACCTGAAAATAAGTGGTTTAGAAAGCAAAGACTACATTGAACTGCCAAAAGTGTTTACTCAGAAAGAAATTACAATGATTCTCATTGTCTGATATCTATGTGCTCTAAAGGTGGATTCCATTTGATTAAGTGGGTGTACGCAAGTCGCAAGTCTAGCAGAAAAGTCTTATCATTTCCAGAAAAGGAAAGATCCAAAAGAGGTCGGGTACGGTGGTGCACAGATACATTCAGATTCTCCATAAATGTACAAGAGAAACATACAAGAAGAGGAATGCTTTTGGTGGTGAGCTCTTGATCTTGTAGCACCCTGTGTCCTTCCAGCAAAACTCATTTTGAGACAACTGTGAAAAGACAATTTAGGCTGGGATTAGAACATGCCAGAAAAGCAAGCACAGAAATGGTTCATGTGGCAGAAAGACATTCAACAGTTGTTGAACTTCAGTGTAAGCAGATGCTTCAATCTGGACAATTTTGGTCTAAGTCTGCTCAATTACATAATTTCACAGATGCAAGTGAAAATGGCTATGGAACCGTTTCCTATTTAGTACTCACAAATGAGCATGAAGAAAAACACTGTTCATTCGTAATGGGTAAATCCAGAGTTGCGCCTCTGAAACAGATAACAATCCCTAGAATGGAGTTGACTGCAGCAGTTGTTGCAGCAAAAAAAAATGGACAGAACGTTAAAACAAGAGCTTCAGTTACAACTTGAAGACTTTAAAACATTCGTTGCCAATAGTTGCCATGTTTCTTTTCAATTTCTGCCAATTCTGTTATTCCTGCAGTAGCGGCAGATATTCCTTAGTCCATCTAAACCAAAAGAGGTCTGCCATGTATTGAATTTGCCTCCATCTTCTACTTGAATAACAGCCCTCTTTCACAAATACTGATAGTGGCATGAATGGCTGTTTTTTATCAGCAGAATATTTGGGTCATCTGATGCTTTGGTAATCGGTCCTTAAAGTGGAATTTGGTAATCCCAACCTTAAAGTGGAAATGAAGCAGTCAGTCAAGTTTACATTATTTACTGAAGTGATTTCCACTTTAATAAAAAAATATATAACAAACACAATTAATGAAACCATTTAACCATTTTAAAGAAAAAAATATGTTTTGTTATAGCTTTTGGAGCAAGGGCGGCGCCATCTTGCAATAACACAGCGTGCGACATCACAGAGGTGGTTTGCTCCGCTGGCCAGTGAAGTAATATAAGCCTTTCTTTACATGTTTAACACACGTGTGTTTTGAATGGAGGAAGACGACCTTGAAAGAACTGAGGTGTGATGCGTTTGTGTATGAAAAATATCAAAATTTAAAACTTTATAGACTAAAAAAACTAGCTTCCGGTGGTCAGCGGTACGCAAGTCTATTTACGGCAAAAGAGTAACTGTTCACAGCTTGAGGATTTGGACTGAAGCGAAGTGATGCGTTTGTGCAAGAAACTTTAAAACTTTTTAAAATATTTAAAACTTTATAGACTAAAATATCTTTGGTGACGTCACACAGTGAAACATTAGCTGGTGTAACATTAGCACCGGTTCCTTACCAATCGCCGTTTGCAGACAAATTAAATTATGTAATATGTCGCTGGCTAAAGTTTCCAGACAAAATAGGTCATCTGTGTCGCTGGCTAAGGTTATTTAAGCTATATTCACTGTTAGAGTGTCTAATTCCGAGTAGGTAATTTGTGTCTCATTTTACCATTGCAGGCAAGAAAAGTGATAATCCTCTGAACCCCTCGATTATGTGCCAAATCTGTTTGCCTATGAAAAAAAGAAACATCAACTGCTACAAGAAATTTGAGCAAACACAAGCTGTCAAAAGGAAGAGATGTTGTACCTGTGATGTGACAATGTTACCCCGTGACATGGAGATTGAGTACAGTAACAGCTTTCCTGAGAAGACCCTATCCATACTGAGAGCAGTGTTGCATGCTCCAATGAAGCCTGCCGAGAACTGTGAAGAGGCTGAGAGAAGAGTGTACCAGACTGAGGGCAGAGGTCTATCAGCTTCGGGACAGGGTAAGCAAGTCATCTTTCCAGCAGGAGGTGTTCAAGGACAATGATGAGATGGTCCAGGACTTAATTGGATTTACCACTCCACTTCTTGACATATATTTCATGTGTCAAAGCCTACTGCAAGTCAAATTTGTAATAGTACATTAAATGAGGGTTTACCATAGGAGATGCTGTGGGCTTGTACAATGTTCATCTCAAATTACCTGCCTTCACTAAAGGGAAACAGCAACTGCATCCAAGTGAACTCGAAACTATGAGGGGACTAGCAGCTGTTCGGATCCATGTGGAACGCGTCATTGGTCTCGCAAGGAACAAGTACACAAGCCTACAAAGCAGGAGATCATATATCTCTTGACAAGATGGTCAGAGTCTGCTGTGCTTTGTGTAACATTTGCCCATCTGTTGTGCCCTCAAAATCAGGGGCACCGTTAGGGCGGGTGCAGAGATGCCAGGCACATGGGCCCAGGACGCTAGGGGGCCCCAAATCACAACTTTGGATTTTTTTTCTTACACACACAAACACGTTAACTAATAATATTGTAGTAAAATAAAATTTAAATCTGTGAATTATAGAAAGAAGTGAACATGAGCACGGTCTCTCATAACTTCAAAATACAGTGCATGACATGTGAAATGCACAAAAAAAGAACACGATGGATGGAAAGAAGGACCTGTCAGGTGCACATAAGCAAAAACATAAAAAAGTGGGGATGAAGAAGTTAAAAGTGGAAAGTTTGGAATGGAAGTTTCCCTTACGAATTGGGTCCTTACAAATCAGAATAGGCTAAACAAAACGTTAGAGATGATTGTTGATTGTGTCGAAAGACCCAATTCAAGAAATCTGTAGTGCAAGCGGTCTTTTGTGTGTGGCGACGGGCCCATCAAGCCCAAAGTAAACTTCGGGCCGCCCGTGTCTGTGCAGTCTCAAAAATTGGGTTGCCTTTCTTGCACATGCGCTGTTGTACGCGGGCCATCTGCGCAGTCTCAAAAATTGGGATGCATGCGGATGGAATGTGCAGCCCAATTTTTGAGACTGCGCAGACAGTCCGCGTACAACAGCGCGTATGCCAGAAAGTCAGCCGAGTCATTGTACTGCGCATGTGTCGAACACGGCCATCCGCGCTCAACCGCAATTGAGTATACTTTGAAAGCTGTGCGAATACGACGCGGAAATTGAAGTATACCCGGGGCTTCATGCAGCCACACAGACAGATAATAATAATAATAAATAATGCTGTAATTGCGGCAGCGCGACTCCGCCAAGTGGCGCGTCAGAGGGAATCACTCAGAGCAGCAACAACCACGTGATCTCTGTCTCGGAGGATGAAGTTCGGAGGGCACTCAAGCGTGTGGACGTCAGGAAAGCTGCTGGGCCGGATGGTATTTCAGGCCGTGTTCTGCGGTCCTGTGCTGATCAGCTCGCCGGGTTGTTTACATCTATCTTTAATGAGTCCCTCGCTACATCTGTGGTCCCCACCTTCTTCAAAAAATCCACCATCATCCCTGTCCCTAAGAACAGTAAACCCTCTTGCCTAAATCACTATTGTCCAGTGGCTCTCACGTCTATAGTCATGAAGGTCTTTGAGAGACTCATTAAAAACACCATTTGCTCCTTCATTCCTGACACTTTGGACCCTCTTCAGTTTGCCTATCGTCCCAATAGATCGACTGAAGATGCCATCTCTCATGTCCTCCACTCCTCCCTCACTCACATCGACAGCAAAAGTGGGAACTACGTAAGGCTGCTATTTATTGACTATAGCTCAGCCTTTAACACCATAGTTCCCATTAAGCTAACCGCCAAACTCCTGGATCTCGGCCTGAATCCTTCTCTCTGCAACTGGATTGAGGACTTCTTCACTGGCAGGCCTCAGGTGGTGAGAATAGGCCAGTCCACCTCCACCTCCATCTCCCTGAGTGTGGGAGCTCCACAGGGCTGTGTCCTGAGTCCCCTGCTCTACTCTCTCTACACGCATGACTGTTTGTCCACACACAGCTCCACCTCTATCATCAAATTTGCTGATGATACTGTTGTCCTGGGCCTCATTTCCAACAACAATGAGACGGCATACTTGGACGAGGTGGAGCAACTAACATCATGGTGCCAGGACAACTGTCTCTCTCTGAATGTTGGCAAGACCAAAGAAATGATTGTGGACTTCAGGAAGAGACGGCAACGGACATACTCCCCCCTCATGATCAGCGGTTCACCAGTAGAGAGAGTGAGCAGCTTCAAGTACCTGGGTGTAAACATCTCTGAGGACCTGACCTGGACTGCTCACATTCAGACACAGGTGAAAAAAGCCAGGCAAAGACTGTACCACCTGCGCCAGCTGAGGAAATTCAGGGTTTCACCAGCTATCCTGAAAACTTTCTATTTAGGGGCGATAGAAAGTGTATTAACTCAGTGCATCACAGCGTGGTATGGGAACAGCACCAGTCATGACCGCAAAGCCCTGCAAAGAGTCGTACGCTTATCCGAGCGTATCTCAGGGTCAGCTCTCCCGTCTCTGCAGGACGTCTACACCAAACGCTGCAAAGGTAGAGCTACTAAGATCATCAAGGACTCTAATCACCCTGCAAACCCTCATTTTTCACGCTGCTGCCATCTGGTAGCGCTTCCGAAGCCTGATGGCCAAAACTGAGAGACTCAGGAGGAGCTTCTTCCCCCAGGCCATCAGACTCCTGAACTCAGTCACTTAACATCACGTGACCATCGACATACCAACATACTGACATTGCACTGCACTTTCTGTTCTCGTTGTTACTGTGTAACAACCTGTTATAAACCTGTTTGCACATTATACTCTTTGTACATTTGTTAACCACATATTTATAAGTCTACAGTTTACTCACGGCACAGTTTACTTCACTTATTTTATTCCACTTCTTTATTTTTATTTTTACTTTTTTCTACTTGACTTGATTATTTATAATTCTACATATATATATATATATAGTACTTTTTATTCTATTTCTATTATAATTTCCTCCTTGTTTTTAACTGTGAATTTGCACTGTCCATGGAGCGGACATTAAGTTACTGCATAATACATCTTTAACAAGCAGAATAATACAGCATCACGATGCACATTTTTAGCTATGTCACTTTACTTTGCGAGAGGCCCTGGCGCAAGGCCCTGTGCGGTCACACACTTGACACAGCCCTTCCCTTACGAAAAATAACCATGGTTTTATTGTAGTAAAAGTGTAGTAACCATGGTTTTTTGGCTAATTGATTACCATTTATATAACCACAGTTTTACCACAAATACCATGGTTAAACTATGGTTAGAGTAGCAAAACCATGCCTAATTTGTGGTTACCATGGTTTAACTACAATAACCATGTTTTTTTGGTTTTATTTGTAATAAAACCATGGTTCATTTTCGTAAGGGTTGTGACAGTACTGGGCCTATGTATCGCGTTTATTTTGTTTTTCCATTTTTATTCAAAATATTCACAAACTTGTTTAATATATCATGAATTGTGTGTGAAAGTCTCATTAACAGTGGACAGTATATGACGTCGATGCACAATAGCACTCCCCCCCAGTGTTTAAAGTAGTGTGTGTCCAGAGAAAGTGAGTATTGTAGATTTCACTGTTACTCAAGCTAAGTTGATTACGGTTATCTGAATAGAGATGTTACAGGAATAATGATACAAAATGGAGACTAATGTGAAATATAGTAGCACTGTCTGAAACTCAAGTCTAGTGTAATAATGCAGGCTGTTTGATAATGCCCTATTTTGTTATATACAAGTGACACATTGTGTTTATGTTTGAGGGAAGCCAGTAGCTTATTAATATTATTTATGGTGTTGTTATGAGTGTAATCGTGATGAGAAGCAATGTTTGTTAGAACATATTCTTTATTTGTTTGTTACAGACCACACACACATATGCTGATACACTTCTATGGACACAAAGCAGTAGACGATACCATTCTGCACTCGTATTCATGTTTGTCTCCTGTATGTGAACAGAGAATACTGATTAATGCTAACCACGATACCCTGGCTTCCCCTCTGCATATGCTTTGTACCAATAAATCTGTTGAACTGGATTCCTTCTCCGACTTTGGTGTTCTAACCGGCACACCCGGGCCAACTCGACCTCCTTAGAAACAACTAGCACCTTACAGTCCTTAGCCCCTCAGCTACATTTGGTCCTTCGAGCCAGATGTGCAGTTGTCCCGGGAACATGCAACAAAGCGGTGAAGCATCCTGGATCCCATCAACCTGACCTAAGCGGCAATGTAGACCACCACAATATCTTGAAGACAACGAGGTTGGTCTAGTGAGACGACAGACACATGTCTCACCTCACACAAGTTCAGTACAGCATATGTACGGGCTAGAGGGGTGGAGCTCTCACCACGATGGAGCGGTGATGACGCCCGCTAGAAGCATACATGCCTCAAGGTCCCCTCGTCAAGTTCAGTGGGACTCAGACATCAGTCAGCATGATGAGTACTTTCTCAGCTATGATACAAGTTCAACTGGCTGATGTGTAGAGTGGACAGACACTCTGACACCTTATGCAGAGAAAGGTAATGAGCTGTATGAGATGTGTAGAGAGAACACGTCTTTAAGCTGATCCAAAGAGAAGATGCAGAGCAGTCATTTACAGCAGTGGGGTATTCAGAGGTAGAGGCGTTCTCCTGTAGCCTCATTTAGGACACTGCAAAGGACCCGGCAAGAACCTGCAATAGAACCATATCCAGTACTACCACCTCCTGTACAGGATGACTTTCTGACCCAAAGAGAAGAGGAGTATGATGATTGGCTACCGCCTTCACCATGGCCCTTTACTGAACCAGTATCAGTGCCTTCAGAGGGTGTAGAGAGACAGATGGTCACCATCATAGATAGGATGATGAACGAACTCCAGCTAATTAGAGATAGTGCTGCCTCTAGCTCAGCTGCCAGGAGCCGGTTGTCCTCAACCCCTAAGAGACCAACAGTTAGGAAGCTTCATGATGCTCGGTCTTCGACGCCATGGATGCAGTATTATTCACCAGTTACCAGCACTCCTCCTGTCAAGGAATGGACTGAACCTGGGCCTCCACCTAGACACTTTCCAAGGCCTCACATGAGTCAGCGTACCCCCTCCCAAGGCCTACCATACCAGCCTTCTCATTGGGGAAGAGAAGGAATACCGTGGGCCAATGCCGAAAATCCCCCTCTTCATCCATAGGGACCCCATGGAGTTCTCCAGATTGAAGCTTGCCCTAACGAATCTCTTGCCAAGGGATGCCACTGAGCTTTTCAAATATCAAGTTCTCGTGGACCATCTGAGGTTGGAGGAGGCTTGCCTTATAGCAGACTCATACATCAGCTCGCCTATGCCATACTTGGACACAATGGCCGCACTGGATGAGAAGTTTGGGCAGCCACATCACGTCGCCTTGAAAAGGACTGCTGCTGTCATGGACTCACCAGAGATAAAGCGGGGAGATACAATAGCCTTTGAGAGGTTTGCTTTGCATGTTCAGTCATTAGTGGGCATGTTGAAGACCCTGGGCCCTGATGGAGAAGTTGAGCTAAGATGCGGCTCACACGTTGCACGACTGCTCACGAAACTTCCGCCCGAGTTGAGAGCGAATTTCCGCCGCTAGATGTTCCATCGACCTGGCTCTACTCATACCCTGCTTGACATGGCAGAGTGGCTCCAGTATGAGTCGTGGTGTCAGGGTTATGACCTCCCATCCAACACCCGGGTCCAAGGGTCACTGAACCACAAAGTTGAGAGACGACATGGTAGACTAGTAGCTACTGTTCTACATGGGGCAGAGAGCTCTGCGGATAGTAAGACCACGAAGCAAGAGGGTCAGAGCTCCTCAGAGTCCAAAAGGAGAGGCAAGATGAAGCCGTACTGCCCATATTGTGAGAGTTCAGAACACTTCCTGAATAGGTACCCAGCCATTCAGAAGCTGACCAGGGAGGGAGTTATAGAGTGGATCAAGGCGAATAAGAGATGCTGGAGATGTGGAAGGTCCCATCAAGCTGCACAGTGTGATTTCAAAAGACTCTGTGACCTGTACCAGGGTAAACACTTGAGAGTGCTTCATGATGTGAACACCTGTCCAGCAGCAGAGCCACCCAAAGAAGAGAGTTGTTTGGTAAACTCCAGTACCGAGGTTCTTTACCTGGACCGGCCATCAGCTTCCACCCGTGTCCTATTAAAGGTTGTGAGAGTGCTTCTTCGGAACAAGGACCGTACTCTTGACACCTACGCAGTATTGGATGACGGATCGGAACGCACAATGCTCCTTCCAGAAGCTATTGACCAGCTTGGATTGCAAGGTAGACAAGAAGATCTTGTACTTCGCACAATACGACAGGATGTCCAAACGTTGAAGGGATCCTCTGTCTCATTCTGCATATCACCTATTGCACATCCCAGAAGAAGCTTTCGGGTTACAGAGGCGTTCACTTCACCACATCTTAGTCTGGCGGACACTTCGTCAAATTAGCCTCAAATAAAAATTATGTGGTTGAAAACACTGAATAGTTGTGATAGCCTTGTGAAAAGCACTGAGCGTGTCTATCTCTGGCTCAGCGCCAACCAAAGTGCAAAAGCACGTTTGAATATCAGTGCCGCATTTGACGTTCTAATCACACCGGTGTTCGTATGCGTCAATGGGTTAAAATCAATCTTGTTTTCGGGGTGTAAGGTGGAAGGGGGCAAACAGAAATTTTAGTTACTTGAAATAATATAAATGTGAACCAATAAATTATTTAAATTTCTTATTAAACTTCAAAAGAAAAAACACATGCATCTTCTGGAAGAAGGGGGCCCAATAATTCTGTCTGCGTCTGAAACCTGGAAAATGCTGCCTTCAGAGGACTCATTTCAAGGTAGGAAGGCATCAAGGCACATCCAAATCAAATGTTAGCTTCACTTCCTGCCTCCTGAGAGACCTTCATCTGATCGATTTTTGAAGGCAGCATAGGTGAATCCTTCACTGCCTTTGATATCCCACAATCCTGTGCGTTCCATTCTGTGACAGTTGAGCTGGAAAAAAAGATGGCGTCCGGAAGTTGTGTTTGCTGGTCAGTTTATATGTAAATGTAAATTTTTTTACCAACATTTTCCACCTCTGATGTCATTTCTAGCGAGAAATTACTAATGTAGTAGGCTAATTTAGTGTGTTTAGTTCTCACCAAAGCTCTCTCTATTTAGCTGTAGATCATTAAACTGTTACACTGCCTTAGAAGTCTGTCTGAAATTAGTTTTGTGAGGTGCCTTCATGCACAAAACGCTGCCTGCGTTTGTCTGATAAGGCTGCGAGGCAATGAGTCAGCTACCTAGGTTTTCGGACGCAGCCTCTTAAAACTCTTCATGGCGCCCCTGGTGGCACGGCACCCCATCACATTGATTACCTGGTTACAGTGCACTAACCTTATTAAATAATTAATTTTGATAGACTGATTAAGCAATTTTCCTGGCCTCTCTCTCCTTTTCATGACGTTCCTGGTGCCAGATTTTCTTTTTTCAATCAGTTTCACTTCCACTGTACATTACTGTATGGCTGACAGGACAGGAAAGTTCAGTTTTTTAAGGTGAGATAAACTTTGTATTGCATTACAATTAAGCTATGAAAATAACGTTAGAATAATGACACTGACATATAGCCTGACAACATCATCTGACCACAGATACTGAATCGAGTATCTGCGAGTATCAGATACTGAAACACGTTTTTCTCAGGTAGGTCTAGGCTACTCCGTGACCCATTCAGAACGGTCTCGTGACCCACCAGTTGAGAAACACTGCCCTAGGCCTAGAGAACCTTTCAGTGAATCTTTTTTTCTTAGGGTTTAATAATCTAAAGATCCCCTTTCCACTATAAAGAAATGTTTGTACAATGCAAAGATTCCATGGATGTTAAAGGTTCTTCATAGAATCATTTAAATCAATAAAGAATCTTGATTTTTAAGAGTGTAGTCCATACCTTGTTCTTTAAAGTAATTAGTTAATTTGTGATTTTTATTGACTTGGTTAACCTGTACTTTATCCCTCACATAAAATCCATCCCTTTTGACACTTTTGGTCTTTAATAGCAGCTCTGGAAAAATAGCAAAAGGAAAATGAAAAAGAAGGGCATGCTGGATTCCTGTAGAACAGGTTGTGAATAAACTTCTTTTATGCATCTTATAACTGTGTGCACACAGAACTTTGTTGACAGCCTGTTCCCTTTATCACTGGCATGAGAGCACAGACTGCCTTTTGGGAATTTGTCTAAATTTTGTTAAGTTGTATACAATTTTAGGAAAGTCTATGCGATCCTTTAGGTTTGGATGCCTATATGATTTGTGGGAATTTCCATGAATAGGAAGAGGAAGTCTTGTAGGGTAAGCATCTGTTTCTCTTTGTTAGAAAATGTATTATAATGTAGTATGTTTAAATATGAGGAAAAAAAAAAAAAAAATAACACCATAGCTACATGTAGTACCTAGCCTATTACTAATACAAGTTTTTATGGTAACACTTTACAATAAGGTTGCATTGTAAAAAACAAAACAAAAAAACAATTAAATTATGTCATAATTTACTCACCGTCATGTCATTCCAAACCTGTATAAGTTTCTTTCTTCTGCTGAACACACACACACACACACACACACACACACACACACACACACACACACACACACACACACACACACACACACACACACACACACACACACACAAAATATATTTTAAATAATGTTGGTAACCAGACAGTTCACTTCCATAGAATTATTTTCCTACTATGGATGTCAACATTTTTTTAAGTACAATCAACTTGGATGTTTAAGTAATTTGAGTTGAATGAGCTGAAGCTTAAATAACTTTAAAAAAGATGAAAATTGCTTAACTTATTTTGATGAGTTAAAGCAATGTAAAAACATTGTAACTTATTGATCATATATATTTTTTTTTTACAGTTTGGCTACAACCAACTGTTTGATTACCAACATTCTTTGAAATATCTTTGTATTAGAAATAAAGTTATACAGGTTTAGAACAACTTGAGGGTGCGTAAGTGATGACAGCATTTTCATTTTTGGGTGAACTATCCATTTAACATGAACTAAGAATGAACAATACTTCTATAGCTTTTATTAATCTTAGACAATGTTAATTTCAACATTTATTCAAATCAAAAGTTGTATTTCTTAACATTAATTACTGCACCGTGTACATGAACAAACAACGACTATTTGTATTAACTTATCTAACATTAACAAAGATTAATAAATAATGTATCAAATGTATTGCTCATTGTTAGTTAATGCATTAATGTTAACAAACGAGACCTTATTGTAAAGTGTTACTGATTTTACTTTTATAATCTTTCACTTTTTTTTTTTTTCATCATTTCATTTTATGGTTAAATAAAATGTCAAGGTGTGGTAGCATCTCAAACAGAGACTCACTGAAACATTCAAAACATCTAAGAAGGAAACACTAGAACTTAGAAACTATTTTTTCTTGGCAGAGAATATATGCTGTCTGTAAAATTAAAGTTGTTTTGTAAGTTGTGGTAAGCATAATTTGTAATGTGTCTTTATTTCTCCCAACAGAATGGAAAGATTGTGCATTCACCTCAAACTGAGAAATGCCATATTTATCTTTTTAACACTGGCACTTCTTATATGTTGTTTTACAATCAATTTTTCAAGAGTAAATAAAGGAAGAGGACAGGAAACTAGAGTGTCTGAGAGGCCACGGCTGACAGTAAAATATGGCATTAATTGCACAGCAATATATGAAATGGACCCTGTGGAAGTGGGCAAAACTTTATACATCCGCAAGCAAAAAATCTACGTAGGAGCAACTGACCAGACTATCGCGAATGCCACCTCTGATTGTGATCGGTTTGTGTCACAAGGCTATGATGAGATTCAAGGCACTGAATCTGAGCGTGAATTTCCCCTCGCTTACTCTTTGGTTGTTCATCAAGATGCAGCTCTTGTGGAGAGGTTGCTCAGGGCCATTTATATGCCACATAACATATATTGCATACATTATGATCTGAAGTCCTCAGCTGACTTTATTTCAGCAATGAAAGGTCTGGCCCGCTGCATCCCCAACGTCTTCATAGCCTCTAAACTGGAGAGGGTGCAGTATGCAGGCATCTCACGACTCAAAGCGGATCTTAATTGTCTGTCTGACCTCTTAGATTCTGAGGTTAAGTGGAAGTATGTCATCAACCTGTGTGGTCAGGACTTTCCACTGCGCACAAACACTGAGCTGGTATCGGATCTAAAGGAGCTGAAAGGCAGGAACATGGTGGAGAGCAAGAGGCCTGGAGGAAAGAAATGGCGCTGGAGCTTTCATTACATCCTAAAAAATAACAAATCTGAGTATTTCGACACACCTGTCTCCACTTCTAAGGTGAAATCTCCACCACCTCACAACATAGAAATGTTTGTGGGCAGCGCATACTTTACTCTCTCGAGGGAGTTTGTGTTTTTTGTTCACTGGAGTTTTCTAGCCAGGGATTTCTTGGCTTGGTCTGAGGATACATACTCACCTGATGAACATTTCTGGGCGACTCTGGTTCGTGTGCCTGGAGTACCAGGTGAAGTGCCGAGATCTGATCCTGAGATCTCAGAACTGATAAGTAAAACTCGCCTGGTGAAGTGGTCGTATTTAGAAAAGCGTCTTTACCCACCATGCACTGGAATCAGTGTACGAGCTGTGTGTACTTATGGTGCTGCTGAGCTCAGATGGCTCCTAAACTACGGCCACTGGTTTGCCAATAAAGTAAATCCAAAAGTGGATCCTGTTCTTATGGAATGTTTAGAAGAAAAGCTTGCAGAAAAACGTCTGAATGTGCAGTATAGGTAATATTGACTGCCTGGCTGTATAAATTATTCTCTGTCGCCCCCTGCTGTGTAGAAGTCCTTTGTGCATGGAAAATACAAAAATAATTAATAAACCAGCAACTCTTGTGGAGGAATGCCCTTGTGAAAATGACGAGGAAACCATTTGCCACCTAAAAGATCGTATTACTGAACGTGTGCAATTAAAAGAGCTGATATAACAAATCCAGTTCTAAAACATTTTAAAGAATGTCTCGTCCTCTTTTTATTATTGACACTGAACACATACGATTTCCAGTGATATTGACTAAATATATTATTATTATTATTATTATTATTATTATTATTATTATTATTTTATTTTTTCCACAAAAGTTTATTTCCTACCTGTAAACATGAGGAGTTGGGTCTGAAACTATTTTTATGACATTTTAAATTGAAATATGTATATGAAATATAGGTTATGTATGGGTTTGTGCCTTTGTAGATATGAAGGTATATATATATATATATATATATATATATATATATATATATATATATATATATATATATATATATATATATATATATATATATATATATATATATATACACTCACCTAAAGGATTATTAGGAACACCATACTAATACTGTGTTTGACCCCCTTTCGCCTTCAGAACTGCCTTAATTCTACGTGGCATTGATTCAACAAGGTGCTGAAAGCATTCTTTAGAAATGTTGGCCCATATTGATAGGATAGCATCTTGCAGTTGATGGAGATTTGTGGGATGCACATCCAGGGCACGAAGCTCCCATTCCACCACATCCCAAAGATGCTCTATTGGGTTGAGAACTGGTGACTGTGGGGGCCATTTTGGTACAGTGAACTCATTGTCATGTTCAAGAAACCAATTTGAAATGATTCAAGCTTTGTGACATGGTGCATTATCCTGCTGGAAGTAGCCATCAGAGAATGGGTACATGGTGGTCATAAAGGGATGGACATGGGCAGAAACAATGCTCAGGTAGGCCGTGGCATTTAAACGATGCCCAATTGGCACTAAGGGGCCTAAAGTGTGCCAAGAAAACATCCCCCACACCATTACACAACCAGCCTGCACAGTGGTAACAAGGCATGATGGATCCATGTTCTCATTCTGTTTACACCAAATTCTGACTCTACCATCTGAATGTCTCAACAGAAATCGAGACTCATCAGACCAGGCAACATTTTTCCAGTCTTCAACTGTCCAATTTTGGTGAGCTTGTGCAAATTGTAGCCTCTTTTTCCTATTTGTAGTGAAGATGAGTGGTACCCGGTGGGGTCTTCTGCTGTTGTAGCCCATCCGCCTCAAGGTTGTGCGTGTTGTGGCTTCACAAATGCTTTGCTGCATACCTCGGTTGTAACGAGTGGTTATTTCAGTCAAAGTTGCTCTTCTATCAGCTTGAATCAGTTGGCCCATTCTCCTCTGACCTCTAGCATCAACAAGGCATTTTCGCCCACAGGACTGCCGCATACTGGATGTTTTTCCTTTTCACACCATTCTTTGTAAACCCTAGAAATGGTTGTGCGTGAAAATCCCAGTAACTGAGCAGATTGTGAAATACTCAGACCGGCCCGTCTGGCACCAACAACCATGCCACGCTCAAAATTGCTTAAATCACCTTTCTTTCCCATTCTGACATTCAGTTTGGAGTTCAGGAGATTGTCTTGACCAGGACACACCCCTAAATGCATTGAAGCAACTGCCATGTGATTGGTTGATTAGATAATTGCATTAATGAGAAATTGAACAGGTGTTCCTAATAATCCTTTAGGTGAGTGTATATATATATATATATATATATATATATATATATATATATATATATATATATATATATATATATATATATTTTTTTTTTTTTTCTCCATTTTGTCATCTGATATGGTTTGGGTTCCTTGTCACCGTCGCCTCTGGCTTGCTTATAGTTGGGGACACTTAAATATTCAACAGTATTATTGATTTGACTGTACTGACACTCCTGTATGAGAACTGATCTGAGCTGGGCAATGACATTGTTTTGTGCAAAACTGCTTTAGAAATGAACTAATAATTCATGATATTTACAACAGAACTGATCTGACTTCAGCTGAACAATAGCCAAAATTCATATTTTTTCCTGTTATCACTGTAAAGAGCTTCTTTGAAACAATATGTATTGTATAAAACGCAAGGCCTATATAACTAAAGGGGACTTGACTTGTTTGGTGGCCTCTTTCTTGGTGTGTCATATGATTGATGGATACCCTTGGATTTGTTCTAACTTGTTTTATTGCAATCTTGTCTTGGAATGCAAATAAATAAGTTTTCTCCATTTGCAGTTTTGCCCTGATGAAGGTCTGTGTGCTGAAATGTGTTGGCAAATTTCATTTCATATATTGGTATTCTATCATTTCTCCACTCCACAAGTTCTGCTGGGTTTGATCCATTGTTAAGGATGATCAATAGCTCACGACTGAGCAGTTTGGGATACTCTTTCTTTTAAAATATCTTGCCTAGTAAAAATTTATAATAAATAAATTATCATTGCTTTAAGTTCAGGCAATACTAAAGTTAACACAACTGCAAAAGAAGGCGTGATAATGTGTGTAATGTAGCCATCAGCTCAACCATCAACATTATGTGCATTGTTTTATCATCATGCAGCTCAGCTTTCAACAATATAAATATTGAATATTTGAATATACCAATAAAGTACCTTAAAACTGCCATTAATGCATATAATCTTCTTATTATGAGGGATGAATAAAACATCTAATTAACATAATCTAATATCATTACACATTAATGTATACATGACACAATAATAAAGTGTTTATATTAGTATTTATTAATATTTTGAGTTAGCTTTTATTTTTATGTTTTCAGGTTTCATTTTAATTTTAGTTTAGGTTTTAGTAATTTTGTTATGTGATTGTCATGTTTATTAGTTTATATTTCAATTTCGCTTTAATTGTTTTTTATTTCAGTTATAGTTTCAGTACTTTTAGTAGCTTACCTCAACTTACTTTATTTCAGTTAGTTGCCAAGGCAAGTTCTTAAAGTTAATATTTTGTTTGATTTCTGCTTCATTTCAATTAAAGGCACGATATGTAAGATTTTTGGATTACAATATCCAAAAACCACTAGAACAATGTTATATATTTTGTTGACTTGTATACTTGCATTATCCCAAATGTTTCCAAGAATGTTTAAATCCAGAGAAATAAGCAATTTTAACCTTGACACGGACTCTGCGTCGCCTATCAATGACATCATAACCGCGTTACCTTCGATTTCCGGAAACACCAGAGACGCTATAATATATTATGTTTTATTAGACAAGGGAACAACTGTTTGGATACACTCATCGACAGAAAACTAATCATTGTCATATAGCTCAACACGTTTAGTCTTATTGTTTGAATCTTGTTTTCTTGATTTACCGCGAGTACCATGTTTTACCATGACTAATATCGATCAAGCACCGGCTGTGAGGTGAAAACGACATCTCCCATGAATCCGCGCTCAATCTTGGCGTCATCAAGCTACGCCTTTGTTTTGAATAGCCGACCTCTAGTGGTGAAAAACTACATATTGTGCCTTTTAAAAAAAAAAAGATTTTAGTTAACAATATCAACAATGACTTACAAACACTTGGGGGTGTTAAACATGTTTTCAATTTAGTTTTCATTTGTATCTTTTTAATTCATTAAATTAAGTTTACATACATCTTAATACATAAATTAGATACATTAAACCTAAATCTATAATTAAAAAATGGACATAACCCAAAATTATAATAGAAAACTTGTTTAAACTTGATAAAATCTTTTTTATTTAGCACCAGTAGGAATCCAGCATGCCCTTTAACAATTTCTTATTTATTTCCAGCAATTATATTTCTTGATTATTAGCTCAGTTAATTTTTTTTGTTGTTGCACAAATTCACCAGATGCAATGCTTTGGCAGCTGCTCCAATGATGCCAGTGCAAGACTTTAGACTATTTTTACATCTCCACCGACAAACTTATCCGCTTGCTCTTATACGTCACATTCTACACAGACACGACAACCTGTGAAAGCTGACTTTTGCTTGCCTAATGCACCACAATCTTTTGTGACAATTTTATCTTTCTGTTCACCATCGCTTCATGGAATATTGATAGATGGGAGTATAGGAGTATAGTTTGACTTTCATGACACTTAAACATAAGACAAATATAGTAAACTCCTCAAATCCTTTACTTTTTGTGGAGATGTTTGAGACCTCGCACACCCCGTAGAAAGCAGCTGTACGGGTGCGCGCGCAGGGCTGACCGCGTCCCCGAGCTCACGCTATTAACAACAAGCGGAGGTTCCGTGCTTATATCGGCTATTGGATAAAAAACGCGCTCAAAGGAAAAAATATAACGCATAAAAAACCACATCGTCGGCAGGATTAAGGTGAGTCGACGGTTTTCCTCCAGCCGCGTGCATGGCTGATAGTTTCTCGAGTGTTGTGAAAGCAAACTGAACTGGCACGGCCCAGTATTGAGGGATGCAATTGATTTCTATGTCTCATATTAAATATACTTAGAAATAATCGATATGTACGCGTGCATCTCTCATAATCTCTCAGGAGTGGCCATATCTGACACGTTGTGTCGATTTGTTGGATTACATTAACGGACACTTTGTTACAAAGATTGAAATGTGCATGCGACTTCAGGTGAGGCGCACAAAAACTGGGTAAAATATGAGCTTGCGCACTCATGCGCTTTACGAAACTCATGTTTAAGTTATGAGTTCTGGATCTGCGTGCATTTACAATAAATGGCGGCATTGCATTAATTACGGGTATGAACTTTATAATGCACCTACTATTAAGACTTCTTTACATTTGCTTTTGTTTGGATATTCATTCTTCGCCTCGTTGTTTGCGCTTCAATGTTATAAGCTAGTGATAAAATGTCTTGGAGCAGTGGTTTTATTAATCTAGTCATGATGACGGTGGTTTTGTCGGTCGTAGAGCTACATAATGTAGACACATTTTCTGACACACCCCCTCAGTCTGAATCGTTCCCTGCACTTTGTGTAAAACAAAGATGCTTCGTTCTTAATTGTAATTTATTTTTTAAGAGAAGTTGTCGCTTATTTTGAATAAAGTCCATTTAGTCAGTGGAGCTCATAAATTGCGGAGTTAGCGATATCCAATTCATGAACGAGTCGTTAACTTGTATTTGATGATTCGGTTGAACCGGTTACAAAATCGATCTGAACCGATCCGTCTCAAGCATGAGAACCGATGAGTGTGTTAATTAATTAGTGAAAATTAAATGACTTGACTATGAGTAGCAGATGTTAACGTAATATTTTTACAACTTCGTTGTATGATTGAATCATGGTTGTAACAAACTCAACCTTGCACACACGAAAATACAATAAACGCCCATCATGAAAAAAAAAATAAAAATAAAATTTTAATCGGTTCTTTGAAACGAACTGTTCGAAAGAATCGACTCTCCAAAGTAATTCGGATTTGCCATAACTGGAGCTTCTTGTGAGGGGGTAGTCGTGTCATATAGACCAATTGTCAGCCTACGTCACACTGACGTCACGCAGGTTCAACTGCGCATGTCGGTTGCAAAAGACGATCGGGGAAAAAAGTTATAATGTATGAAACATTGGTTTAAATCGTGCTTTAGGCTATACATATAACAACAGTTGAATCATTTCAGCAAATAAGCAGTTAAAATTGATTAAATTGCTGACACTGAAAAAAAAAATATATATATATATATATATAATACATACAGGGGCGGTGTTTATGTATGGCAGTTGCCATACCCTGGCGTTCAGACAAGCAGGGGAAATAAACAGCTCATGACGCTGCTCTTTAGTTCTGTTGCAGCTTTGAAAAGCAAATTTAAACAGCCTGACGCCGTGTCCATAGGTCCTAACCAGACGCACGCGATGCGGCAAGATTTTCAGTGGCAAACCAGACTCGACCTGAAATCAATCAATCAAAAATCACAGCCAATCAGAAGAGCGTGTGGGCGGTCTCTCTGCAAGTGCACTGACTGCATTCGCAAGGAAATTGATAAGTAGCCTACAATAAAGAAATTCCTAAATAGTGCACAATTTTAGAATGATTAAAAATACATACTGAGTGACTGAAACCTTTTTCTTTTTTTAAATCATAGAATACACTTGTTTGTTCACCTTGACAGTTTGAACACAGTTGTTTCCTTTAATTTATTTTCAAGATATGGTGAATTATCCATTGTTGCTTTCAGTAAGGCTGTGTATAAAGGTCACAAAATGATATTCAAACTCATTAAAATTCAACTCAATTTCAAACTCAAACAGTTTCTTTTTACATTAAATAAAGCACATGATCTGCACTTATCATACTTTGTATGTTGTTCCAGCCACAACGCTGCATAAATAAAAACAGTAGCCTAAAATAAATATTTTTCTCATTTGGTTAGGACACAGTGAAGGCTTATAGAACTGTTTCAGTATTTGCATTGATTTTGTATTGTTGTTAAGTCTGTTGTTAAGTTCTTTTAGTGGATTTTTGTCCACATTTTGTTTAGATATATTTATTTGGGAATGTCGTTGTTGTTGTTTGACCAGAACAAGGACTCATGCCATACCCTAGGTTTTTGTGAATCGCCGCCATATATATATATTTCTCTCATTAATGCAATTATCTAATCAACCAATCACATGGCAGTTGTTTCAATGCATTTAGGGGTGTGGTCCTGGTCAAGACAATCTCCTGAACTCCAAACTGAATGTCAGAATGGGAAAGAAAGGGGATTTAAGCAATTTTGACCGTGGCATGGTTATTGGTGCCAGACGGGCCGGTCTGAGTATTTCACAATCTGCTCAGTTACTGGGATTTTCACGCGCAACCATTTCTAGGGTTTACAAAGAATGGTGTGAAAAGGGAAAAACATCCAGTGTGCGGCAGTCCTGTGGGCGAAAATGCCTTGTTGATGCTAGAGGTCAGAGGAGAATGGGCCGACTGATTCAAGCTGATAGAAGAGCAACTTTAACTGAAATAACCACTCGTTACAACCGAGGTATGCAGCAAAGCATTTGTGAAGCCACAACACGCACAACCTTGAGGCGGATGGGCTACAACAGCAGAAGACCCCACCGGGTACCACTCATCTCCACTACAAATAGGAAAAAGAGGCTACAATTTGCACAAGCTCACCAAAATTGGACAGTTGAAGACTGGAAAAATGTTGCCTGGTCTGATGAGTCCCGATTTCTGTTGAGACATTCAGATGGTAGAGTCAGAATTTGGCATAATCAGAATGAGAACATGGATCCATCATGCCTTGTTACCACTGTGAAGGCTGGTGGTGGAGGTGTAATGGTGTGGGGGATGTTTTCTTGGCACACTTTAGGCCCATTAGTGCCAATTGGGCATCGTTTAAATGCCACGGCCTACCTGAGCATTGTTTCTGACCATCCATCCCTTTATGACCATCATGTACCCATTCTCTGATGGCTACTTCCAGCAGGATAATGCACCATGTCACAAAGCTTGAATCATTTCAAAATGGTTTCTTGAACATGACAATGAGTTCACTGTACTAAAATGGCCCCCACAGTCACCAGATCTCAACCCAATAGAGCATCTTTGGGATGTGGTGGAATGGGAGCTTCGTGCCCTGGATGTGCATCCCACAAATCTCCATCAACTGCAAGATGCTATCCTATCAATATGGGCCAACATTTCTAAAGAATGCTTTCAAAGTCAAAGTCAGCTTTATTGTCAATTCTGCCATACGTACAGTACATACATACAGAGAATTGAAATTCTATGACTCTCAGACCCTAGGTGCCTAACAACAACAAAACAACAATAACAATAACAACAAAAGTTTAACAGTAACAACAACAGAAGAAAGATTAAAAAAAGATGGATAAAGTGAATTATAGAGGTAAAGTGGCGATGGCAAATAGTGGAAACAATAGTAACAATAGTGCAATTTCAGATTTAAGTCAGTGCAGGTATAAAATAAAATGATAAGAGTGTGTGCAAAAAAAAGAGTCTGTAAGAGGGGAGACCAATTCTCAGAGAGACAATATAATGAGGTAGATGAAGGGAGGAGAACTGGGGGGGTGATTCCCAGATCAGGTGCGTGGGGCGGAAGAGGGGAGAGTCGGCAGAGTCGGGAGGGAGTTCAATGCCCTGACAGCTTGGGGAATGAAGCTGTCCTTCAGTCTGCTGGTCCTTGCTTGGAGACTGCGAAGCCTCCTCCCTGATGGCAGCAGACTGAAGAGGCTGTGCGATGGGTGGGTGGGGTCTCTCGCAATGATGAGGGCTTTGCGGGAGAGGCGGGAGTTATAAATATCCTGGAGGGGTGGGAGAGAGACACCAACGATCTTCTCAGCTGCTCTCACTATGCGCTGGAGTGCTTTACGGCAGGATGCGTTGCAGGCGCCATACCACACAGTGTCCACCACCTTTCTGTCCTTCAATCCGTGCAGACGTGTTTTTTCTCTCTGCTCCCTGCTGGCTCTTGCGCTGTTTTGTTTTGTCTAGTGTTTCGTCTCTTCTCTTCTCTGACTGCTGCTTTGCTGGACTCCTGAAAATACTGAAATGGAATTGATTAACTGGTCAATCAGCGCGATCGACAAGATTTTCTCACTAAGGAAGGGTGCCCCGGGAGAACCCACCTGCCCGGACGGGACCTTTGCTGCAGGGTACGTGAGGGACGCATGGAACAACTGGCAAGTCCTGTGCCTGGAGGCTCTGTCCGTGGAGGATGCGGAAGATTTATACATGATTGGATTATTGATGGCGGGGTTCCTATTCTTTGGCTTTGGGATTGCCCTGACCTATCGGAAGATTGGCAAGACAGCTGCAAGCAAATTCACCCAGCCGCTGTCTGTGGAAATTAAAGAATGCTTCGGGTTGTGTGTGACCGTCTGAAGGAATTAGATCAGAAAGTGATAGGAATTGAGGAACTGAACCGTAATAACGCAGTCCGGACTGCGGATACGCAGGGTAGAGTGGGCTCTATCGGGGTCAGATCGGTGAACTTTTACGGACTGTAACCGGTCTGGCCATGAGGCTGGACGTAATGTCTAGGGAAACTGCACAGACCGGACGCGAATGCTGAGGACCAGATCTGATTGATTGATTATGATCGGACAAATTACCGAAGATCATCAAATGGATTAAAAATAATAAATTGTATTTGCCTGACCTAATCAACTAGCCCAACAAACCTCACTTGGTCCCTATCTCTCGGTTGGGAGGTCAGCCGGGCAGCTGTCTGCTATCTTCCCCTGTGCACTGCCTTATCTCCCTTCAAGGACAAACCATAGAACTGAACTCGAAAACATCTGAAGTTATGGCTAACATTCTCACACCACACAATCTCAGACTCACTCGCACCATACACACCCGATCCCGACCCCACCCCGCCCCCAACCGTCTGCCTGTCTGTTATCTATCTCCTCTCCCACTCCATACAAAAAATCCCACCACGTGACCACGTGTAGTGTCATGTTTATGTTTATGTTTATGTTTTGTTGTGTTTGCTATGTAATGCTTGCTAAATTGCATTCTTGTATTTCTGGAGAGCGTAGGGCGGCGCCTGAATAATCGGCTGCGGCCCGGAGGCTTGCTCCAAACTTCATTTCGTTATACTGTACTTGTACATGTGTAATGACAAATAAACTTCAACTTCAACTTCAGTGATGCAGCTGGTCAGAATGCTCTCGATGGTGCCTCTGTAGAAGGTGCGCATGATGGGGGCTGGGGCTCTGGCTCTTCTCAGCTTGCGGAGAAAGTAGAGTCACTGCTGTGCTTTCTTGGTCAGTGCTGTGGTGTTGGCGGTCCGGGAGAGGTCCTCTGTGATATGTACACCAAGAAATGTGGTGCTCCTCACCCTTTCCACGGTCACACCGTTGATGGTCAGAGGAGCGTGCTGGGTGTGCATTCTCCTGAAGTCAGCAACAATCTCCTTTGTCTTCTCCACGTTCAGAGAGAGATTGTTGTCGCCACACCACCTGGCCAGGCGGCTCACCTTGCTCCTGAAGTTTGTCTCATCATTGTTGCTAATGAGACCAACTACGGTCGTGTCGTCCGCAAACCTGATGAAGAGATTGCTGTTGTGTATGGGTGTGCAGTCATGTGTCAGCAGAGTGAAAAGGAGGGGGCTCAACACACATCCCTGAGGGGCTCCAGTGTTCATGATGATGGAGCTGGATGAGTTACTGCCGACCTGAACTGCCTGAGGTCTTCCCGTCAGGAAGTCCAGCAACCAGTTGCACATCGATGTGCTGAGTCCCAGCTGTGACAGTTTTTGAGTGAGCTGTAGAGGGATGATTGTATTGAATGCTGAACTAAAGTCTATGAACAGCATTCTGACATAAGTGTCTTTGTTTTCCAGGTGAGTGAGTGCTGAATGGACGGTGGTGGCGATGGCGTCATCGGTCGAGCGTTTAGACCGATATGCAAATTGGTAGGGGTCCAGGGAGGGGGGGAGGACAGACTTAATGTGGTGCATGACTAGCCGCTCAAAGCACTTCATAAGGATGGGGGTAAGTGCGACTGGACGGTAGTCGTTGAAGCAGGATGGAGATGATTTCTTAGGGACTGGAATGATGGTGGTTGCTTTGAAGCATGTGGGGACGACAGCTTGACTCAGTGAGATGTTGAAGATGTCTGTGAAGACATCAGTGAGTTCCTCTGCACAGTCTCTCAATACACGTCCAGGAATGTTGTCAGGACCTGGAGCTTTGCATGCGTTGACCCTGCTGAGGGATCTTCTCACGCTGTCCCTGGGCAGTGACAACATCAGGTCATCGGGAGGAGGTGGTGACTTCTGTGCAGTGGTGCTGTTGTGAGCTTCAAAGCGAGCAAAGAAAGTGTTCAGCTCATTCAGTAGGGGGGTGGAGCTGTCACATGTCCGTGCAGGGGGCTTATAATCTGTGATGGTCTGAATACCCTGCCACAGGCTCCTTGTGTCTCTGCTGTCGCTGAAACGATGGGCTATCCTCCTGGAGTACTGTCTCTTAGCCTTCCTGATGCCGCGTGACAGGTTGGCCCTTGCTGTCCTCAGGCCCACCTCATCTCCAGCTCTGAAGGCAGCGTTACACGTCTTCAGAAGTCTGTAGACATTTCCTGTCAGCCACGGTTTTTGGTTGGGCCAGACGGTGATGGTCTTTGTGACTGTTACATCCTCCATGCACTTGGTGATATAAGAAGTAACAGTCTCTGAGTACTCCTGGAGGTCTGTGGTGTTGTTGTAGGTTGCAGCCTGTTTAAACATGTCCCAGTCAGTGGTGTCTTGAAGAGCCTCTGATGACACTTCAGGCCAGACTTGAATCTGCTTCTGGACTGGTTTGGTGGCTTTCACAAGTGGTCTGTATGCTGGCATTAACATAACAGTGATGTGATCTGAAGCACCAAGGTGGGGGAGGGGAAGGGCTTTGTAAGCTCCTCTCTGTGTAGTGTACACAAAGTCCAGAGTGTTTTTACCACGTGTTGGGAAGTCAATGTGTTGATGAATTTTTGGAAGCACACTCTTTAAGTCTGCATGGTTGAAATCTCCAGCCAAGATGAGAAAAGCATCTGGGTGGGCTGTCTGCTGATCACTGATGTGTTTATAAAGATTATTCAGTGCCTCACTCCTGTTGTTGTTGGAGCTGGGGGGGATGTATACAGCAACGAGTATAATAGCTGAATATTCCCACGGTAGATAAAACGGCTGACATTTAATAATCATAAACTCCACCAGGGGTGAGCAGTGTTTGCAGACCACAACAGCATCGCGGCACCACGCATCATTGGTGTAAACACAGAGTCCGCCGCCGCGGGTCTTACCTCCCTCGACGGGCACTCTGTCCGCCCGATGGCATGTGCGCTGATCGAGCTGAATGGCGCGGTCCGGAACGCTGTTGTTGAGCCATGTTTCCGTGAACAGAAAAACACAACAGTCTCTTACAGTCTTCCGAGTAGAGCAAAGAAGACGAAGATCATCCAGTTTATTGTCCAACGAGCGTACGTTAGTGAGAATGATGGTGGGGATAGCCGGCATGTGTGGTTTAGCCGCTAGCCTGACACGGATACCTCCGCACTTCCCCCTCTTCTGTTTCCTCTCACCCCGTTTGTGGCGCCTCCACTGTGGGAGAGGTGCAGTAGTGGGGGACGGTGATGGGGTAGGCCCCCAGAGAAGGCCATGATCCTGCAGATCTTGAGCGAGCGCTGATCTTGGATTGAAGACTGTAGTTTTTCCAACCTCGAGCAGAAACTCACGTCTGTAGCTGAGTTTGCAGATGAACGGACGCGACAAGGACGTACAAAAACACTGTGATTTACATGACGAAAAACACAAAAACACCGGTCCGTCGGGAGAGAGAGAAGCCGCTGCGTGTGCACGCGCCGCCATCTTAGTAACAACAGCACCTTGTTGAATCAGCACCTTGTTGAATCAATGCCACGTAGAATTAAGGCAGTTCTGAAGGCGAAAGGGGGTCAAACACAGTATTAGTATGGTGTTCCTAATAATCCTTTAGGTGAGTGTGTGTGTGTGTGTGTGTGTGTGTGTGTATATATATATATATATATATATATATATATATATATATATATATATATATATGTATATGTATATATATATATATATATATATATATATATATATATATAATAATAATAATAATAATAATAATAATAATAATAATAATATTATTACACACACATACAGTGCTACTTGTAAAAGTTTTGAAGAACGAAGTTAAGAATTTTAGTTTAGTTTTAGGCTTTATGCGTTGCGAGAGAAGGCGAAACTAAAACTCTCTGGCGTGTATGAAATGCGCTATACACAAACTTGACGCACCTTAAGTCTAATAACAAGCACAAACTGTGTTAAATAGAGTTTGAAGTAAAATGTATCTGTCCTACGCCGTTTTCTACTTTTACCACAGTAAATGATGGGAATACTCCTAATTAAAAGCTGCTACCTGTGAGAGACGTAGGCTAAATGAAGATTTGGGAAAATAAATAACAGCTTCCATGTCCAGTAGAATAAAATGGACTAAGCCTGTTGTTAAATTCATATGAAATCAGGTGACCAGATCTCAAAACGCAGGCAAAGCTTAAATTTAGCTCACCTCACAAAGCCTACCACGGTTCGGCATGAATCCATAAATTTTGTAAATAAATGTTTGTGCTTCACTCGTGTCATAATATTCACGTAAAACAGCATTCACATAAAAAAAAAGAAAAGAAAAAAAAAGTGTTTTGGCTGACCACCACAGTGATACGCACAGTCCTATCGCTGGATAACTTTTTACTAATATGCGGACATCATTTTCAAAATAACATCTAATTGTCTATAATTAGTCATCTATAAATATATAACTATAAATAATCTATAATCTTTTTAAACCTAATGATTTTGATTTTGTGTCCGTATAATTTTCTATACGTAAACGCTATCTCTCCCTGGTTTTCTGCAACCTAGCTGCGCGCGCATCCTGTATGTTTACAAACAGACAATTGGTCTATAGCATATCCTTCTTCCAAGGAAAGATAGCACTGTGTTCTTTTTGAACGAGTAGAGAAAGAGAGAGCAGTTCTGTTAAACATGAATTGACATGAGCATCAACTGTTCCATTTTTTTTATTTAGTCTACCACCAGGGTAAAGAGATTGATGCCACAAGTTAATTGTAGTTTGATTTGTTAACTAATAGCTGTAAGTGCATAGCCTATGTTATGTAATGCTGTGATCAACAAATTATTTTAATTGTCTCTATAAAAATGTATTTTTTAACTCTGTTTCAAAAACTAGTGTCTTAAAGGGATAGTTCACCCTAAAATTAAAATTAGCCCATGATTTACTCTCTCAAGTAATCCTAGGTGTGTATGACATTCTTCTTTCAGACGAATACAATCAGAGTTATATTAAAAAATGTTCTGGCTCTTCCAAGCTTTATAATGGCAGTGAATGGCTGTTTTTGTTTTCCATTCTGTTTTCTGTAGTCCATAAAAGTGCATCTATCATCATAAAAGTGCTCCACACGGCTCCGGGGGGTTAATAGAGGCCTTCTGAAGCGATTGATTTGTGTGAGAACTTAAAACTTTATAAACTAAAATAACTAGCTTCTGGCAGATGGCCGTATGCATCGATTTACAGAGAAAGAGTAACACTTGACCTGACGCAAGATGATTTGACGAACGCGGAAGTGCAGAGGATTGAGCAAAACAAAACACCGGTCATGAATTAGAAGTCTGAAACGAGAATTTTTAAAGAGAAATGCTGGAGGATTTCGATACAAGATTTCAATTTTTGTTTGAACCGCGAGATGTGTCAAAGTTTGTGATACTCCCACATCCTATGTCATACATCGCTTCTGATGTTATTCTTTTGTTGCAAGTCGACTTGCGTAGGCCGTCCGCCTGGAAGTTAGTTATTTTAGTTTTTAAAGTTTTAAATATGGATATTTTTCTTACACAAATGCATCACTCCTTATAACTCCTTTGTTAACCCCCCGGAGCCGTGTGGAGCACTTTTATGATGGTTATATGCACTTTTATGGACTTCAAAACAGAAATGGCCATTCACTGCCATTATAAAGCTTGGTAGAGCCAGGACATTCTTTAATATAACTCTGATTGTATTCATCTGAAAGAAGAATGTCATATACACCTAGGATTACCTGAGGGTGAGTAAATCATGGGGTAATTTTCATTTTAGGGTGAACTATCCCTTTAAGACACTAGTTTTAAAACGGCGTTAAAAAATATATACTTTTATAGAGACAATTAAATTAATTTGTTGATCACAGGTACATAACATAAGCTATGCACTTACAAGTCAAACTACAGTTAACTTGTGGCATCAATCTCTTTACCCTGGTGGTAGAGTAAATAAAAAATGGAACATAAATATAACTCTGATTGTATTCATCTGAAAGAAGAATGTCATATACACCTAGGATGACTTGAGGGTGAGTAAATCATGGGATAATTTTGAACTATCCCTTTAACTTTCATCTCCAAGTTACTGTGTAGTTTGCTTTCTGGTCATGTCCCTTTTGACCAAACCAGTTCAATCCAGCGCTAGAATTCAAACAACCCCCCTTTCCCTCAGAAACATCACATTTCTCTAACACACCCTCCTAGTTTTTGTGACCAACAGGATCTCTCCACCGTCTGTCATGTCTCTTAGAATTGTTATCTTTTCACTCTAGTTTGAGTTGCCAACTTTCACTGTCAGTTTTTAAATACATTTTGAAGACTTTGAGAAAATCACACGTGTTATAATAAGGATCGTGGCAAGTTGCATTTAGGAACTTTGTGCTGAGTCAACATTAGTTTTGATTAACCATGAGGCACTGCCTTCAGAATTTTCTTTTTGTGCTAACTCTATCTGACACGGAGAGAAGGAGTGAATTGGCTCATTTGTTATGTAAGGATAGCTGTGGTAATCACACACACAGTACTTACTGTCTGCTTGTGTATTACCACCAGCCATTCTCTGTTCAGGTCAGATGACTGTGCCTCTACTTTTTTTTTTTATATATATCAAAGAGACTGAGGCTAGTTGTCACAAAAACGTAAGTTGTCTGTATATCGGCAACTCTAAGGTTTTTTTTTTCTTTTTTAAATCTGAGCCTTAGCTCAGCATGACTTCCCTTCCACGTGCAGTGGCTATAATGCACTAATAACTCCTCCTGCTGATTTTAGCTTGGGATTGATTAAGTTAATTGGCTTTATCTGCTCTGCTTGCGTGATACTACAACAGGGGCAAGAATAGATTCAAAAGCCCTCAGTGAACCAGGATTGTAAGGGGTTTCAGATCGCTGGCTTCACTCAAGAGTGGGGGTTGCTTTCATTTTGGCCAAAGCGTGACCCCTGGTAGTATGGAATGCTACACTCCATATGCTTAGATGCAAACAGAGAGTGTGTTTTAAGGAGATACATTTTCACTGCTTTTAGAGTTTAAACCCATGTTCTATAACTTTTTCTGTTTGTACTTTTTTTTTTTTTTACACACACACACACACACACACACACACACACACACACACACACACACACACACACACACACACACACACACACACACACACTACCATTCAAAAGTTTAGGGACTTAAAAAAATAAATGTATTCAGCAAGGATGCATTAACTTATAACAGAATAAAACAATTTAGAAAATAACTTTTTATCTTACAACTGCGTGATATAAAGTCAGAATTGCAGGATTTATAACTCGCAACTGAATTATAACTGACTTCTTTTCTCAGAATTGTGAGATATAAGCTCGCAATTGCGAGTTAAAGTCCAATTCTGAGGAGAAAAATACAGACTTTTTTACTTGCAATTGTGAGTTTATATCTCGCAATTCTGACTTTATAACTCGCAATTGTCACTTTATCACACAATTCTGGCTTTATAACTCTTTATAACTTTATTACCTTTTTTAATTTTTATTCTGTGGAACAAGCTTCCATATTAACATGATCATAAATGACCCTAAAGACAGACACAAAAGAAATCTTTCTTTTAAATATTTCTATCATCAAAGAATACTAAAAATGTATTCCGCACAATTTTTACAATGTTGAATAAGAAGAAATGTTTCTTGAGCACCAAATCAGCATATGATCTTTCAGAAATCATTTTAATGTGAAAACTGTTATTTTTAATTATAATAATATTTTACAATATTACTGTATTTTTGATAAAAGCAGCCTCGGTGAGCAAAGGGGTGGTCACATTTATTGTTGTTCATTAGATTTTTGAGGGTGAAATCCAGTCTTCCCCACACAGATTTCGCAACGGGTTCAAGTTATTCATGTGGATTCGTCACGTTGACCAACAGAAGGCTGCTTGGCTCAAAAGTGACTTCTGTGTGAGCTGTGCGTTCATACATCGCTACAATATTGACAATAGACAATGGGCCCTTTTTGCCCGTGATATTATGCTATAATGTGACCGCACCTTCTTTCAAAAACATAATAAAAAAATCTTACTGACACCAGACTTTTGAATAGTAGTGCATCCTGAATTATTATGCTTAGAAATACTTCAGTTAAAAGTCCTGTGTACATCATGTGTGCATGCATTAAGTTCTAGTTGACAAAGCTTTCTCTGTCTGCATATCAGAGCGTTTGGTCAGTAGTGCATTCTATACATTTTATACATTCTATATTGAGAGCAGAGAGTGTGCTGGGGGCCCCAGCCATTTATTTCCTGCCTTTCCTGTAGACAGCTGTTACACAACATGTGGCGTTGGGCAACATGCTATTGATTGGTTTTTGCTTTTGCACACTCATTATGACTGATGCTAATCTGCATTTAGCAAATCAAAAGTGAGAGAGTATTAAAAAAAGATGCATATTTTTATATGAGAGTTGGATAATGCAAATGGAAGTATATTATATTAACAGAACATGCAGATTCATAAGCAAAGGATTTATAGGCTAAAAAAATATCAAAATAACTTTCCCTCCCAAATGCAACTACAAACCCGATTCCAAAAAAGTTGGGACACTGTACACATTGTGAATAAAAACAGAATGCAATGATGTGGAAGTTTCCAATTTGAATATTTTATTCAGAATACAACATAGATGACATATCAAATGTTTAAACTGAGAAAATGTATAATTTTAAGGGAAAAATAAGTTGATTTTAAATATCATGGCATCAACACATCTCAAAAAAGTTGGGACAAGGCCATGTTTCCCACTGTGTGGCATCCCCTCTTCTTTTTATAACAGTCTGCAAACGTCTGGGGACTGAGGAGACAAGTTGCTCAAGTTTAGGAACAGGAATGTTGTCCCATTCTTGTCTAATACAGGCTTCTAGTTGCTCAACTGTTTTAGGTCGTCTTTGTCACATCTTCCTCTTTATAATGCACCAAATGTCTTGCCTTCCATTTTTTTTTTTTTTTTTTTTCTGGTTTAGAAAAGCCATTTTACTCAGATATACGGCACAATTAGGGGTTGCACAGACTAGTCTTTAATGCTCTGCCGTGACGCTTTAAGCTTGATGTTGACTAGTCGCTGATCATGGCCTATAGAGGGCGCAACAGGATAAGAAATCTTTGAAGTCCACTTTTACGCTCTGTTTCCAAACAGTTAAAATGACAGCGCTCCACAAGATATGTTTGAATATACTATCTGGGTGCTCAAAATTGATCGGGTGAATGCACGTTTTAAACCGATTATTGTAAATGCGTTAATTGCCCTTCTGCGCTGCTGCATTATAACGCACACACATACAGACAGCGTTCACACAGAAACATTCAGTAACGCAGAAATGTGTTCTCAACACTGTTTTTAGTTTTTTATCAATAAAATAGCTTAGAAACTGAAGCTCTAGCATATATTTCATATGTGTGTAATCTTTACTGTGCTACTTTATCTGTATCTGATTTAGAACGAGCAGAAATCTGTGAAGTGATACTACCCAAAGAAGTGATAAAAATAAGCTGTTATGTAGGAGCAGGCAGCGCTGTGCCGTGCCATAGCTATGCACAAGGCAGCCCGCATTCAAATCTCAGCTCAAGGTTCAGGCTTATTTGTTCATTAATGATATCATCAACGACTAGTCAACGTCGACTTTCATCACATAAATGCTGGAAAAAAAAATCTGAAGTCGTTCAACCCCTAGTCACAATAGGGAAGAAATGACTATCACAACTTCCGTTTCATGCTGACTTTAACCATTTTTGTGCACTCTGTCTTGCTATGATCCTTGATTTATTTGCATGAAATACAAGTTGGTTTCCCTGATAGTTTGCAGGCCGTCCTGAGCCTCAGGTCCTGCGTTGCACCCCTCTGGCACATGTAAAGAGATCATGCATTCCACTGGAAGAATGCTGGATGTGATGGGGGGGTGTTTTGGTGCCTGGTTGGGTTTTTGTGGCTCAAGGCTGTTGCATACGACTGTGTGGGAGTGCTTGTAAGGATAGTTGTAATATTGATTTCTTGTGTGTGCACAGTGTCCTTGAAAGTCACAGCTGTAGAATCTTGAACATTGTAACAAGAGAATATAATTTCTATGGCAAGTAACCATTAAAGGATTAGTTCACCTTAAAATGAAAATTTCCTGATAATTTACAAAACAAACTCCATCTCTAACTTCAAAATCATCTGACATCGTTGTCATCAAAAAATTTTTGCTATAGGGCATCTGTATTAGTATTCGCACGAGCGTTTTGTAAACGCAGCGCAAGATGAGCAATTTTGGTTAAAAAGTATATAAATGTGTATTTGTATTTATTTTTTTACAAAATGACCAATGGTTTCGCTAGATAAGACCCTATTCCTCAGCTGGGATCATGCAGAGCCCTTTGAAGCCTTTCCAAGCGCTTTGAAACTGCGTTGATTTGGACCTTCAACATTTTGGTTGCAATTGAAGTCCATTGTGTGGAGAAAAATCCTGAAATGTTTTCCTCAAAAATGTTTAATTTCTTTTCCACTGAAGAAAGACGGACATGAACTTCTTGAATGGCATGGGGGTGAGTAAAATATCAGTAAATTTTCATTTTGAAGTGAACTAATCCTTTAATAGTTTACATTTCAAAGATCACAGCACTTACCACATACAAAGTATAACGACAGTTTTGATGGTTTGAAGTTTAATTTTGTTTCATTCAACAACAAAAAAAAATTCTAACCCAGGACACTCAGTGTAGGGTTTTTTTCTGGCCTTTTTCTATAATTTTTTTTTATTTTATTTTTTGGTAAGCATTGAAGCTTGCCTCAGTGTGTGTGTGTGTGTGTACATGAGCTGGCATTCGTGTGTGTGCGTGTGCGCGCTTCTGTTCGGTCTGATTGTCAGTGTGACACAGATAGTTGTTGATGGGGGATTCATTGAGGCCAGCTGAGGATGGACTGTAGCCAAATGTTCAGGATTGTCTCTGCACTGTTGGAACAGAGACTATGAATATGTGTTTTGTCTCCAGTTTGTTTGGATAAATTGTGTATTTTGGGGGTTTTTGTTTTTCTGAGTTTTTTTTATACACAGATCAAGCATAACATTTATGACCACTGACAGGTGAAGTGAATAACTTTTGGTTATCTCTTCATCACGGCACCTGTTTGTGGGTGGGATATATTAGGAAGCAAGTGAACATTTTGTCCTCAAAGTTGATCTGTTAGAAGCAGGAAAAATGGGCAAGCGTAAGGATTTGAGAGTTTGATGAGCCAAATTGTGATGGCTAGACGACTGGGTCAGAGCATCTCCAAAACTGCAGCTCTTGTGGGATGTTCCTGGTCTGCAGTGGTCAGTATCTATCAAAAGTGGTCCAAGGAAGGAACAGTGGTGAACCGGCGACAGGGTCATGGGCGGTCAAGGCTCATTGATGTATGTGGGGAGTGAAGGCTGGCCTGTGTGGTCCGATCAAACAGACGAGCTACTGTAGCTCAAATTGCTCAAGAAGTTAATGCTGGTTCTGATAGAAAGGTGTCAGAATACACAGTGCTTTGCAGTTTGTTGCGTATGGGGCTGCATAGCCGCAGACCAGACAGGGTGCCCATACTGACCCCTGTCCACCGCTGAAAGAGCCAACCGTGGGCACGTGAGAATCAGAACTGGACCATTGATCAATGGTGGCCTCTTTCAGCAGGATAAGCCACAAAGTAAAAATGGTTTGAGGAGCACAACGAGTTTGAGGTGTTGACTTGGCCTCCAAATTTCTCGGATCTCAATCCAATCGAGTGTCTGTGGGATGAGCTGAACAAACAAGTCTGATCCATGGAGGCCCCACCTCACAATTTGCAGGACTTAAAGGATCTGCTCAAGATTCAAGAGTTTTATTTGTCACATACACAGTTATATACAGAATATACAACCGGCAGTGAAATGTAAACAGGTCCGCTCCATGGACAGTGCAAATTCACAGTTAAAAACACAAGGAGGAAATTATAATAGAAATAGGATAAAAATTTAAATTTAAAGAAATTTTTTTATCCTATTTCTATAATTTCCTCCTTGTGTTTTTAACTGTGAATTTGCACTGTCCATGGAGCGGACCTGTTTACATTTCACACATTACACATACACTATATATATATATATATATATATATATATATAATATATAATCTGTAGAATTATAAGTAATCAAGTCAACATGCTGCTAACATCTTGGTGCCAGATAGCACAGCTTCAGGGGTCTAGTGCAGTCTATGCCTTGATGGGTCAGGGCTGTTTTGGCAGCAAAAGGGGGACCAACACAATATTAGGAAGGTGGTCATAATGTTATATGTCTGATCGGTGTATGGTTGAACTAGTATATGCAGGGAATTTTGTGTTAGTGTGTTTTAAGGAAGCAAAACCTTGACTTTAGTATCCAGTTAGTAGAGCTGTACACATACAAACATCCCTTATGACCAGTGAATTTGTTCTGTACGCAATCTGATTGTGAGATTAACATTTTATGTTAAAGTCTATTGTCATGCTTGCTTACACTTAACAAAGCTCAGTGTTGACTGCAGAATTTCTGACAGACAGAATAGTGATTGCAATATGCAGTTCCCCATCAACCTTTCTGGCTTCCATTTGGATCAATCCTACATTCTCATAACAGACCTTGTTCTATTCATATCTAATGGCAGTTCCTCTATGGCTGTTTTGCATAAAGCACTAATCTTTCTGTACAGTACAACCTCAAGATACCAGGCTGCTGAAGGACCCAAAGGAGGACTTGAAGGACCTAAATATATATAATAAAAAAAAACAGTGATCACTAAAAAACAATTGACAGTATTGTGCTCTTGAGGAATTTGTATTTTTGCTGTTTTTCTGTCATCAGTATGTTCCTTTGCATGTAGATAGAAAGCATTTGACAGAAATGAGACTTTAATGAATTCTGATCAAATTTAATATTGATGAATAAAACCGTTGAATGACAGTGCTGAAGTTGTAATTTTTGACCCCTGCAGGGATGGAGTTCCCTGTAGATGTGTTGGTGTCTGGGAGACATGAGGACTTGGAAAGTTCAGCCCAGAGCTACATGAACAAACTGCTTTACAGCAACCCAGATAACACACAATACCTTACACTGCCCAACAACAGAAAGGTAACGCACACCACAGACCTCAGATAACACTAAATATTAACCTTTTTTTTTAAGTTATATCCAATTTTACAAGTTTGTTGCCTTGGCAATATAACACTTAAAACCCTAAAGCGACCATAATGAGAGCATATAATAAGCAAATAATACTGAAGAATTTGTACTGAAGAATTAAAGGGATAGTTCACCTGAAAATGAAAATTCTGTCTTCATTTACTCACCCTCATGTTGTTCCAAACCCGTAAGACTTTCGTTCATCTTTGGAACAAATGATAAAAAAGATATTTTTGATGAAATATAAGATATTTCCGTCTATGCAGCTATCATTTTGATACTTCAAAAAGTTCATAAAGAGCTCGTAAAAGGAATCCAAATGAATTGAGTGGTTTAGTCCAAATTTTCTGAAGAGCTGAACCTGCTTGGCATGCCTTACGGGTTTGGAATGATATATGAGGGTGAGTAAATGATTTTGATTGAATTTTGATTGGGTGAAATATCTCTTTAATGTTAGGGCTGCTCAATAATGGTTAAATGGATTATCACAATTATTTTGCCAGAAAATCTAATCACGATTATCAATAGGATTAATATTCAGATATTCCAGAGAAAGTTAACACACACACACACACACACACACACACACTTTATTTATTATATATATGAATTTATTTATTATATAATTATCAAAAGGGACCATAATAAAGGCCATTTCATGTTTCACTTCACCCAATAGGCCAGTAGGTGGCGCATGGCCTTTATTTAACCAGCTATTATAGCGTCATCAAATGGAAAAATCTATACAAAAATGGTGGTGCCTAATTATTCCAATATTTACCCATTTTTACTTTCTATTGTAGCACAGAGTGCATTTAATAAGTGCATTTAATCACAACCGTCGCAAGAAATTTGTGTTTGAATTTATTACAGTTTGTCACAGAGAAGGTCCGCTCGCAGATCTAGTAGCAGCAAATCACAGATGCGGCCTCGTAAAGGAACACAGACTGGCTGCATGACATTCATTCGAGCAGAATTCCTCAATGAACACCGCTAAACTTCAACATACATGTTTGATGTTTGTCGCCATTGTCAGATCATCAGCATTTTTTGCAGCACAGTGTGTGCTTGTTTGCCAGGTTAAAAAGATAATAAACACTGGACAAAAAATGTATCCTTTTAAGAGAAAAGCTCAGTTTGAGGGATTTATGCTCTTGACATCTGGCAATCCCAAGCAGGAAATATAGTGGAGGCTTGTTACCAATGCAAGATAACGGAAATGTCAAATTTTCAAAACGTTTTCACCGCAAATAACCAGCAGATATTATCATCACAATTAAAATACATCGTGCAGCCCTAATTAATGTAAGTGCTTTATTAAAATCACTAAATGGGGAATGCTTTAAGAATCCTGTGCTTCTGGATCTTTTAGATCCGAATCAGTCCTGCCAACGTCGGGTTTGTTCCTCTTTATGGAACCAACCTCAAACACAAAGTCCTGGCTCTGTTTGCTCCTGAGGACCAGTTCACAGGTAGCCCACTTGCTTGCCCCTTTTACCTATGATTATAACATCTAGCATAGTCATCATTGACTCTTATTTTTCTTTATTCCTCTTCTCCTCCTTTATCTTCTTTTTATTTTAGCTATGGCATTGTACTTGGCTGATCAGTGGTGCACAGTGGAAGATATTCTCAGAACGTCAAATCCTGCAAGAGAAGGCCTTGTGAAGGTAATCTTTGTTTTTTTTTTGTTTTTTTTTTGGAATGGTTTGGGTTTTTAATGAAATTATTCAGACATACTTTGAACAGTGTCAAGTATTTAGAATGTTGCTTCTTTGCCAAGTCAATAAAAACATGAATCTGGCATTTTCTTCGAGGACTTGCAAATGTTCTCAAGTACTCCTGATGATCTTGTGGGTTTTTTATGTATATAAAATGTATTTTGGTACATGTGTGAATGTTTAATTATAGAGTGAGAGAAGAGGAAACAATAGGGAGTGTTTGAGGACTGAAATGTAGCGGTTTGGCCAAACAAATAATTGCAAACACGCAGTAGTTTGTGGCTGATCAGTGAGCCTGTGTCTCAGACACTGTGCTTTGGATACATGGGCTTGCTTTCATAATTCCTCAAAACAAGGTCCTGAAATAGTTATGTAAATGTACACATAGGCACACTTTCTCAAAAAACTCGCTCAAAAATACACAATGCACTCCTCTTCTTTGGGCTTGTATTTGTTCATTCCACTGTGCCGTGCAGCGTAACATATTCCATGTGTTGTAATATCCTGTGAGACAGACTGGATCCTCTGCAGGAATGCCATCTAATAACTGGACGTTATACGCCTATTGTTTAAAGCTGCAGTCCGTAACTTTTTGGGGGTAAAAATTAAATGGGGGGCTGGTCTAATGTCTAAAACGTTAAGACATTTCAGTGGTTCAATTATGTAACAGTAGCACACTTGTTCGCTTAATTCATACAGTTACAGAGTTTTCTTTGTTGTGCCTTAATGTAGTCACGCAATGCTGATGTTGTTAAGATTAACAGTTTGAAAACAAAGTATCATTTGCACGGTTTGACGTGATATGATAAGCGATCAAACGTTAGATTTAATCATCGCGATTTATTGCAATGCTTTTTTTCCCTTAGTTGGTCAGAACAAAAGTCGATGTGAGCTACTTGTTCAGATGACATTGTTATGTTGGTCATACTTTCAAACAGTAGAATCTGTGATTCCGAATGACAGTATCCACACCGGCGCGGTGACTGACAGCCGCACATTCTCCTCAAAATATTGGATTTATCCGTGCTGAGTTGTGCCGAGGCACAATTCACGTAAAGTTGATAAAGTTTAATAAAGGCCTACTGAAGCAAAGCGATGCGTTTGTGTAAGAAAAATATCCATATTTAACACGTTATAATGTAAAATATCTAGCTTCCGGCCTTCTGCTAGACTGCCTTCCGTATTCAGCTTACTAAAAAAGTGTAAGCGGTTTGAACTGCGTGAGGTGTTACACTTTTTTTTCGTCTGACGGAAGCTAGATATTTTACTTTATAAAGTTTTAAATATGGATATTTTTCTTACACAAACCCATAGATTCACTTCAGAAGGCCTTTATTAACCCCCGGAGCTGTGTGGAGCACTTTTATAATGGATGGATGCACTTTTTTTGGGCTTCAAATTTGCCATTCACTTTCATTATAATGCTTGGATTAGCCAGGACATTTTTTAATTTAACTCTGATTGTATTTGTCTGAAAGAAGAATGTCATATACAATTAGGATGGCTTGGGGGTGAGTAAATTATGGGATAATTTTCTTTTTTGGGTAAACTATCCCTTTAAACCCCTTAAAATGGATGGATCCCCACACTACTATTGTTTTTTTGTTTTTCGATAGTGTTTCACACAGATATACACATCCCAATACAGAAGAAAAGATCTGTCACTACTTCTGTTACATCATGACTTTAAGGCCCGAAAAGCCACAAGCAAACCTAATGTTCTTCAAACTGTTCTGTTGTGCGTAATTGTATTTGGACAGGTAAGGTCTGTGGGCGAGAGGATAGTCTTATATGTGCTGAACCGCATCATTTACCGGACGGTGGAAATGGGTTCTAACGAGGTGCCGTTCCTGTGCCACGGAGAAGACGTCTTTGCCAAAATCCTCTGGAAGAATGGAGAGGCGGTGGGCTTCTACTCTGTCAAATCTAAAGGTTGGTCTTTCTCCCAGGACAGTCTGGCAGTGCAGTAGACACATTGCTCATTCTGCCCTCTGTGTGAGTTTACATCATAAGCAATCTACAGTGTCTTCATTAAAGGATGAGTGAGCTATAAAACCAGGTCTTGCCTAGCTTGTAAGAAGGCAAACTCATAAGCTTCTGTAGTGTGGCCTAGGAAAGATTTGTGCTTGTACAGAAAGGATGTAGATTCAAAGACTGCAAAAAAAATCCATTTATTATTATTATTATAAGTAGTAGTAGTAGTATTCTGAGAAACCTAGAAGCTGTGCATTTACAATTTCTGCCACATAAGATAAAAAAAAAAAAAAAGTCTTGCTTTGATAAATCATAATTATGATATAGTCAAAATGTATGAGACAAAAAGTCAATTATGACAAAAGTAGAAAACAGGAATGGCACCTCATTAAAATAGGAATTTTTATCATTATGACTATCTAATAATTTTAAATTTTCATCTAATAATTATATCTGTCATATGTCTGTATATATACATATCTGTATATATGTCATAATTTTGACATCATGTCATAGTTGTGACTGTCATAATTTAGATATGTCAGTTATGTTTGCCATAATTTACGCTTTTTAATTTTCATCTACAAACCCGCTTCCAAAACAGTTGGGACACTGTACAAATTGTGAATAAGAAAGGAATGCAATCATTTACAAATCTCATAAACTTATATTTTATTCACAATAGAATGTAGATAACATATCAAATGTTGAAAGTGAGACATTTTGAAATGTCATGCCAAATATTGGCTCATTTTGGATTTCATGAGAGCTACACATTCTAAAAAAGTTGGGACAGGTAGCAATAAGAGGCCGGAAAAGTTAAATGTACATATAAGGAACAGCTGGAGGACCAATTTGCAACTTATTAGGTCAATTGGCAACATGATTGAGTATAAAAAGATGTGTTGATGCCATGAAATTTAAAATCAACTTATTTTTCCCTTAAAATGATACATTTTCTAATTTTAAACATTTGATATGTCATCTATGTTGTATTCTGAATAAAATATTGAATTTTGAAACTTCCACATCATTGCATTCTGTTTTTATTCACAATTTGTACAGTGTCCCAACTTTTTTGGAATTGGGTTTGTAATAATTAAGACTTGGTATCTTAATTTCGACGTATGTAATAATTATGACTGATAAAATATATATATATGTATGTATGTATGCATGTATGTATGTCATAAATCTGTATTTTCTTTTACTTTTTTTTTTTTTTTTTTGTCTTAATTGTGACTTACCAAAGCGGAACGACTATAACTATATGTGGTTATTTATATTGGATATTATTATTATTGTTGTTATTATTATCCAATATAATTTTTACTGTTAGTGAAAATAAGTGTCTGTTCAAAGATCCAAACTATTTTTACTGGTTTTGTAGATGGAAACCAGTGTAACATGCAGTGGTTTTGCTCAGACATTCCTTCCATCTGCTGTGTTCATTCTCACAGGTAGCTTGTGTAATAGCTTTGTGAGCCAGTGCTACCTACTTCCGGTCATGGACTCTATATTTGTGCGGAAGGATCACCGTGGTAAAGGTCATGGCTTGCAGATGTTGGAGGACTTTGTGGACTCTTTTAAAGATGATGAACTAGGCTTGAAATACCCTTTAACTTTGGTAATGCAAAAGGGTAAGATATCTTCTTCACTTCTTTGTAGTTTTATATGTCTCTTTACTAGTTTGTAGCCATATGCTCTACAAGGAAGGAAAAAAGATTTGAATAACCAAATGTCTCCCTGATGTTATTGTTTCGAGAACCTATTTTAATACTTGCTCGGGGCTATATTGAATGTATTTTCCACAAACATATTAAGTAGCACAACTGTTTTCATTGGTAATAATAATAAATGTTTCTTGAGCAGAAAATCAGCATATTAGAATGATTTCTGAAGGATTATGTGACACTGAAGTAATGATTATTAATATTTTAAATTATAATATTTCACAATATTACTGTTTTTACTGTATTTTTGATGCAGCCTTTGTGCGCATAAGAAACTCCTTTCAAAATTTTTTTAAATCTTACAGACCCTATACTGTATTGTTTTAAATGTGTATATTTAATTATTTACTTTTACTGTATTATATAATTATAGTAAAAGTAAAAATTCTATAATATATTTACTAAGTGTATAAAAAGAGTAAATATAATGTGCTCCAGTATGCAGACAGTACCTGAGCAAGTACCCAGCCGATGTGGACCTGCTGTGGGAGGTGGAAGGAGTTGGAGGTCCCTACCAGAAAGTGAAAGTGGCAAGCAAACTTGCCTCCATGACACTACAATGTAAGCTTTTGCACTGCTCTGCCTGAGTCATATCTGCCACTGATCCTCTCATATTACTATGCTAGAAATTTAGTTTTTTTTTTGTTTCTAAAAATGGCAGTCTTTATCAGTATATCTAATTTCTCATCGCAAGTGACATCACACTTAATTTCACAACACCAATGGTGGATTTATAGGTTAGATGTTAGGTTTATTGTTTGTGTCTGTCTCGTGTCTCCATACAGGCAACAATAGCTCATGGGCAGCAGAGGAAGGCAAAAATGGAGAGGTTGCAGTTAATGAGGTGGAGATGACTGAGGAGAGCTGCCTGGACATCACAGTAAATTGTGTCTTTATATCTAGATGTTTTTTTTTTTTAGATTTATTATTTTAGTAACAAGGCTAAAGACAACTTCTCAGAGAAGGTTTTAGCATGCTGACACTTACTGTACCCCTCAGAGAATTTCTATCTCTAAATTTATACCTTTAAAAACCCTTTTTTTTTTTTTTTTATTCTTTAATAAAAGATGATTGCTATCTGACTTGAAAGAAAACATTTTCAAAGTTTTCACTGACCGACTGTAGTGTATTTTGTAAATCTAAACAAATGTTGACAGTTGCAACACGTTCCAAAAAAGTTTGGACGGAGGCACATCACCTTTCCTTTTAATTACACTTTTTAAATGTTTGGGAACTGAGGATATGATGTTGAAGTTTTGCAAGTGGAATTTCTGCCCAATATCGCCTGATACAAGACATGTGCTCAACAGTCTGTGGTCATCGCTGTCTGATTCACCTTTTCATGATGGGCCATATATTATCAATAGGAGACAGATCTGGACTGCAGGCAGGCAGTCAAACACATCCCTTCTACAGTGTAGAAGTGTCTAGTGTCTAGATACTGCTCTCTTTTAGCATGTGCAGAATGAGGCCTAGCATTGTCTTGCTTACCAGGAAATATGTCATCTTGATGGCAGTATATGTGTCTGTACAATCCCAGTATACGTCTCCACATCAATGGTACCTTCACACATACTGTATGCGGGTCATCATACCGTTTGCACTGATGCACCCCCATACCATGACAGATGTTTGCTTTTGCACCTGTCACTAATGAAAGTCTGGATGGCCGCTTTCGTCTTTGGGACTGAGAACTTGGTTCGTTTTTCCCTAAAACAAGCTGAAACATGTATTCATCTGACCACCTAGCTTTCTCTCTCTGTAACAGAGATTCTAGTCGCATTTCTTGATGCAGCGGAAGTGTGACGATGGTTTTCCAAAGTACTCCGAGCCCATGTGGCTATATTTAACACAGTAGCATGATTCTCATGCAGTGCCAGCTGAGGGCTCAAACATTGGAAATCTTTTATTTTACAAAAAGTCCCAACTTTTTGGGGTGGTCGTAGTTAATCCTTAACTGAAAAGAGTGACTTGTTTTCATTTTGTTTTTACAGGAAGATGTGGTGGTTGTCAACAAACATCTTAAAGTAGCAGAAGGTTTGAATTTTTGTTTTAAAAACACCCTGCCAAATTCAGGCAGTTTAAGTGGCTGTTAAAACCCTTTTTTCTTTCATCCTCTCGTTGTAGAAACGAATGACTTGCCCATTTCCACACGTACGCGGAGCAGTGAACACAGACAAAAGAAAAGGCCAAGGGAAGAACCAGAAGATGGTGCTGTGCAGAACCAACCTGAAAAAATGAACAGGTCTCTAAAACCACTCACATACAACACTTCATTGACCGATTGCTTTTAGATGTTATGCTTAAGATTGCGGTAATGGAGATTTACTCGTGTGCCACTGAGATAAAATGCGTAGTATCATAATGCAACAGATGGGCTTTTAAAACGACCCTCTTACTTGAGTATGATAGTAAATTGTTGATATTAAATACTGACAGGATAAAATGTGAAAAAAAAAATCCCATAAACATGCAATGAGGTGACTCAAACCACCCTGAAAACCACATAAACACTTTACAGTAAGGTTCAATTTGTTAACGTGAATTAATACATTAGGTGTCATGAACTAACCATGAACATTTTTACAACATTTATTAACCTCTTAAACTCTGCGGACCCTGTACAGGGTCCGGAATGAAATCATCAAGTATATACTTTACATTTTAAATGTCTGTGGAGGAGCTCTGACCTCATATGTGGTACCATTTGAAAGCTTAGAGTCTCTACTTTCTGGAGATATGCATTTCTTTTACACAAACTAACTTATTTACACAAAATTACTCTGGTACCATTTCCACCTGGATTTAGCCTACCCAAATTGAAAAGCTTCCCATACCCACATACAGTGGTCTAAATACAAAATGTTGGTGTCATTTTACAGGAAACCCTTTAAAGTTACATAAAACATGTAAGTATATGTTGTCTGAGCTGTAATAAACCCCCCAAAAAGAGGCGCTTTTTGAATTTTTCTTTTATTTTTTGGGGGGGGTTATAAATTCAGTTTTGAAAGTGTATATCTTAGGCCCTGTGTGCTCTAGCACCCTGCAGACAGTTTTGGCTGTTTCCACTATAGATATGTTCATGATATACTACCATTCAAACTTCTGGGGTCTGTAAGATGTTTTTGACAGACGTCTCTTATGCTCACCAAGGCTGCATTTTATTTAATCAAACATACAGTAAAAACAGTAATACTGTAGTATTATTACAAATAAAAAAAGTTGTTTTTATTTTGCAATATAATTCATTTATATAATGGCAAAGCGGAGTTTACAGCATCGTTACTAGTTTTCAGTGTCACATGATCCTTCAGAAATCATTCAAATATGCTGATTTTCTGCTCAATAATTAATATTTTATTAAAGGCACAATATGTACGATTTTTGGATTAAAATATCAAAAACCACTAGAACAATGTTATATATTTTGTTGACTTGTATACTTGCATTATCCCAAATGTTTCCAAGAATGTTTAAATCCAGAGAAAAAAGCAATTTTAACCAGGAGACAGACTGTGCGTCGCCTATCAGTGACATCATACACGTGTTACCCTCGATTTCCGTGACCATGGAAACCATGGAAACACCAAAGATGCTTTAATATATTATGTGTTTTATTAGACAGGTGAGCAACTGTTTAGGATACATTCATCCACAGAAAACGAATCATTGTTATAGCTCAACACGTTTAGTCTTCTTTTTTAAATTTTATTTTCTTGATTTACCGCGAGTACCATGTTTAAAGTACCTTACTGCAGTGTGCAACAAATGTCTCGTAGTAGCCGCTGAGCGAACGCACGGAGTAGCATTATAACATGACATTCAACACACATATGTTTTTAATATGATAAAACAGTGCTGTATTACCCCACATACGCATGAGCGTAAGAAGTGGAAGCGCTTGTCTGCAGTATGATAAAAGCTCCGTGAAACCAAGGCGTCATCAAGCTACTCCTTTGTTTTGAATAAATGACCTCTAGCGGCGAAAAATTACATATTGTGGTTTAATGTTGAAAACAGTTGTGCTGCTTAATGTTTTTGTACCACAAAATATAATGTAAAAATCTAGTAGGATTTTATTTTTTTTATTGTCTCTTTTGTCATTTAAAAAATGTAATTTGTCTTCAGATTGGATAAACCAGAAGCAGAGACAGAACCTGATGCTGTTGTACTCGAGACTAAAGAACACAGGGGTAGAGAAAATGGAGGAGAACAAGAAGAAACCTCGGTCCAGGTGGAGGAACCTGTTACCACAGAGGCCCCTGCAACAGACACAGAAATTCTGGTGAGGGATGGGGGCTATCTTTGGCCTCTGGTAAACACGGCATCATCCTTTGTTGGGTGTCTTATTTGGTACACTATTTCATCACCAGTTTTGTGTAATATGTAAGGATGAACAAGTTGACAAACAACAGTTGCCGATGCAAATTATGTTTGTGGTTCATAAAACAATTGTGGAACAGTATGTTGTGTGCACCAGGGATGCAAAATTTCACGCATGCAAAGAGGTGCACACCCAAACTTCAGATATTTAATTCTCTGTCTCTCTGCAAAGATGGCAGAAGTCAATGGAGAAATAAGTGACAGCCAGGAAGTGGATAATGAGAGGCCAGCAGGCACATCAGAGGATGCACAGGCTGACCAAGTACGCCCACTAGAGCCAGAAGCTGTCATCCAAAATGGATCTGCTGAGGAGATGGAGGTAGAGAGCGAAGCACAGGTAAACTATTTAGTTCAGTTTGAGGTCAAGGTTGTACTGTTGCATGGTTTGAGCAATCCGTATGAGTGCCGTTCCAAGGTTTTTTGAACTTTTCTATTTTAATACATTTTAAAATGTAATTTATTCCTGTGACGTCAAAGCTGAATGTTCAGCATCATTACTCCTTCTGAAAGCATTCTAATATGCTGATTAGCTGTTCAAGTAACATTTCTTATTATTATAAATCTTAAAAGAAAACAGCCGTGCTGCTCAATATTTTTGCAGAAACAGTGATACATTTTTTTCAGGGTTCTTTGAGCTTTTATTTGAATTAGAAATCTTTAGTAACATTGTATAAGTCTTTACTGTCGCTTTTAATCAATTTAATGCATGTTGAAAAATACATATATTGGTTATTGGCGGTGCTGATAAACTCTTTTAAAACTGGTTAATTTTAAATATTGAACAAAGAACACTGTTAAAGGGTTAATTCACCCAAAAATGAAAATTAGCCCATGATTTACTCACACTCAAGTAATCCTAGGTGTATATGACATTCTTCTTTCAGACGAATACTATCAGAGTTAAATAAAAAAAAATGCCCTGGCTAATCCAAGCTTTATAATGGCAGTGAATGGTAAAAAGAAAGAATAAACAAAGAAAGAATAACAACTGAACTGATGCATGCACAGAGGATAGAGCAAAACCTCTGCGCATGCGTCAGTTCAGTTGTTATTCTTTAGCTGTCTGTCGGAAGCTAGATATTTTACTTAATAATGTTTTAAATATGGATATTTTTCTCACACAAATGCATTGATTTACTTCAGAAGGCCTTTATTAACTTTATTGTTTTTTTGGGTGAACTATCCCTTTAATATAATCAGTCATTTTAGATCTTTACAGTGAGCTGTGGCGCTAATGTTTAAGTCCTGCTCAAGACAATTCCCAGACCTTTTTTGATGATTAACAGCATCAATGTCACGCCTTCAAATTAGACGAGAACTAAACCGATTATCCCATTTGTCTTCTGAAGGATGATGTCATTGACACCCTTGAGGAGTCTGAGGAACCATCTGAAGTGGTAGAGCGGATCGGCCAAGAACTTGTTACTGAGGAGAAGCAGGAAGCAGAGGCAGAAGTTGGTCTTCCTGTTGAGGAGGAAGACGAAGCAGCCCCTGCAGTTGAGGAGGAGGCAGCCCCTGCAGTTGAGGAGGAGGCAGCCCCTGCAGTTGAGGAGGAGGCAGCCCCTGCAGTTGAGGAGGAGGCAGCCCCTGCAGTTGAGGAGGAGGCAGCCCCTGCAGTTGAGGAGGAGGCAGCCCCTGCAGTTGAGGAGGAGGCAGCCCCTGCAGTTGAGGAGGAGGCAGCCCCTGCAGTTGAGGAAACTGAGGACACTCATTCACCAGCTGTTCCTGAGGCTCCAGTCCTTCAGATGGACCTGATTGAGTGCGTTTCATCTTTGCAGGACAGTGAGGCTTCAGAGGAACCAGCCGTTCCTGACCAAGAAGATCTAGAGGAGATGGCCACTTCTCCTAGTGCTACAGGTGAAGAAGAGATCATTATAGAGACCGAGGGACCAACTATGAACCAAGAAGATGAGACGGCCTCCGATGAGCCACTTGAGACAGCGGAAAGCCAGCCTGCCACAGAGGACTCTGAAAAGGAGGAAGAGAAACTGCCTGAGACTGATGAAAAAGATGAACAGAAAGAAGAGGAGGACACCGTCACCACTGAAGATGATGATGAGGGAAAATGTTCAGATGAAACTCACGATTCTTCTCCTGGGGTTCGAGTTCTTAGAGGAGGCAGGAGCAAACCCGTCCCGCCAACACCCAAGCGCACATCCAGTAGACTGAGCAAAGCTGTGGTCGTACAGGAGCTCGGTGTGGAGTTTGATGAAGAAGAGGAGGAGGAGGAAAAGCTCACGAGCACTGAAGAGGAGAAGGGGAGCACAGAGGAAGATGAAGCTGCCGAACACAATTCTGAAGAAGAGGAGCCTCCAGTGATTGACAGGAGAGTGTTGCGGAGGAAAACCAGAGTGATCCAGTCCACACCCACAAAAGCAAAAAGACGCAGTAAAAACTGAGTACATTCATTCTTCATGGCCCTACAGTATGTATGTTAGTAGCACTGCTGTACTAGAGTATTGATCGTCTTTTATACTTGGATTTGGGTTTGTAACAGGTAACATCTAGGTTTTGTTTTAATATTAAAAGACAAAAACAAAAAATGGCAGTAGTTTATGTTAGTATGTTGTAAGCACAGCCCTTAATTTACAATGCTGACTGCTAACAATTATAACTGTGATTTTAATCACTCTTTTCTTTTGATTTAACTTTATAATTGACTTATTTACTGATCCATAGCTTAAACTGCTTAAAAGCAGCTAAACTTGCGAATTAACCCTAATTTCCCCGTTACAATGTGAAGATCTTATATTAGGCGTGCAGTGAATTGAGTTTCACTAATATTGTTTCTGATTTTATGATATTTCAAGTTCTCACAAGTGTTAAACATTAAAAACCGTTTCACTTAAGTTTCACCTCAAACAATAAGGTCTGAAGGAAACCCTTCCACAATTTCACGATATTGTTTTCACAAAATGTGAATTAGCACGTTGATATGCATGTCCATACACTATATTACAAATACATTTTACATACACACACACACACATATATATCTCTAATACACACACCCCTAAATATGCAAGTATGTTTATACCTGAGGCAAGTGCAGGTTTCTATAAAGTTTACATGTAGGCTGATATGTGTACTGTGTGGTTACATATATGGATTCATGGCTAATGAAGAGGACGGACATTAGAAACCAAAACATTGGTGTTGAAATGTATGTCGTCTTGTCTTTTTTTAAAATGCCAACACTAGATTATACTTGGTTCACCCAAACATGAAAATTCTATCATCATTTACTAAGCCCTTGAGTTGTTCAAAACCTGTTTGTTTCTTCTGCTGAACACAAAAGAACATTTTAAAGAATGTTGGTAAGTAGACAGTTGACAGTAGCCATTGACTTCCACAGTATTTCCATACACTGTAAAAAAATATTGTTGGTTTAACTTAAAGTAACCTGGTTGCCTTAATGTGGAGTTCATTGAAATTAAACTTTTAGTTAATACAATGAAGGAAATAGTTTTAATAAATAGAAACTGGATTATAACAAATAAAACACAATTATGCAATATGCTTACAAAATCTTTAAATACTATTTGAATAAAGGGTGACGTCAATTCTCACATTTTCATTTATATTAACTCAATTTTTAATTTCAATGAAGTTGAATTCAATTAAGGCAACCAGGTATCTTTTAAAATATTTTTTACAGTGTAGTATTGTGACTGTTTGATTACAACTTGAGGGTGAGGAAATGTTTTGTTTTTTTGGGTGAACTATCCCTTTAAGTAAAATAATATCAAGATTGACGCCATTAGAATTTTACTCGTAATTAATTCAGTTAACATTTTTTCAGTCTTCTTTTTCTTTCTAAAAATCTATAGCCGCATGCTATTAAAATTAAATGTCATTCATTTAGTTTAAGCTGTGAAAGAAGCGCACACAATTGCAGTTTTTGAGTTTTAACACTTTGTGGTAAATATGGGCGACCACATGAGGGCGCACTTGTATGCTAAAAAGCCATTGCGGGAGTCTGTTCACTCTTTGTTGTCTTCACCGTTATCTCACTATTAATAGCATAGTTGCTTGCATTTTTATATCAGGTGAAATGTGTGAAAAGAACACTAGAAATCACCATTTTGTGTGAATTCTTCTGGATTTCCTCTTAACTTAAAGGAGTCAAATGTCATTTTTGTTGAGAGGAAAACTTTTGATTAGAATATTTAGTGCTTTAAACTTTATTTACTTGTTTTAGGTGTTTGAGCTATATTTTTCTGAAGTAGTTTTCTCAAACTGTGATATTTTTTTGTTTTTGTTTCCTGTAGTAAATAAATACCTTTCTTGTATATTCCTTGTCCTCTTCAGTTTTTTCAAACCAGTTTCTTTCACACAAGTGCATAAATATTAATACTCTGCATTCTGATCCGTGTGAACATACACATATGGATGAGGCGGAGTGATTTTGTACAGCTGTGGGGTGGGTTGAATGATATTTCAGTGCCAATCATTTGCTAAGCAAGGTGTGTCAGAGTGCATGTTCCACCTCTTTTGTGTTTTCTAACAAAAGCCACCCAGCTGGCTTCCTCTGCCTTACCATACCTTGTTCTTCCTGCTTTTACCCATTTTAGCAAATTTTAGGCAATTTCCACGTCTTTTGAATTTAGTTTTTTATGCGTGTAACATTGCTAATCTTAAAAGAGAATTGGTTAAGGGATATTGTGATAGGTTTTCAGAGAAAAGGATGGAAACCAAACACAAAGATGTGCACATTCCACACCTTTTGAATTTGATATGGTTTATATCTTTCTGCGTGTGTGCGTGTACCTGCATGTTTGTGGTGTGGGCGCACTAGCTTCTGTGTGTGTGTGTGTGAGTGTTTTATGGTCCTGGCTGATTAAGCTTGGCACTGTCAGGAGTGGGTTTGTGTGTGTAATTAATGATGTGTCTCCTGCTCTCTCCCATGGTAAAGGCTAATAGGATTTCCCAGCCCCAGGCTACAGCGAGGAGAGGCTGGGCGCATGAGGAAGTGTGCAGGAGAGGAGAGGGGAGGCAGATTGCGAGAGGTGATAGGAGAGGTGACAACGCAGGAGGTTTGAGCAGGTGGAGGTGAGAGGTTACAGAGGATTCTGGATGGTCGGGCTATGCTTGAGAAGAGATTTTGGGCTGCTGTGGGAATCTTAGAATGTGTAAAAAAGTGTAAAACCTGTGGTGAAAGAAACGGGTACATGTAAAAAATCTTGTAGTTTGGAAATATACAAGGAATTTTTTTAGTTTTTTTTATATTAATTACTTTTCATATTATTTTATTGTATTGAAATATTTACAAAATATTATTTAATAATATTTAATCAACAAATTTGTGCTGTCAAATTGATTAAGAATAAAAATGTATATTTATATTAATGCTGTCAAACCGATTAATTAATTTAATCGCATCCAAAATAAAAGTTTGTGTTTACATAATGTGTGTATACTGTGTATAATTATCATGTGTATATATAAATACTGTGCATAATGTGTGTGTGTGTGTGTATGTGTGTGTATATATATATATATATATATATATATATATATATATATATATATATATATATATATATATATATATATATATATATATATATATATATATACATACATACACAGTATACACATTTTGTATGCACTAAAAAATATTTTATTGTAGTTTGTCATGATTAAAGATATACAGTTAGAATAGATCAAATGTAACTAGCCACATTAAACAATTTATAGGATTAGTTCACTTCAAAATGAACATTTCCTGATATTTTACTCACCCCATCTCATCCAAGATGTTCATGTCTTTCTTTGTTCAGTCGAAAAGAAATTACGTTTTTGAGGAAAACATTTTTCTCCACACTATAGACTTCCATGGCAACCAAAATGTTGAGGAATCGGATCTAGCGAAACGATCAGTCATTTTCAGAAAGAAATTAAAAATGTATATACTTTTTAACCTAAATTGCTCATCTCGCGCTGCTCTGCAACGTGCCAGTGATTGCGCAATCACGTCGAAAACGTCACACTAGACGTAGGCAGAAGTACCGCCCCAAGCGAACGTCCGAGGACTAATACAAACTCCTTTTACCAAAAAACACTCCATCTTCAACTTCAAAATCGTCTGACATCGTTGTTTAGCATTTTTTTGCTAAAGGGCGTTTGTCTTAGTCTTCGCACGAGCGTTTTGTAAACACGGGGGCGATACTTCTGCCTACGTCTTGCGTGACCTTTCTTTGACGCGTCGCAGAGCAGCGCACGATGAGCAATTTAGGTTAAAAAGTATATTCAATTTTTTATTTATTTTTATTTTTTATAAATGACCGATGGTTTCGCTAGATAAGACCCTATTCCTCGTCTGGGATCGCACAGAGCCTCTGTAGCCCTTCCTTTGAAACTGCATTGATTTGAACCTTCAACATTTTGGTTGCCACTGAAGTCTATGGTGAGGAGAAAAATCCTGAAATGTTTTCCTCAAAAAACTTAATTTCTTTTCCGCTGAAGAAAGAAAGACTTGAACATCTTGGATGAGATGGGGTGAGTAAAATATCAGGAAATTTTCATTTTGAAGTGAACTAATCCTTTAATATGTACCATATGCATCAAAATAACAAAATCTTGTAGTGTTGAGTTATTTTCTAGAAAAGGTATTAAATAATTTATTTAATATGAAAGTATGCTTAGAACTAGAAAAATAGAAATATAGTTTAAAATATTTTTAATTGTATTACAATTAATTTGTTTCAGTCATCATTAAAGTTATACACAGATAAAATAGACACTTTAAACCATTTAACCAGTTTTCTAGGAAACTCATTAAAGAAATCATTTATTTTATAATTATTTTATATTTTAACGTATTAAAATATATTACAATTATTTTGAAAATTAGAATTATAATTTATTTATAATTTATAATTATTTTTAATTTTATTAAGATTACTTTTATTGTTAATTTTCAGTCCTCATTAAAGTTATATACAGCTAAAATTCAAATGTAACTATCCATTTAAAACACCGTTTTAAATCATTATTGTCTGTACTATATATGCACAGAATCCCATTAAAATAGTAATAATACAAAACATGTTGATAATGTGCAAATGGGAATTGTATTTTGAGCTGAACTAAAAAAAAATCCACAATTAATAGTTGAGTGACACAAATTAGCTTGAAGCAAAAACAACTTTTTCCTTGTTCAATTTCTTCTGGTATATTCAAGTTTTCGCACATCAAATTATGCTTGACTGTTTGACTTTCGAAGAGTCAGAAATCGTGCAAATATTACTAATCTTTAAAGATAATGAAACATCGGTGGAGGATGGCTGAAGAGAGATAGAGTAAGGAGGGATGCTGAGAGGCTGTGCAGTGAAAGAGACTTTCTAGGGGGTTCCTGTGCTGTGGGCATGATTGTGTGCCGGGTGGAGGGGGGCATTGTGGGATAGCATGGGACGGAGAACGGGAGGGAGAGAGGTGTGAGAGAACGAGCAGGTGATTTATAACAACAACAGAAGGCTTCTCTCCCCTCCACCACCTCCTCTTCCCTCTCACTGAAGCAAAACAAGGAAATCCATTACAAAAAGGCTTGTGTGATAATGGACTTTGCTCTGTGTGTGTGCGTGTGCAGCACCAAGACAACAGATATATTTGGGTAATAAAATTGTAAAGATTTTTTTGAGATATACAAGTGTGCCCGTGAAGCTCTTGGTCAAAGCATGGCTCTGGTCCGTAAGTGTATGTGTATAGACACATTTTCAGTCCCCGAGCTCCTCGCCTTCTCTTCCTCACCTCCCTGAGATAAAGACCTCTATTCTACCTCGCAGAACGCGGGACGTGCTGGCAGACTCCAAGGAGCAAACAGAGAAGGAGGAGAAGTAAATAATAGAGGGATATGGCAGGCAGTAATGGTATGGTGGCACTGAAAACCACGTTCTCCACGGCAGGAGGGGCTGCATGCGGGATGTAGCCCGGCTCAGAGTCTCCCTCTGGGGGAGGAGACGAGTTGGAAGAGCCCGTGCCTGCTCCTCTCACATTACCCCTTATGTTAAAACCAGTCAGGGGGAAAATTGGGGCCTGCGTGGTCCTCCGCAGGCCCACCTGAGCCCACTGAGACAAGGAATGGGAAAGGAGGGGGGACCTGCAAGTCTCTAAATGCATGAGTAATAAGAGTCATAACCTTGAAAACATGTTGGGCATGAAAGCAAATACATGTGAACTCCTACATAAAAAAGTTAGAGAACTTTTTAGTTAATTCAGTCATTTCTATAAATCCATTCAAACTTTAAATGTGATTATTTATTTATATTAGAAATCAGATGTTATATCCTCGCGTTATAACAATAACATGCTAAGAATTTGTGTGTATAAGAAAAATGTTTATCCACATACAATCTTTGTGAGTCTCATTTTAGGGCCATCAACAAAAATGTTTGTTGTGGTTCTATTTAGTTTTGTGACTTTTCTTTGGTGATTTTGTTTGGTTTGGTTGGCTGTAAAATTGTTTTAGTCTGTTTTGTTTGGTAGTTTGTTTAGTGTTGTAGTGGTTTTTTTTTGTCGTTTTTTTTTGGTGGTTTGTTTTGCTGTATACCTTTTTGGTGGAGTGTTTTTGTTTTGTTTTTTGGTTCTTTGGTGGTTTTGTTTTGTTTAGTGACTGGTGTTTTGGTTGGCTGTAAGATTGTTCTAGTCTGTTGTTGTTTTTTGTTTAGTGTTGTAGTGTTCGTTTTTTGGTGGTTTGTTTTGCTTTATGACTTTACGATGGTTTGTTTAGTGTTGTGTTTTTGTTTGGTGGTTTGTTTAGTGTTGTATTGTTTTTGTTTGGTGGTTTGTTTTGCTTTATGCCTTTATGTTTTGTTTAGTGTTGTAGTGTTTTTGTTTGGTGGTTTGTTTAGTGTTGTATTGTTTTTGTTTGGTGGTTTGTTTTGCTTTATGCCTTTGTTTTGTTTAGTGTTGTAGTGATTTTGTTTGGTTTGTTTTGCTTTATGACTGGTGTTGTGTTTTTGTTTGGTGGTTTGATTTGCTTTATGACTTTAGTTTGTTTAGTGTTGTAGAGTTTTTGTTTGGTGGTTTGTTTAGTGTTGTAGTGTTTTTTTGTTTGGTGGTTTGTTTTGCTTTATGACTCATGGTTTGTTTAGTTTTTTGTATGGTGGTTTGTTTTGCTTTATGACTTTCATGGTTGGTTTAGTGTTTTTGTTTGGTGGTTTGTTTTGCTTTTATGACTTTGGTTTGTTTAGTGTTATAGTGTTTTTGTGTGGTGGTTTGATTTGCTTTGACTTTAGTTTGTTTAGTGTTGTAGTGATTTTGTTTGGTTTGTTTTGCTTTATGACTGGTGTTGTGTTTTTGTTTGGTGGTTTGTTTTGCTTTATGACTGGTTTGTTTAGTGTTGTAGAGTTTTTGTTTGGTGGTTTGTTTAGTGTTGTAGTGTTTTTGTTTGGTGGTTTGTTTTGCTTTATGAATTTATGATGGTTTGTTTAGTGTTGTAGTGTTTTTGTTTGGTGGTTTGTTTAGTGTTGTAGTGTTTTTGTTTGGTGGTTTGTTTCGCTTTGATGGTTTGTTTAGTGTTGTAGTGTTTTTGTTTGGTGGTTTGTTTTGCTTTATGAATTTATGATGGTTTGTTTAGTGTTGTAGTGTTTTTGTTTGGTGGTTTGTTTAGTGTTGTAGTGTTTTTGTTTGGTGGTTTGTTTAGTGTTGTAGTGTTTTTGTTTGGTGGTTTGTTTCGCTTTATGACTTTGTTTTTTTTGGCTCTAAGATTGTTTCAGTTTTTGTTTCGTTTAATGTATTGAATGCTACTCTGAAAGACTTTGTAGTACTGAATCACTTTCAACATTGAACACCCCACCCACCCATTTCTTTGTGGCTATATAAATACACAGATTAAATTTAATATTTTTGTTTTTTAACAAATAGATATATTTTTTAATAACTTTTTATTAAAAGTAAAAAAAAAAAAGCTCTGCTTCAATTACCCTTACCATAAGCACTAATTTGGTTTATAAATAATGGTGAAATTATTAATTTGCATATTACTACTTGTATGAAAACTCTGAGCTCTCTGAACTTATATTCTTGTTTTATACAAGCAATGGGAAGTATTTTCTTAAGAAATTAAATGTAACCCATTTTATATATTCACCTTGAGTATCTTGAATCCTATGAGCCTAAATACTCTAGTTTTGATGCTAGAAAGAAATACTGAAACAGGCACTAGTTAATTGAATTCGTACAAAATTATTATGCCCCTATTTCCAGGTGACATTTGTCTAGACAATTGTTTTTCTTCACTAGCCCATCAGATGGCGCCTGCTTTCAGTCTAGAGGCTGTTCAGGGTGCAGTGGTAAGTCACAGATGTTGCTTGTCCCGTTCTTTTGTTTTCCCCCCATTGAGAAGAGAGACCTCAGCTGTTAAAGGAGATTCTTCATTATGGCTTCAATGTTCTTTTGAAAATCATTTCCATTAAAACATTTTTTTTTTTTTCAAAGGAAGGTACTAAAGCGAAGGTTAAATGAAGTTGAACAACGCACAAGCTCGTCAGGCATTTCTGAGAGCTTCTCAATGACAGATCACTGTGTGGGCAAAGGCCTCTATCCAGAAGACTACAGCAGGCTCCAATAGAGACGGGGGGGATGGGGAGCGATTTGGGTAAGGCAGATGTCTCCATGTGTTGCAGGTGCATATGTTTGTTTTTATGTGTGAAAACTTAAAATTAGAGAGAAGACAAAATATCCATAGTTGTTACTGATTTTGTCCTCTTTTGTTGTGTTGACTTCCTGTCACAAAAACGAATGGTGATGTCATGAAACGTCAGTTAATTTATAAATTTGAATTAAAATGTCACAAAAACTATTACTGAAAACTACTTACTGAAACAATCAAAAGTGCATATGTAGATCCAGCTTCAAGGTTCTCAATGCGGACCTATTTTATTGTCCCAGTGTGTCTAAATCATTATAATTTCATAATCAATCTAATGTTTAGTCAACCCTTCTTTGCTGTTATGATGGTCATTTTAACCAATTAGACTTTAACATAGATTTACAGTGATTTAACATTCGTGACTTGTTGGTTATTAAAGTTCAATTGTTGGATTGCAATTCTGTAACTGTTCTGTACTACAACTACTAAAAATAGCATGTGTTGTAATATTAGATTCAGTGAACCTGAAAGTCCAATTACGTATCAATATCAGATGTGATTAGTGCAAAGTGTGTTTTGACAGCCAGATTCATCAGAACACAGGTATACTGAATGTTCATCAAAATGTTTAATGAACCAATTCATCTGTTAATGAATGAACCAAATATGTTACAAATGGACCAGTTTTAAGACAGAAAAGAAAACATTTGAACAAATTGAGCCTCAGTATCTCAAAAAGGAAGAAACTTAAGCCAATGAAAGGATGAAAATGGATTTACCTTTAAGTACTAGCTCACTTCTGGCCATCAAATGCAGTTTGAAAAAATTTGCTAATCAGGAAGTTAAAGCAGTAGAAAACCCCTTGGGTGAACATATGAGCTATTGTCGATTATGATACAATCATAATATAGAACTCAGGAAACCATAACAACGGAATCAAACCAATGTGATTGGTCAAGATGACAACTGACAATACACATCCTTTGACAGTAGAAACTAAACTTCGATAGGCTGCTCATTTGCACTTGGATATCTTTCCTCCTCTCAGGTTTATGGTCCAAATATTGGTTTGCTCTGGTCCATGATCAGCCAGTAAGCCTCCCTCAGAAACCTATAGCACTAAGGTGATCATTCTGGGCAGACCGGTTAGAGTGGAATCCCCTCTGTGTCCATAGTTCAGAGTCTTATCCCAGACCACCCCTCTGTTCTACCAAACAGTGTTCTCCCCCATCTCTTGACCAGGATGGGACATAGGGCCGCTGTAACTGGTGTTGTTGGCCAGGGGGAAGGGTGGACTCCCTGCAAAGCCACCCTCCCCCTGTGGATTGGGATGGAGAGGTCCGGTCATGCCTGGCTCGGGACTGGGGGTGTCTGCGTGGGAGATCATGTCCGTGAACCTTTGGTCGTCTGAGGGGTGGTGAGCAGAGACCGGGCCGCCCTCGAGGGCTCCTGAACCCGAGCCTAGGAGGTAAGGGGACTCAGCTGGAGACTGTGCCTGTGAGGAAGGGGGTCCATGAGGGAAGAAATCGTAGTTGACCACTGGGCCGTAGTAATCACCTTGGTATTCTGTGGAGAAAAAGTCCATTCAGTTACTGCTTCTGATATTAAAAAAAAAAAAAAAAAAAGATTTTGAGTTGACAAGTATGACTTGGCATTTAATTAATTCACAAGAAGTAATACTTTTATTTGATGCCCAATTTCATCTGTTTTTCTCATTTTCTGAGAGGATGTGTCAGAATAGCTTGGCTATGCCAAAAAGATTCATTACAAGCATGTAACAAAGACAATGTTTTAATGAATGAAAATACTCTAATGAAAGGTGAGGAAAGAGGATGTAAATAAATGTGGAAATGGTAGGAGAGCTCAGAGGCATGTTTCTTAATTTTTCCTCACATATCCATCCTCTTGCGCCGTCATACCTTTGCGATTGGCCTATATAATTAGTGCTACAGAAAGTCATTAACATTCCTCCCCAATTCCATTATTTTTTTCCTGCAGTTGTGATACATTAATGTGCTAATCAATCATCAAAAGACATTTTACTATAAAGAAACGCCACTTGCTCTCTGAGTGATAGATCGTTGAATCATCAATGCCAGACCTCCGGAGATCAGTATGTCTATCTGTTCCCATGCTCTGGAAATGTATGTTTTTTTTTTTTTTTTTGTTTTTTGAGGATTTGAAATGTGCATTTCTAAAACAGTTGGTGACCTTATTCTGATTGTATTGCTATGTTTACTCATTACAGAAAGGAAAACACAGCTTGCATCTTCAGATGCCAAATACCTGTTAGTTTGACCAGGTGTGTGAGTGTGCATGTGCAAAGCCGATCAACAAAACCAAGCTGGAATGTTGTGCAACAGGTAGCGCACGGTTTATGGTTTTCAGGATCCTTTCAATCAGATTTCAATGTATTCGTGACTGGGACCCAATGCACAATTTTCCAAAGAACACCAGTGCAATCCTGTTATCATTCAAATGTTTTGATATTTTTGCTCTGACGTTTAAGAGACAAGGCTTTTGGATTTTCTGTTAAAGCTCTGAGAAATGATGGGTGCTGAAGCATTTTAGTACCGCTAGAGAAAATGCATGCAAGAGTCTTTGTGCTTTCAAGGTAAGAGAAAAGCTACAGCGAACGTGTGTGAGGAACAGAAGATGTTATTGTGTGTTAATGTGTTTTGACAGAACATTGTTTGTGTTTATGTACCTCCATAGTAACTGTATCCTCCAGGGCCCATTATGTCAGGGTCCTCTAGTCTTCCTCCAAGTGGCCTCATTCTGCGAGGTCCCCTGAAGAAAGCGTGTCGCCGAGCACCGAGAGCGCTGAGCTGCTTCATCCTGCGTTCTTTAGACCGCCGATTTTGAAACCACACCTACGAGGCAAAGCCACAATTATAAATGTGTAATTACCTCACAGAGGTACGTGATCTTCCTCACATATTCCTTTGATTATCCATTTAGAAAACGGTTAACCGGAACGAAAAGTGCAGGGGACTTAGTTTACGTGAGTATTGTGAGTAATTATACCGTGTACAACTAAACTCGATGTTTACTTTCATCATGACTTGTCGTCTGTTGGTTAAAGGGACTTTCTTCTGTGGAACATATTAGCCAATACAGTGAAAGTCAATGGGGTCCAAACAATTTGACATTGTAAAGACTTTATATATATATCTTTTGTCAGCTGCAGAAGAAAGGATGTTATACAGATTTTTAAGGGGGTTTTTAGCCATTACAGGAGGAAAATAAGATTGTTATATTGCAATTGCTGTTATTTATACGACAGTACAGAGACGAAAAGAAAAACTAGTCTTAGTTATGTTCTATCAACACTCCTGTTGATTTAACATTATTAGCAACACACATGTTTGAAGAAACACAAACAACTTGATGGAAATTAGCATGGTAAATGTTACTGGTCAATGTTAATATGAAACATTTTTAGTGTTTTCTTAGCTTTGAAATGACATTTTCTATAAATAATGTGACCAAATGAACTGAATACCAAGAGGTTAGCCTCACTGCACTGGTGTTATTTTTCATTTAAAACTTAACACCGTTTTATAGATATCAGCAGAAGAGTCTATATTGCACATATTGACAAATATTCTCTCGTTTCAGGTTTATCCTACAGCTTAATCTAATAATGAAAGAACACATAATTGATCCAGACCAACCTGTTAAATAAGTCTTGTCAGACCGAAAATGCTACTGAACTGCAATGCAATAGATTCCCGAGATTTATATTACTGTGAACATTAATATGCTGTGATGATTTCACCAGTCCCTCATCGTTGTGCACGCACGCACATAATTTTTGAGACACTGTGGTGCTGACAAGTATCGTTTGATCGCGGCACTGCCAGCTCATTACAAATAGACCTGATATAACGGTGTGTGACAGATGCAATATCAGACTCATCACTGTCAAACGTTGTTTCAATCTTCTAGTAAGACCAATGCAATCTGATGTACAGTGGTGCCGGAGGAACTCAAATACAACCTTATAGTCAAAAGAATCACAACCATATGCTTCAACAAACACCACAAGGGCCGTTTTTCACACTGTTGTCATATAAACTGCTTGCGCAGGAACAAAGAGTAGAGAATGATATGAAAATGCCTGACATAAGGTGACATTGTTATGCATGATGGTTGAATGTAACACATTCATGCCTGAATCTGCATTGCCACTGCATAATATATGCTAACAACAGTTAGGAGGCACAATTCTGCCATGTACGAAAGAGAAAAAGAGAGCGAGAGACTATATTGAGTGTGTTAGAGAGACAAAAACATGTTCTCTACCTAAAACCACTTAAGCATTCCTCTCCATGCTCAGCAAAGGCAACACCTGCTTATTGAGAACAATCGGCTAACTGTTTGGTACATTTTTATGGAAATGTTTTGCCTCCTCCTGAGTGAGCGTTGCTTAGGGATTACACACACATGCTGCTGAACCGGCATGGCTCCGGAGGGCTCCCTGCGCAGAGCGCAATCCACATTTAACACATAACAAATGAACAGGGACGTGTGGCAAAGGCCGTCTCCATTTTGGCTCAGAAACAAAAGAACTGAGCCTTGCTGGGGATTCAGAGAGGGTTGCGATTTCTTGATGATGACTGACACATGAAGATGAGCTGTGTGCTTGAGTGGTTAACTTCAGTCATCAGAGATCAAGAATCAAGTTCCCTTCGCTATTGCAGACCTGTGTTTTTTACTAAACTGGTAATCAAACAAAGGTGTAGGTATTTTTATATGGACCTTATCCTCATTGTTAGTAAATCAGTGTTTTTTTGGGTTTTTTTTCTTTGAATTTATAATCATCATGCCATCTTTTCCAGTCCACAAAGCTCCTAAATTGTAATCGATATCTAAGGACAGAGTTTTACTGAAAAATGATGGAAAACTCGTCACACTAATGGTGTTGATCTTTACCTGGACTTTACAGCGTGGCTGTGTTGTTTGGCAACAAACACCTCTCCAATTACATTTCACCTCAGAAATTGAGAAATTTATAAACAGGAAGTTCTTAAATTTAGTAAGAACAGTTGGCTGATTGCTGTCAGAACAGCTTGTCTTTCACAGTCATGTTTTCTCAGCAGGAGCTGACAAGCCTATAATGTGGCTGATGTTATCTTGCTTTTCTGATCAGTGACTACCACCTGATATAAATCCATTAATGACTTTAATTAACTGCTTTACAACTGTGAAAATCTTATTTTTATATATGCCAGATCCCGACTACAATATGCCAAAGTATTTGCATATAGAAGCATAATATTTTAGTAGAATGTTAATTGTATATTAATTTATACACAACTTAACGGTTATATTATTAATAGGTGTGCGATATAAATAAACTGTTATACTATTAAAGGGATAGTTAACCCAAAAATGTAAACTGAAGCAGATCTTGGCGGACACTGACTACCATATAGTGGGATTAAAAAATACTATGGTAGTCAATGGCTGCCGAGATCTGCTTGGTTACAAACATTCTTCCAAATATCTTCCTTTGTGTTCAGAAGAAAGAAATTCATACAGGTTTGGAACAACTTGAGTGAGAGTAAATGATGACAGAATTTAAGTTTTTAGGTGAACTATCCCTTTAGGAATAGGTGTACAAATCTATAAAATAAAAATCCAATCCTCCTGCACTTCCAAGAGAAGTTAAAAGTGTCAACGTTTCAGTTTTGTATGGTTTGTCAGTGAGATATGACTAAAATGTCAACCTTGTCGAACCATGTATACTGATTATTGAAAACGTTATAGAAATATCAGCATTAAAATGTATTTGTATAAGTTTCCTGTAGTGTCATGACATTGAGCTCTAGGTCAATAATGGCTTAAAAGCAATAAAAAAAAATAATAATAAGCTTAACCATATCCCAGTGGTTCTCAATCCCCGTGGGGTGTGAGGAACGAGATTCATTTAGCTCGAGGTGACGCATACATGCTTGTGATAGAATGTCTAAAATAAAAGTATAAAATTACTTTTGAGAATGGATACGCCTACTCATATCCTGGAATGGCCTAAATAAATAAATGCAATCTTACCTGTATGACTCGCATGTTAAGGCCTGTCTCTTGCGCGAGCTGCTCGCGGATGTGTCGCGTGGGCTTCGGCGTGGCCACGAACGCGGCTTTCAGAGTCTCGAGCTGTTTGGCCTTGATGGTTGTGCGCGGGCCCCGCCGCTTCGTGCACGAGTTTTGCTCCTCGTTCTCGTTGTTGTTAGTGTCCTTATCTGAGGATGTGGAATTGTCCGTCTCCTTCGTGTCGTCCTGGATCGGATCCGGAAGATCAGGCGATAAACTCCGGTCCGTACACGATGACACTTAAGTTAAAGAACCAATGAGGGACATATTAGACTCATTGCATTCCCCCCAATTATCACTATAATATGCCATCACCATTCTCTTGAGATAACAGTAGAAGTTGTAAGATGTTACACCGTTCATCCATAAATTATCATATTAATGATTGTTGAATAGCCTAATATAATTGCATAATCCGAGTCAGCATGTTCATTTGTTTTATTTGATATAGAACAACAATTTAACACATTTCAACTACAAAAAACAAAACAAAAAAACTACAAATATCATGGCTGACCAGACATGCGAGGTCGTGGGCCTACTTTCCTACTTTTTTTTTAATATTTTTATTTTTTATTCAAAACACAAAAATTACACAAAACGTCCTTAATTTGACTACGTATAAAGTTGTTAGTTTTGAATGCGTGTATTATATATAGTCTTTTGATTAAATGTTACGTAAAAATGAATGGGAGCTTCACGCAAGACCATCCATATCTGTGTGTGTGTCTATATATATATATATATATATAACAGCTAACAAAGGAAAAACAAGCAAAGGTCTACACGTGAATAACTTCTGCAAAATATCGGAGGAATTAAGTCCGGCTGTCTCTTGGGACAGGCTGCTGTGCTTGATAACAGCTTGTCATTGTCTGAGGAGCGGGGATATACGACTACAGACGTTTATCTGACAAGAACGCACGGACTGAGGAGAATGAGTTATGGACACTTCTCCATAGGTGGACAACACCGAACCAAAAGAGTCCTCAGCTTTCAAAGAAAAAAATGGATCGACTGAATCATATTCGCGGACATGGACTAACATGGAATCATTTTAACTGGGCCTGCTCGATGCACTTTTTATTTAGCCTACATTTTTATTTCAAAATTCTAAAATAAGTTATTCTAAAAAAAATAAATAAACGCGTAGCCTACATGATTTGCCCAAAAATAACACTGTATTTGCACCTTAATAGCCGCTAAGATTTAGGGCTATCCTTATAGTAGCCTTGAATGGATATCTTGTTTTTTTTCTTACAAAAATGCATGAAATCGTTCAATAACAGTGTAAAAGTAGCACGCCACCACCAATTTCAAAAGAACGCATTGCTGCATTAATGCATCCGAGTGTTGCACGTCCTTTTTAAATCGACTGGACGAAGCACTCAGTCGCTGTTAAATTAATTGGACTAGCACTGACCCACAAGTGGAGGCGATAATAATGTCATCTGTGTGTTGGGAAACAAACAGCCTGTCCGTGATTCTGAACACTCGCGAGCATCACAGTCACGGGGACGCGAGTAAATAGTGAGCCAGCACACCTCTGAATTGGACCGCTTGTTTTCCGTTTGAATTCGGCGCACGGGCTCTGTTAATGTGCGTTTACATCTTAGAAACGCAGAGCACGTTAGAAAAGATGTACTAACTAGAAGACAAATGAAAACGTTCATTCAAATTCAAATTACTGTGTTGCTTAATTTAATGGAAAACGAATTCGCTTCGCCTTATGAAATCTTAAAATCGAGTTTAAAGCATGTAATAAGTTCTTAATGTAATTATTATTATTGTTTTGATTTGGTGTTGTTTAAAATGAATAATATCATGTGGTGTGACCAAGTAAATATTTCTAAATGTATTTCGCTATCATTATAGGCCTACCTATAGGTCATTTTTTCCACGTTAATTTTGAACTTTTTAATGAAAATATTAACTTGAAATTCATAATATTTGTGATGACCTAATTAGGGTCTAAAGGTGTCCTCTCAATTTTATATATTTCATACCACATGATAACAAAATGGCTTCCTGCGTTATGCCACTATTCATCGTGTTTGTTTTTTTAAGAAACTGCTTCACAGATTTAAAAAAAAAAAGAAATAATAATAATAAAAGAAATGACAAACTACTTAAACCAAACTTTTCTTTCAGATAATTTTCTCTTACACCACCTAGGCATTTTTACTTTAAGTCCAACAAAAATATCTAAATTATTTGAAACTGTTAATATTAATCAAGTCATTTTATATTAATTGCCATTTTAATGTAATCTTGAATAACTCAATAGGCCTAGATCTGGGTAAAAAAAAAAAAAAAAAAATGAGCGTCACGTCATTGACCCATAATTCAAACAACTGAGTCAAACTCTTTTAGAGAGATGGAAATGTTCTCCCTCTCTTTCTCTCTCACACACACACACACACACACACACACACACACACACACACACACACACAGACAGAGAGAGAGAGCCTAGCCTGTCTTTACACGTACAGCATCTATCCGTCTCTCTCACCTGAGTTTAAATTGACTTCTTTGATAGCGCTCGCGCTCAGGTAGTCCTCTTTACACACGAATTTGTTTTCGTCGATGACGTAGAGCTCCTCGCCCGTGGACAGCTGTTTGTTGCACACCATGCACGTGAAGCAGTTCAGATGGAACACCTTGCTGCGCGCTCTTCGCACGAGGTCGCTGGGCGAAATTCCCTGCGAGCAGCCCGCACATTTCGTACCAAAACGCCTGTAAGGGGACATACAGAAGGGGGGAAAAAAACAAGATATTTTATAAGAAAAGAATTAGCATGTTAAACAAACCTAATGATCAACACAAAAGGTTATGTAATGGACATTGATGATACTGCACTCCAGTAGCTACTACATACTGTGCCAATAATTGTTTATTTTACAGATACTCCGCCGGGAACTATTTAATGACCTGACTGCAATTTATTTGATCCAAGCAACTGTATAATGTGTAATAGGCTGTGTGTAATATCGCCTGTATTGTGCGTTTGTGTTATGCGTGTGAATTCTGTATATCTTGAACTGTCATATGTGATTTAAAAACACTGCAACACGGATAACGCACCATTTCACTCTTTGTGTCAGCTAGATGGCATAGTCATTTTAAATGATATTTTAAAATAATAATATTAACTATTACTATTCTGTATACTTAAACAGCAATTGTCGATATTTTCCATTTAGCATTTTAATTAGCCATGCCATCAACAATCTTTCTGAATAAATCTGTCAGTAGGCTCAAGATAAATCGACATGCTCTGTGAAGATATTGTGGGATTAGGCAAGGCAACAAAGCCAAATTGTAGGTGTTAAAACACAAAAGCACAAGTCAGCTCACATACATAATATTATTATTTCCTTAGCATAAGTGTGAGTTGTCTTTAAAATGAAAACGGGACAACTGGGTTGTTAATTTACACATCTATTAATATATAACCTGATTTCCTTGTATGTATTCATTCAGCCTATGAAATGAGAGATAATCCGGCTATTACATGTCGCTGGTTCTTTTCTGATTTGTTAATCTGCGCCTACACCGTTTTCGTAGAAAGAGAGGCGGAAATAATACAGCTTGGAGAACGTGCAGTTTGTTCAGAATTCATATATTTCAATGACAGCGAGACGGGAAAGACCAGGTATACAGGCCGGTCGTGGTTGCGAGACCCTTCTGTTTCTCCCCTCGGGTTTATTTTAACACTAATGCACTAAATCTTCTCCCATTTGTTATGGTATCGAGTCGCTCTCGCGCTTTTCAAATGCATCTCTCCCAGTGAAAGGCCATAACACTACTTACACAACAAATGGACGCATTACGGGTGATTACTGTTTCGCCCCACTAATGGCTCCACATTCAAGCGCCGAGCTGGATGGGCCCCATAGAACGTGATGGTCAAGGCCGCTTGGGATAACAATGGCACATATGAAAGCTTAAACACTGGATGACATTAAATAGCTCAGGGAAATGTAAACTAGAAAAAAAGAAGAACAAAACTACCCTGACAGAACTCATTTAGCGACATTAATGACTAATAAAAGTAAACAAGCGGCCTATTTTGAGAACACATCATTCCAGGTATACGCAACACAGGTGTTTTAAAACTTTCTTCTTTTTTTTTTTTTAAGGGGGATTTAATCTTTTAGGAATTTAGTGAATATTTTTATTATACGATTTAAACTACACGGGCATGTAATTAACTTTTGATGATTTATAATATTTCAACTCAGTACGTTAATATTAGAACGTTTCTTGTTTATTAAATGATATTGGCTATTTTTACTACAATCTGGATGGCTTTTGAATTTAAATGACTGCATGTCCTAGGCCTACATATTTAAATATATATTTCGAATTTTCTTTGATATTTCTGGATACATTTAATAAAAAATAATAATGACGTGTACAATAAACAATTATTTGACGAACAGATATCATGTGCACAAAGGTCTCCAAGAGGAATTCTCACGCCGAAAGCGTGTGAATCTACAATAAGCAATGAATGGGTCATCAATCAAAAGCTATTAATGAACGACGGAGGATCAAAGGTTTAGCAGTACATTACACATTTTAGGCAGGTTAATCCACAAATTGAGACTCATCCACACGAGGGAAAACAAGGGTAGGTAAATCCTACATGACACATTCTTCAAATGAGGATTAGTCCAGAAGTTTGACGAGGTGAGGCAGGCAAGCAGCTTCAGACCTTACCTGAAAAAGTCAATTTTGCAATAGAGCTTTCCATCCCTTGAGAAACATTTTTCGGTCAGGTTGCAGTTACACTCGCAGCACTGGACACACTTGGCGTGCCATGCGCGGTCGAGAACATTTAAGAGGAACCGATCCAGAATGGGCCTCTCGCAGCCCGCGCAGTGCACCATCATTCCGCCCTGGAGGGGACCGAGAGCCGACCTTCCCAAACGGGCACCGCGCCTCGGATTGGGGCCACAGGAATCTGTGCGGAGCAACGTCTTGGCTTCTTGGAGAGGGAGGCAACAGAGAGCAAATGTTCCGTCTTGAGAATGAGTCTCCACCACGCCTAGAGGTAAACACTCCGGACGTGATTGCTATGCATTATACCTGTCGGCATCCAGAAATCCACTGAATCAAAAAAGAAAGTAATGTATTCGTTGCAGAGAGTTTGTCAACAAAAAGGCTCGTCCAAGTTTTCCTCTTGTTTTTGTGCTCTTGATCCACCTGCTTGTGTCCACTCACCTCACCGACACTTTTTACATCACTCTGTTCCAGTTCGCGGGAGCCTCTCGCATCCGTATTCAGATTTGATGACGCTTTTCTAGCACTTACGCCGTGGTGGCCAATCACGGACAAGTTGCCATGGCAACGGGTTTAAATATTGGCACTCAAGATTGCTTCCGAAGGTCTACCTTGTGTTTGGTAAAACGTCTATAAAGGCTGATGGTAGTAAAGCTAATTATTCCACCGACGTGCTTTTTTTCCCCTTTTTCTACCGAAGTTGCAACTTGGACTGGACCACTAAAATCATGAAAAAGGTGCACGTGTATTTAGTTAGAAGCCTTGCGTTTTGGCCTCACTAGACCTGGATCCCGGACAAGCACATTTGGACTGGAAATCGCTGTTCGATTTCTTTATAGACTTTTGAGATTATTAATATTTTTATTTTTATCAAGACGATATAATTGCTCTATTTTGTGTGTGTGTGATTAATGCTGCATTTGAGAGTGAAAATCTAGTGGCAGTGGCTACCAGAAGGTAATAAAGAAATGGTTAGAAACGTCGATAAATATGTAGACATTTATAGACACTGTTTAAGTTTGCACGTCTTTTGCATGACGCCTAAATGTAGAAAATCCAAACAGCCATCACTGCGTCTTAATTCTGAAGGAGTGATCTGTGCGCGCGGTGGGGGATCCCGTTCTTTTATCATGCATAAAGCTATTTACAGGGAAATGCACTGGATTAAGATACTGGCTCGCATCAATAGAGAGTACCGGATCGCCCAGCGGTTTGACAAAGTAGCCACAAATCGAAGGGATTTTAAATATTTACCCAGGTAATCATTTTGTTAGCTGTGGAAATGCAAACATTACACTCTAGTTTATTCGAGTGAATTAGAGACTGCATTTGCAATCTTTTAGCAGCTTTTCAACATTTAGCTACTATTGTTAAAATTGAAGTCTTTTATTTTTATTTTTTACAGGTCAGATATTCTGGTGCGTGTGCTCCCATGAATTTCCTAAGATTTTATATGTTTTGAATTCATCTATTAAAAGGGGGAAAATATATATCTTTTAAATTGTTATTGTTGGCCAAAGGTATTTTTAACCACTATGCATTAGCGTTACATATCGTGCGGCATTTTGTCAGAGCGCTGTGTGTTTTCACGCTTTCTGAAAGCCACAGGCATGTCTGATCACTGGAATAAATCCGGATCAGGCCACCCGCGGTCTGCCTACCTGCTTCCCTCTCTCCATGTAAACAATAGCACATCGTTTACAGTGTTGTTAGTGTATCGGATTAGAACGCGAACGCAAACACCGTAACCAAAGCTCTGCCCGTTGTTAAATAGAGTTTAAACCTGCACTATTTAAAACACCAAAACATAATAATCATTTTTTAATCTATTATTATTGTAAACTTTTAGAATATGGGTTTCACACAAAATATCTATCTATCTATCTATCTATCTATCTATCTATCTATCTATCTATCTATCTATCTATCTATCTATCTATCTATCTATCTATCTATCTATCTATCTATCTATCTATCTATCTATCTATCTATCTATCATCCCCTAAAATTAATAATCCCTTTACAACATGCAGGGCTTAAGCAGTGACTAAATAGCGTTTGGTAATATTTGGAGTCAGGGGATGCCGGTGGGCTGCATGCTGGAGAAAAGGAGAGCCAAGGGCGAGTTTCGGGACCCCCGCTGTTCTTGGCAGGCAACAACGGCAGCGAGTTTGGCTTCGTTTACATTTCTAATCCCATCGCGATGCACGCTATTTATTTTCTCACTAAGTATTGTTTTGTTGACTTCCCATTTAAGAAATCCTCAGTTTTCCCCCTGACGTTACCCTCCGCGAATAAGCAAATATGAGTGAAATGCACGCCTGGGCTACTTCCAGTCATTTGCATATTTTTAAATAGCTAAATGCTAAAATTAAAGGTGCCATCTGTTTACAATCGCCCTGACAGAAGAGCCATTAACAGGCTGGCCTAACCTTGTCGAGTCTTTTTGGTTAAATAGCGAATCAGCCCACAGCTTGTGCGTACACACATATGCAGCCAAAACTTTGTGAATGTGGAAGTATAGAAACGCAGCACCTCGTTAAAATCGGACTTTAAGCGACTCGGAACCGTCCCACTCTCATATAGCTACTGCAGCCTACGCGCATGGGAAAGCTAACATTTGGGACTGGAAACGGGTTATAGAGAGTCCACTCTTCTACGTCTAATCAATGGGCCACAGTGCTATGTATAAAGCACTAGAGAAAGGGACTGAAGTCTGCTGTACAAACAAACGGTAGTAGAGCCACCTGTGCAGACTAAGGAACTGTCCAGGGTGCTGAAAACAGCGGGAGGGTGACTAATGCATCCAGACAGTGTGTGAATTATACAATGACTTTCAGGAGGGCTGGATATTATCAAAGAATTTCTACTTAATTTATTAAAAGCAAATGTAATTTTCGCAGTTGGCTAAAACAAAATTTTAATATTTATTATTATTTGCATATTGCTTTTAGAAAACATATCTGATTTATATTAGATTATTGATTATTATGGACAAGAAAAAGTGAAATATATGTCATGCATTACACTTAGTTTAATAGTGTCTAAAACCTTTACAAAACTCTGATAAAAACAGAGCATTGTTGTATGAGATTCATTTAAAGGCAAATGTCCTTATTATCGGTCTCAAAGGCTTTGGGTGTCTATCAAAGATATCACACAAGTGTGATCTCTCGAGTTTTGCATAAACAAGACATGAATACATGCATGGCAGATAAAACGGCTCAGTGTTCTTTGTGTAATTTACAGACAGAAGTGTTTTGAGGGCCTAATTTGTTCACGCTTTATTTAGTGGACGTTTCCACATATACACACACAAACTATTAGCATGGATGAAAACAAAACACAAACACACAGAAGGAGAAATAGAGGGAGAAAACATCCGCATAAACAAACACATTTCTCAGTGTATTTTATAAATACTAGGTACACTCACTTTTAAAAATAAAAGTTCTTTATCGGCATTGGACATCCATGGAACATTTACATTCTACAAAAAGTTCATTGGAAAAAGGTTCTTTAGTGTAAAATATTTTTTACACTAAGAAAAACATGGTTTGGTCACACGTTATATTAGGTGTCTTTAAATACTTAAATGTGTTCATGTTGTATTGCGAAACACTTTTGCTGCTAATGAGGTGGGATATGGGTAAGGTTAGGAACAGGTCTGGTGGTATGGGTATAGGTTTCAGGGTGGGTTAAGGGATGAGGGAAGGTCAACAGTGTAATTATAGCAAAATTACAGAAATTAATTACAGCTGTATAATTACATGCTTTTATTATAAGTACAATGTGAAAACATATGTAAACAATACCTGTGTCAAAGTATTCATTTAAAGGTTAGTAGTTAAAGACACTAACATAAAGTGGGACAAATGGTTCTTTCAAGAACTGTTCACTGAACGGTTCTTTGTGGAACTTAAAATGGTCCTTCTGTTGTACTAAAAACCCCTTTTGGAACCTTTATTTTTAGCATATATTCTAAAAATTCATTCTGAAAATATACATAATGTTTTAGCCTCTATAAATAAATAAATAAATGCCTCTATAAATGAAAAAATAAATATATATATATATACACACACATATATATATATACATACATATATACATATATACACACATATATACATATATATTTATTATTTATTTTTTTTTTCATTTATAGAGGCATTTATTTATTTATTTATAGAGGCTAAAACATTATGTATATTTTCAGAATGAATTTATATATTATATATATATATATATATATATATATATATATATATATATATATATATATATATATATATATATATATATATATATATATATATATATATATATATATATATATATATATATATATAAATAAAAATACACACACACACACACACACAATTAAATATAAAGTACTAAAATAATACAAATATATCAAATTAAAAAAAAAACTTCCGCAAAGCAAAAGATGCACAGAGTTAAAAGGGGCAATGTAAATAGTCAGAAGAACATGAGAGACACGAACACACTTTGAAATGAGCTCCACTCAAAACATGTCTCCCTGGAGACATTGCAGTGAGTGGCACACCTCCACTTCCCCTGCACAGACCTTCATTCTCACTGCCAGAACTAGCCTGGAGGGGCCAAGCCATCTCAGCGTGTTTTCTACCCGGTACTACAATCCACCAAGTCCACCGCACACGCAGGCAGGCAGGCAGGCAGGCAGACAGACAGACAGACACACTCTCACCCCAAAGTGCCATTAGTCTTGAAAGGTAGGAGAAGGGAGAAGAGGTGAACAGGCATCTCAAGCATTCCGATTTGCGCCCCCCTCCCATCCCTCCGCCTACCGTATCCATCTACCAAAGGGGTACATGACTCCCCAGGGCTGAGGCAGCAGGCTGGGGTAGGCCTGGAGGGGGCTGCGAGCCGGGATGCGGTTGTGGGGGTCGGTCAGTGTGATGGATGGTTGATTGGTAGCTGTCCCAGGGGCCTCCCTCTCTCTCACCTCTGGCGCTGGGAATTAAAAGGCGGTTTGTCTCTAGCGAGTCCTCAGCTGCTGAAAGCAGCCCGGCAATTTCACAGAGATCAGAGAGGGCATTACTGCTGCCTGTCAGGGGAGCCGTCACACAGCCGGACACCACAGGGTGGGGTGGCGAGAGGGAGGGGGAACTACTTACAGGCAGGCACATGCGTGTTAATTCTCACATAGAAAAACATGTAAATGCAGATGAGAAAAAGAAGGACTCTGTATCTATCTACAGAGCAAGACTTCTCTGAAGAGCTGATCTCTCTCTCACACACACACACACACACACACACACACACACACACACACACACACACTCTCACAGGGCCATTTATTGACAGCCCTGTCCATCTCACTTATCTGTTCTAATCAAAGCTCTCTCCATTAACACCCAAACTACCCTCAGAACACCAATGCGAGACCCCTACCCTGATGAGTATAAATACACACAGACATTCACACTTTCAACACTCTCTCACACCCACTAAAATACCAAGAAACTTATTAACAGCCACCAAACAGTTAGAGTTTGGTGGAAACCAGCTGGTCAAAAGCACCACTGAACTGTGAGTTACCGCTATGGCCATGGTTGACAGATGAGAAAAACAGGAATTTTTAAATATCAACTCAAATGTCTTAATGCAGGGGGTCCACCTATTGTTCGATTAAAATATGCATTAATATAGCGTTTTTTTAAACCTAAGTTACATTTCAGAGTTCACCTACAGTATATGTTTCCCACCTTCATGTTAACATGTAATGTACACAGTAAACCCTAATAATCTGACAAAACTAGCAACTGCGGTTCCTAGTTCTGGGGAAAGTTCCTGCGGTGGAAACGCGGCTATCTGTTCTCAAACCAAGCTTATGCTCCATTCATCATAATCCATTCATCTCCCCCTTGTGAACTCAGAAGAAAAAGAAAGTTCTAAATACTCATAAAAGTTAATTGATTGAACTAATGTGTTTAAGTTGGCTCTACTCGAACCAATTAATTGTTTTAAGAGTTATAACTCTATAAAGTCATTATTAATGTACAATGTAAGCATCATAGTATGCAAAAACTTTATTATAGTTATTATATTCCAGACTTACGATGCAACAATCACTTGGTGTGAAAGAAATCGTTTATCTAAATATGAAAATTCTGTTATCATTTAGTCACTTTCATGAGTAAAATGTAAAAATGTCTTAATTATATTAATTATACACTACCGGTCAAACCTTTTTTTGAGTCTCTTATGCTCATCAAGGTGGCTCATCAAGTATAATAACAATATATTTATGTTTTACTGTTTTTGATCAAATAAATATTTGATATTAAATATATTGTTATTATACTTCGAAATATTATGACAGCTTAAATAACTTTTTTCTATTATATTTTAAAATATAATTTATACCTGTTATGGCACAGCTGAATTTGACATGATCCTTCAGAAATCATTCTAATATGCATAAGAAATGTTTCTTGAGCAGCAAATCAACAAACATTTCTTATTATTATCAGTAAAAACAGTTGTGCTGCTTAATATTTTTGTGGAAACCATGAAACTTTTTTTTTTCAGGATTCTTTGATGAATAGAAAGTTGAAAAGAACAGTATTTATTTGAAATAGAAATCTTTTGTAAGAGTAGAAAAGTGTTTACAGTCACTTTTGACCCATTCAGCATCCTTGCTAAATAAAAGTATTAATTTATTTTATTTTTAACTGACAGTGTGTGTGTGTGTAGGGCCCTGTCACTGAGGCATGACGAGAGATTACCTGCAGCCTCTGGTCCATCTTAATGAGGTAATGAGTGTGGGGTGGGGGGGAGTGTTCTGCCTCTGCCCTCATATACTCCATTAATCAGAGAGGGTTGGGGGGGTCAGACACCATGGCCAGAGCACCAACCCACACCCATAACACACTAATGGACTGACTGAAGGTGCATTTAGTTAAATGGCTCTGACTGCTTAGCATGATGGAGAGGAGTAGGATGAGAGACATGTTGGACATACAGAGAGCAAAGATGAGAGGCATAAGAGTAGCAAGATGACAGGAAAAAACAATAACAACTGCAAATCACGAAGAAAATGACACCTGCTAAGATCTGCTCTGTAATAATGAGACATGCACCTAAAATAAATTAGATAAAATTACATGTAATTAAAATTACATTTGAATGTGGAAGGAGAAGTGAAACATTAAGCAGAACTTTAGCTTCTTAGCCTTGGTTGAAGTTAGTTAACTATTGTATTTTTACAACATTCAACCCCCTGCAGTTTGCTTCCCACAGATCGCTATTTTAAATGCTTCAATATTATGTGCTTAATCTGATGTATTTTTAATGAGAATCTACATGTCATATAGATAGAAAAGCACCTGGTGTTTTAAACTATTGACAACATTGCATGAATACTCATCTTATGAACAATAACTGCACCATCTAGCTAATGACCCTCTTTCTCCATTGATGGCAATTTCAGTGTATTCTGACAAAATACTAACACAACATTATTATATATAGCATTATGTAACGTATAACATTATGACCACTTTCCTAATATTGTGTCTCCTGTTTGCTGCCAAACAGCCCTGACCCGTCGAGACATGGACTGCACTAGACCCCTGAAGGTGTGCTGTGGTATCTGGCACCAAGATGTTAGCAGCAGATCCTTTAAGTCCTGTAAGTTGTGAGGTGCGGCTTCCAGGATCGGACTTGTTTGTTCAGCTCATCTCACAGATGCTCGACTGGATTGAGATCTGGAGAATTTGGAGGCCAAGTCTACACCTCAAACTCGTTGTTGTGCTCCTCAAAACATTCCTGAACCATTTTTGCTTTGTGGCAGGGTGCATTATCCTGCTGAAAGAAGCAGCCACCAGGGACTACCGTTTCCATGAAAGGGTGTACATGGTCTGCAACAATGCTTAGGTAGGTGGTACGTGTTAAAGTAACATCCACATGGATGGCAGGACCCAAGGTTTCCCAGCAGAACATTGGCCAAAGCATCACACTGCCTCCGCCGGCTTGCCTTCTTCCCAAAGTGCATCATGGTGCCATGTGTTCCCCAGGTAAGCAACGCACACAAACCCGGCCATCCACGTGATGCCAAAGAAAATGTGATTCATCAGACCAGGCCACCTTCTTCCATTGCTCTGTGGTCCAGTCCTGATGCTCACGTGCCCACTGTTGGCACTTTCAGCGGTGGACAAGGGTCAGTATGGGCACCCTGTCTGGTCTGCAGCTATGCAGCCCCATACACAACAAACTGAGATGCACTGTGTATTCTGACACCTTTCTATCAGAACCAGCATTAACTTCTTGAGCAATTTGAGCTACAGTAGCTCGTCTGTTTGATCGGACCACATGGGCCAGACTTCGCGCCTCAAGTGCATCAATGAGCCTTGGCCGCCCATGACCCTGTCGCCGGTTCACCACTGTTCCTTCCTTGGACCACTTTTGATAGATACTGACCACTGCAGACCGGGAACACCCCACAAGAGCTGCAGTTTTGGAGATGATCTGACCCAGTCGTCTAGCCATCACAATTTGGCCCTTGTCTCAAATCTCTCTCAAATCCTTACGCTTGACCATTTTTTCTGCTTCTAACACATCAACATTTGGGACAAAATGTTCACTTGCTGCCACTACATCCCACCCACTAACAGGTGCCGTGATAAAGAGATAATCAGTGTTATTCACTTCACCTTTCAACCTCTTGATGAAAATAAATGCTGTGATGTTATTTCCATCAAGAGGTACATACATTTTTGGTCAAGATCTTGAATTGACAATGCAAGAGTCCAGCACTTTGTAAAGTCTCCTGCAGCACATCCCAAAGACCTTCAATGAATTTAAGGTCTGGACTCAGAGGTGCCAATCCATGTGTGAAAATTATTCTTCATGCTCCCTCTCAGTCTCAACCATTCTTTCACAGTTTGAGCCTGATGAATCTTGACATTATCATCCTACATGGTTGTTTAAGAAATGAAAAGCTACACAATCCATCAATTAGGGTTAGAAGAACTGTTGCCAAACATATAACATGCTAGAAACATAATATTCACTGCGATAATGATCCAATCAAAGACTCTTAACCATTTCCAATTAAAAATTTTTTTTTTCTTTTGGCTGGGCAGTGTGTGTATATAAAATAAATAAATAAATAAATATATATATATATATATATATATATATGAGTATAATCAAAAGCTGCATTACATGCCTTCCTAAAAGTTGCAATTTGTCAGAAGTTCTCAATAAAAAAACCTACAATCAAGTAAACCTTTGGCTATTCTGTCATGTCATTCACTTAATCTAAGAATCATTATTTGCAGTTAAGGGCTGTTGCAAAAAACATCTGAAAATAGATACATAAATCATAAATTATGAAAAGCAGCCAAAGCTTACAAAGAAGGAAAGACAGAATGAGGATAGATAAGAGGACAAAACGAAGGGCACAGGGAATGACTGTGGATTGATGGATGGAACGAAGGATGGAAATGAGCAAGAAAACAACAGCGAGAAAGAAAGTAAAACAGAAAAGAGGGTAAGAAATGTAAAGGACGACAGTGAGTCAGATACAGAGGGGGAGGAAGAAAGAGCTTGTGAGGGGAGGAATAATCTGAGCTCTGTATGTGCGGTTGTGCCCTGTTCTCCCCTGGCTGGCCGCCCCAGCAGCCACTTGAATTAGCAGCCGAGGATTATGGGGGAGAGGCTCATTAATGGGGCAGACAAACAGCAGCCAGTGTGAATATTTGCACCCAGAAATTGAAAAGATTAAGTCCTATTTGACAATGACTGGCAGGCTCTACGCTCAGAGAGAAGCTACTGTTAAATATTCATATGCTGCCCGCAAGGCTGTCTGTGCGTGAGTCTGTGCGTGTCCTTCTCAATCCATGCAGAAATCTGCGTATATATCGCAGTAGGTGTGTTTGTGTGTGTGTGTGTGTCTCTTAGTACATGTTTGTGTTGTTTGAGTGCCAATGCATCTGTGTGAAAATGTCTGTACTTTTGTTAACGCGAATCCTTGAAAATTCTGTGCATATGGAAGATGAGGAAAATGAGAGCTCGAGTTCAGCCATTTTCTAGCCGTTGGTATTATGCAGAGTCATATGAAAAACATCTGACCTCAGGTCAGTTCACAAATAACGTCATTCATTCTCCATTTGTAATAATAATAAAAAAAAAACTTTTTAATTCACCTTTGACATGGTCACAGACTAAAGTCTGGCCTTGGGTTTTGAAAATAAATAAATAAATACAAATTCTTGGCACTACAGTGCTGTAAAATGTGATGAAATGTGAAATATCTTTTTCATATAAGCGCATTATTCATAATGAATGGATGTGCAGCTGGATGTCACCTGTGAGACTGGACCATTCTCAGTCTTTAAAAAAGGGAAATATTTCATCAGAATAAACAGGGATTGTTAGTTTTTCAACCAAGAACTGGTGTGCCAGGCATCCATTCTGGGTAACTCGAAGTCTGCATTAAGACCTTATCTCAGAATTACTCATTTTCAACACTGTAGTGACAAAAAGAACTGGGGTAGCGACAAGAGTCACCAATTTTGATCATCGCTTGATATGCTATTTGTGCAAAGGTTCTCTGCTATGTTACACACGGATTCAGTGGTTGGTCCATGTGCCCACCTACATAGGATGGTGATTAATGACGTGCCCTTTAGGTGTCTGGTTAATGCCAACCCCCCACTGGCACTTCCCTTTAAATGGCAAATTCATGACATAAAGAGGGAGCTGATCTGACAACTTCAATTAATCTATTGATCCTTTTTTAGGCCTAATATCTCACCAAAAATCATCATCTGTGAATGAATAAGGCTTATTTTGGAACAATCTAGAAATAGACAGCATAGTTCGGTACTTCTTGGGTGAATTAAAACTAGAATCGAGATGTCATTTTGATACTAAAGACAAGGTGTTCTACACACAAATAGCCAAAAAAAGAGAGAATACATTTGGCTGAAAAAGCATGAGAGCATTCAGGAAAGATGCACTTATTCATAAATGAGTACTTTTATGTACATAAACATTTCTTGGAAGCAATTTATGCCACCATTTTTGTTTCTGCTACTGTCCAAAATGCTTTTGAATAAGATTTTATGCTACTGTTTTTGATTTTATTTGATTCATTTACCCTGGTCTCAAAACCTTCAATAGTAAAATTGTGACAATATGAATTGTGTTTTAGAAAGAGTAGAAGTAATGTTTCAAAATGCATCATGTAATTCAATTATTTATATACATTTTCAAACAAATTAAGTGTTTCCTTAATTGTGGTGTCATTTCCATCACAACCAACAATTTTGCCATTGAAGAAATTGTATCAAAATTGTATGTATGGAAAAATAATAATAATTATTATTATTATGGGCAATTTGTAATCAACCTGAAATGTTAAAATTATGCAAAAAGTGTGAAAATATAATTCAATTGTGTGTATTTAGCTTACAACAAAGACTAGCTATGAAATTAGGAGTCTACAATTTTATATTAAAAAAATACATTTCAAACACAGAATGTTGTTTCCATGTTTTATGGGGACTTTCCATAGACATAATGATTTTTATACTGTACAAACTGTATATTCTATCCCCTAACCCTACCCATCACAGAAAACATTCTGCATTTTTACATTTTCAAAAATCCTCACTTGATGATGATTTACGATTTAGAAGCGGTTTTTCCTCATGGGGACCAAAAAATGTCCCCACGAGGTCAAGGATTTTGGATATTACAGACCTTGTGGGGATATTTTATCACCATAACTTAGGGATTACCTAAAACACACACACGCACGCACGCCTGCCTGGTTTACTAACTTTGTGGGGACTCTCCATAGATGTAATGGTTTTTATTCTGTACAAACTGTATATCCTATCCCCTTACACTAACCTTACCCCTAAATCAAAATTTTCTGCATTTTTTACATTTTCAAAAAAAAAAACTAATTATGTATGATTTATAAACTTGTTTCCTCATGGGGTCCTCAATTTAGGTCCCCACGAGTCAGTGTGCATTCAGTCCCAACCGGGATAGAAGAACATCAACACACACACACACAAAACCTAAATGTGATGCTTGTATTTCGACTATAGGACATTAATAGTGGATGAATAAAACTACTGTGAGTGTGAAAAGAGTGTGAATCTGAATTTGTGTCATTTTCACATGTGAGTTTTATATGAAATATAGTAGCACAAGATGAAATGGAACATTAATAAGTGTTTTTTTTTTTTTTTTTTTTGAAAAACTAAGCCATTTTCACTACTTTCCAGATAGCAAAAATGCATTTGAATGTGTGTGAAGTTTCAGACAATTTGCCAAAAATAATTTACCCTAACAAACAAAACAAAGTTAGTTATAAATGAAACCCTAAAAAAAAGGTCAAAGGTCAGATAAAAAAAAAAAAAAAAAAAAAACTAATTTTGGAAAATGATTTTAGTCTTAAATATATGTAAAATATAATGTCTATATATATTTCTAGCTGTTTCATAATTAGTCCCATAGAGAGTTAAGATTTATTTATTTATTTACTTTATTTGTAGAAGTTCACAGGGCCAAAAGTGCCCACAGTAAAAGACATTCACACACAAAACACTACAATGCACTATAATCACAGCACTGTGTCTATGCAGTGAGCACACCAGAGCGCAGCGTGAAGCCACTCTGACACCCCGTCGATCAGCCTGCCGTGAAGCAGCCTAGCTGGAGATCACCTCCCGCGAATGCTCTGCAAATACAGCAGCAATTCATTTCCTTGATGGGACTGGATTCTTCAGACCTGACAAAGCTATTTACCTAGTGCGCCCCAGTGCTAGCCCATGCTAGCGCTAATGTTTTCCCTTCTGCAGAGGATCAATATCTTTGGAAGTGTACAAACAGCAGTCCCTAGGTGGAACAGATCCTGATGTGAACGGCTAACAGACCGGCGGAGATGGCTGACAGCAGCTCAGCACTGAAAAACCAACAGCAGAGAAATCAAATCAACAGCACATGCTAATGGGCCTCAGACTGAATCAACATTAGTGAGCTGTCAAAAACACTCCGCTCCAAGCGCTAATCAAGGCCAAATTAGACAGAATCAACACAGTCCAAGATCACACAGACTATATCAACAAGTTGTGTAAATCCACAAATATGGAGATACTGAGTCAAAATGGCACTGCAATTTGAAAGCGACTGAATCAACAGAATAATGGAAGATCTTAGCTCATGTTTTACTTCATTTAATGATTTGATGAGCATAGGTAAAAAAAAAAAAAAAAGCCTTGCATCCACAAAAGAAAAACAGAAATGTTTTGTTTTTAGTGTGAAATGATACTGGCAATGATCTACACTTGTCATACTCAGCTAATATTCAAATAACATTTTGTTAACGTTCCCATTTAGTTACAGGAATTTAAATGATTGGTTATGCAAACGTTAAGGGAACATTCCATTTGATCATTTTGTAAACATTAAAGGAACGTTCCTTTTGAACGTTCTCTGAACAATTACAATTTTTAGATGAACGTCCAACTAAAATGTGTCAAAGGAAAAACGTTCCATGAATGATGTATAAATAATGTTAACATTTTGAGAACATCAGACCAGGTAACTCTGAATGAACGCGTTCTACTAACGCTACTGGAAGAATATTTGCTCATATATTTAAAATAACCTTAAAATAGCCAAAGTTCTGAGAATGTTCCTGTTAGCTGGGAATATCATTATTATTTAATTATTAATAGTTTCAAATTCTTTCAGAAAATTGTATAATAATCAATTTTGGGTAAGACTTTATTTTACAGTGCTCTTGTTACGTTACATGTACTTACTATAGTAATAACAGTAAATTTTGCATAATGCCAAAACCTAATCATAAATGAAACCCTAGGTAAGTATGTTGTCAATTAATATTACACTGTAACAAGGACATATTGTAATAATATTGTTACTGTGTCGGGTCGCCAACAGCTGTCCAATGTAAAATCTGGTTTCTGAAGAAAAAGCGTGAGAACTAACCACTGACCTAATACTGGTCAATGCAATAGTCCAGCATGCCATCTGCTGTTTAAAAGGTGTCAAGCCAAATATGTGAACGTTTGATACATTTCCATATTACAGCATTTACTAGTCAAATACCATAATGATATGTATCTTATCTGTACATGTCATGTTATGACGTGACCAAAGGTCAATAACACAACAGAAATAGGATGCTTTATGTGAAGAAAAAAAATCATACTGTAGTTTGGTAAGACTTCCAAATCTGCTTGTCGAATGATACTTTAAAGGTGAATAACAAATATTAAAAAAATTAAAAAAACCCTGTATGCATAAGCGTGCCTGCATATGATGGAGTGCATATTTTAAATCTCTTTGTATATACATCCAAAATGTGACAGGTACACAAATGTGTTTTGGTATATGCATATGTGTGTGTGTCGTGTGCATGTAAGTGTGAGTATGTGAACATGAACAAGGCAAGGTGAGCTTTGTGAGCGTGTGTGTGCAGAGAGTGAGTGTGTTTAATCGCCTGCTCTGCTGTGATAATGCTGAAGCCTGTTATCAAGTCCATCTCTGCCTGAGGACTCAGCGGAGGGAGGCATGCTCACACACACACACACACACACACACACGCACGCACGCACGCACGCACGCACGCACGCACACACACACACACACACTGCTCTGCATATCTCTAGCTTACACAGCCCTCTCTCGGTGCGTGGGGACCAGGGGGGCCAAGACAACCGCTGTTCACCATAACACCTCTGACACTCATTCGCTGTCTGTCAGTTTCAGTATTGTGCTTCTCTTAGAAAACACCTGCTTCAATCACCACACCGAACATTATCAAACCGGCCTTTACTAACATTTATTAGTCATTCCCTGAGAAAGGAAGACAAAATGAATGTATTGACTGGCCCCTTTGACCAGACGCAACATTTATGCCAGCATACCTCTCCATGTTAAAGGAATAGTTCACCCAACAATAAAAATTCAGTCATTTCTCACTCACCCTCATGTCTTTCCAAACCTAAACGTTTTCTTCTTTTCCCTAGAATGATAAACGTGAACACAGCTGTCAAGTATTATATTAGTGGTCCATACAACTTCTGCACTATATTTCAAGTCACTATATTTCAAACACAAATTGCTTTGTGTTGAAAATAGAGATGATTTTCCTTTCCTTGCTATTAAGTTGGCTTTCTTTCTGCTGTAGTTTTATAATTTCATTGATTAAATCAATTCACTCTCATGGCAATTCATAACCATTTTATGTTTTGGCTAATTGGTGGCATCTTCGTTTGACTTTGTACGATTGCATTTGTACGTTTCCATACGATCTGCTTACATGGTTAGGTTTAGGGGTGGACATTCAAGCGTACATTTTTTCTAAACATCATACGTTAAGGAAAACGCCACAAAAAAAAAAAAAAAAAAAAAAAGACTCACAAGAAGCATCAACGTATTCTGACTTGACACGTCTAAAGATGACATATTTGATTTGAGAGCTGCTGCAGAGGGGAAGATTGATACCGGCAATGATCTACACTGGTCATACTCAGCTAACGTTCAAATAACATTTGACTACCATTCCCATGTTTTTTTTCTGAATGTTCTGTGAACATTAAATGGTTAAATGGTTGGTTAAATGTTAAGGGAACATTCCACTTTATCATTTTGCAGACATTATGGGAACGTTCCTTTTGAATGTTCTCTGAACGTTCTTAACAATTTAAAAATGTTAGATGAACATCCAACTAAAATGTCATAAAGAACAACGTTCCATGCAGAATGTATAAATAATGTTTTTGTGTTAACGTTTTGAGAACATTAGACCAAATAACTCCGAATGAACGTTCTATTAATGTTAGTGGAATATTTGCTCATATATTTAAAAGATGTTGCCAGAACATTAGCCAAAGTTCTGAGAATGTTCCCTGTTAGCTGGGAATATATATCATTTGAATTATTATTTAATTATAAATAATTTAAAATGCCTTAAAAAAATTACACCCCCAAAAAAATTCCAGTTTTATAATTTCATTGATTAAATTAATGAATTCTCATGGCAATTCATAACTATTTTATGTTTTGGAAAATTGGTGGCGCCTTCATGTGACTTCGTATGATTGCATTTGTACGTTTTCGTACAATCTGCTTACCTTCAAGCTTTTATACAAAAGAAGTTATATGAAAACGCCACCAAACGGCAAAAAAACACTCAAGAAGCGTCACTGTATTCTGTCACTGACGTCTAATCTGACATGACACGTCTAAAGATGCCATATTTGATTTGAGAGCTGCTGTAGAGGGGAAGATTTTCAGTGAATACTGATTTAACAGCATACAGGTTTTGAACGGCAGGACAGAATTATAATTTTTTGGGGCGAACTCCTTCAACCGTGACAAACACATACCAGCGGAAAGACGTATTCCACTCGGGGCTCTACAGATGAAACAATCATCTCTGATCAAATATTCCTGGAATCCACATCCAAGAGCAGGTAGTTTTAACTGGTGGCAAGAGCGTAGCTAGCATGGGGGTCCAATCTCTCCATTCAACTAATCACCCTCCCAACCAACGTGTACCCAGCCCCCCATTCGGCTAATTATTCGTTTTTTCAAATGCAAAGCACTCGGAGAAAGTGAGATGATTTCTCCTCAGCTGCTTAGGAGGCCAAAGAACACAGGGAAGGAAAGAAAGCCACCCGCAAAAAAGGAGAAGACGGAGGGACGAGTGAAAAGAATGACTTTCTCCTTCATACGGCGGAGGTCTTTGAAGTCGACCACGATGGAGGGGAGCAAGAGGGAGGGTCTCCCACCCCAAAAAAAATAAAAAAAAGCGAGGGAAGATCGTGTTAACGAGATGGCCTCTAAACATGAATTAAATGGTGGGAGAAAAGAAACACGATCAAACCTCTCCTACTTAGGCTGCTTACAAACCCCTTTCAGTGCCCGTGAGGTGTTTCAAAGCCTGGATTCCTGGCCAGCGCTTCTTAAAGGAGCACGGTGTTGAAGAGGGCGAGTTTTAGGGAGGGCGGGTGATAGACTATAGACATACATCATAGGCCCTGAATTGGGAGGTCAGGGACTTACACGTTGACACCAGGTCAGAAGTGCTAAAGGATTACAAGCTCACTAAGCCCTCAGGATCCCTTGTTTTCACTGCTTCTCTCTGTTTGTTGTTTTGTTGCGGCGCAGACGTGGGGAAGAAAGGAAAGAGTGGACCGACGGACGGGAATTAGTGTAAAAGCCTGCGGAGGAGAATGGCATCTCATTCACACCTCTTGTTGGCTGTTTTCGAGGCCCCCCAAAACAGCCCTCCCATCCCTTGTTGCTGTGAAAGCACGTTAGGTTGGCTTTGTGCAGACAAAAGGAGACACCCCTCCCTGCTCTCCGGACCCCGCAGGAGCAACAAGAGGATTTGGCACGGCACGCTAAACCCTGAGCCGCTCTCACTTTGATTGGCTTCGGTAGGAGAGCTCCCTCTCTCTTTGTTGATTAATCAAGAGATTTTCCAACTCTCTTTCTCCCTCTCAAACTCTATTTCTCTCGAGCTCCCCCCTGCCCATCCACTCGCTCGCTCTCTCTCTCTCTCTGCCTCCAATAGCTTTGAAGGTATTTGGGTTCTATGACATCATGTTTGAGGGAAGTTATATGCCATTTAGTGTTTCTTTATGCATGTATTATTGAGCATTCTATATTCTGCAACTGCTCAAATAACATTGGAATGACTCCATATGTGG